>OU426929.1:18541406-19141406 GCA_911387795.2 Apamea monoglypha
AGAAACCAAGCAACAATCGAAACAGTGGATTGCTACCGACGAACCAGCTCCAAAGAAGGCCAAAGCAGTTTTATCGGCCAATAAAGTGATGGCTACAGTTTTTTTGGATGCACGTGGGGTAATCCATATTGACTACCTAGAGAAGGGTAAAACGATTAATGGCGCATATTGTGCCAATTTATTGGACCAATTTGACAAAATTTTACGTGAAAAACGACCGTATTTGGCTAAGAAGAAAATCCTCTTCCACCAAGACAACGCACGAGTGCACACCTGCGCGATTGCCATGGCCAAACTTCGTGAGTTGCGCTATGAGTTGCTTTCTTACCCACCGTATTCGCCAGATTGAGCCCCTTGGGACTATTTTCTGTTTCCGAATGTAAAAAAATGGCTTTTTGGGAAAAGATTTGGCTCCAACGAAGAGATCATGCACGAAACCAATGCCTATTTCGAAGGGTTACCTAAATCGTACTTTATGGAAGGGATCGAAAAGCTAGAGAAACGCTGGATGAAGTGCATAGAGTTACTAAGAAACTACGTTGAAAAATAAATAATAATAATTAAATAAAATTGACTCCTTTAATTTTTACCAGACTTATCACTCCGCCCTCGTATATTATAATGAGATTTAGTTATTTAATGCAATCATAAGCTTGAAAGGTATCTTCACCCTTTACCAAAGACCCAACACCATTGAAACTAGTAGAAATAATCTCGTCAACACCTCTAAATCCTGAATTCAGTATTGCCTTGTCTCCTTGCCTAAAGTATCCAAAAAATAACAGAATCTTCCCTAAAATGCGTATCTAGAAACATTCCCGGAATAGCGCTCCAGTCCATTTGCAAATTTCAATTCTAAGGTGCAAAATCAAGAGCGCCCCATGAACTGAACCCGTACTTTGCAAACAAATCCAGCTTTCTCGGACTACTGCTGGACATAATATACCCAAATGTCCTTTTTTTGGTATTTTTATCGAGTCATTAAGCATCTCAAGTCATCAATCTCTCTCTCTGAGCTGTGCTACACGATTACTGACAAATGTATGCACTGACTGACAGGTCCACTCAAATCTTTGTGGTTCTTTCCTGAAAAGACTATGTCAGACATTCCGCTACATGGTCCTCATATGGCCTGATCAAGATTATGTTTGGACTTTAAAAGAAACTGTGACCTCTGTGAGTTTGTTTCGGCCTTTCTCATCTAGTTTTAAAACATAATTTATTTTTAACGTGTCAGTATTTTTTTAAAACTAATTTACAGAAATAAATATATCATTTAACAACAATCACGGAGCACTTTTCGGGAACGCACTAGATACGGCACATACATAAAAGCATTGTCTCACGTCTGTTTGAAAGAGCTGGTGTTGCTGAGTTGCCGCGCCGCGAGCGACCTGCGGCGTCCTCTGTCGGCCGCGATCATGGCGCAACGTTCGGCGGCTGTGCTCGCCACGAAAGTATCGTGCAAAGAGTAACATGCTGCGGTGATCTACAAAATATCATATTATTTTACGGTAAGGACTTAAGAGGCCTCTTACAGTCCACTAGCGCCGCCAATCGAAAAAATGTCATAACTCGTAAATAGAATCAAAAATACAAAATATGTTCTATTATTACTGTGGAAAAGGCAATAACGTAATTGTACGCATCAGCTGTTTAGCTAAATCGTGCATTCAAAACATAAACGGCCGTTTTTGTTACAAATGCACGATTTAGCTAAACAGCTATATTTCAAGTGTTGACAATGTGTTATAAAATTACGTTATTGCCTTTTCTACAGTAATAATAGACCACATTTTGTATTTTTGATTCTATTTACGAGTTATGACATTTTTTCGATTGGCGGCGCTAGTGGACTGTAAAAGGCCCCTTAATCCTAAATAAAATAGCAATAAACTGATTTTATTTTGCTGGCAACACTGCAATAACTGTGTGTAAATAGAAATGTTTCCAACAACACAGAATCATTGTGCGTTAATTTTGTTTAAGAAAAAACGCGAGGTCGAAACCCTTTGAGTCACCGATATGATTTCGTTTAAATATTTCATAATCTAAAGACAGACATACATTTGTTTCTATAATTCTAAGTAAAATCAAATAATATTTGAATCTAGTAACTAATCAGATATGTAGGTAACTACTCAAGAATAATTTAGAAGTAATAAGAAGATTTTGTTGTGTGATATTGTTTTAGAAATCTAATGAATAAACAAAGATTTTAAAACTGAATCATTAATTTTATGTAAACTATTTTAACAGGCCTTCAACGAAGAGCCTTCCACCCAAGACCAGTGCACCCTGAACAGTCACGAAGCGTACCTGCTGGATCAACCGTCGGTGCAGGTCCACATCAGCTCCCCTGATGCCCTCCCGGTCTTGATGCAGCTGCAAGGCACACAGCAAAGCATCCTTGATGGTCTGAACTGTCCCCTGCACCCGGTCCGTACGCATCAGGCGACGGACCAGGTAACCCTTCGCCAAAGCCACAATTTTGGTCGCAGCAGCACGCTGATTCGGACAGTACATAAAATTGTATAGCGACTTATGCTGAAATGGAATGAGGAAACGGAAATAGGAAGCAGGCTTTAGGATTCCCGAAAGGCAGGAATTTAGAGGTTTTGGGTTAGCAGGAATAGAGGGCACCAGAAGAAGTGAAACGAAAATAGCAGCACTTTGTTATAATCAAAGCATTGTAATGGGACCACAACCTAAAAATTGGATTGGGAAAATTAAATACAAAGTAGAAACTAATATTTTGTTTCAGAAAATCACAAACAAGTCATCCAGATAAGCAAGCATGTTACGCGATAAAATATAAATCAGTAGGTGGGTCGGGTGACTGGCAGGAAAGGAAGGGATCATAAGCATAACGGTGAACAAGGACCAAGTACATAAACATATAACAACCTCAAGGAAACAAAAAAACTGGGACATAGACAACTGATGATAGGTGAAACATAGAGCAACTCATTAATGTTCACAATTTTTAATTCCACAATGTGCGATATAATATTATTTTAAGTGCGAGTAATAATTCAAGGCAATTGCCTTCAATTGTTACTATGGTAAAAAATCTATACAAAATTCCAGAGTACAGACTAAAGATTATTTTTGTAATTTATTGAATAAATACTCTACAGTATAACAGATACTAAAAATATCTAAAAATGTGAAGATATGATTAAATATAATTATATCTTACCTCTCTTGGCGTTGCTTGGATGTTGAATCTACCCTTGCACTCTAGCGAGTTAGTACTATTTATTGAATTATGTATAGTTCTTCCCATATTTTGGATGGCACTGTCGGCAGAAGTACAGTGTATTTCCGAGGTTGCATGCATGGTTTTAATTTCTTTACCATAGATATGGCGGGTTACAACACTGTTATTTTCTTCATCATAAAAATTGCAATCGTCGTTGTCAGAAGGAAATGTAACATTTAAATCAGCCATCGTGTCATTCGTTCGATCGGTGAGCATCGGTTCGTAATCACGATCGGATAATGCACTCGTCTCATAGTTCAGTCGTCGGGACGTCGGGGTGTTTCTTTGAGGAGACGTCGAAGTTTTTTCCTGAGGGGACTGAGTTCGTGTCCTGGAACCCTCTGGTTGCGTCCTCGGGGACATAATCTTAGTCCCGTTCTGACTACGAGCTTTAATCGGCTGCTTTTTAATACTGCCAGTAATATCCCTGCTTTTCTTCAACACATTATCACACTGGTTTATGTAGTTGTTGGTATTGGTCAATGTGTTAGAAACAGGACTGTCAAGACTATTTTGATCAGGTGATTTGTAGTTGATCAGCTGACTTAGACTGACCGGACCTCTGTCACTCGCCTCAAACTGTTCTAGATGTTTGTCACCCCAAGCCTCTTTCACTTCTATAGGAGACGTGGGACAAATAGTCTTCAGCTGCTTGAAGAGCAAGTTGTTCTGCTCCTCAAAGACTTGCTGAAGGAGGATCTGTTCCTTTTTCTGCTTTTCCACTAAACTCGCCATTTGTAACAACTGTTGATTTTGTATCTTCTCATAGAGTTCTCTGACACGAGCTGCCGGGTTTTCTGACTCTGATATTAAAGCAGGAGGCTCGTGGCTTTGAGACAATGGATCGAGTTTTTTACTTGTTTTAGGTGATCCTGGGTCTTTTATCATAGTACGATTGCTGGTGTTTGGGACAGGACTGATGGATTTTCTGGTTTTCGGAACTGGTTCAGACTTGGGTAACGGATCTGAGCTGGGCGTTGGATTAGATTTTGTCATTGATTTTGGGGCAATAATGGTGCGTTTAGGTTTTTCTTGGGCAACAGACTTTGCCCGAGTGGGTGAGTGTTTAGGTTGTTGTTTTACAAAACTTTTATTAGAAGCGTTTTTATTAAGACCATTTGCCTTAGTCTGCTTCAGTTCCAACGCCATAGACGACCATTTTACTTTGGCAGACTCCAGGTCCCAACTCCTTCGCTTCTTACTTGGGCTTAGGTTTGATAGCGATTCGCTCATCGAAATAGAGCACATCTCAACACCAGTGTTCAACGATTGCACTTCTAGATGAGCCAAGAGTTGAGGACTAGGGTTTAGCAGTGTATAAGATCGTTGCCGTGCTAATGGCAGTGCCTTGTGCAAGTCCTTGACACTGTTCCTGTGCAAATCATTCAGGGATCCTGTGAAGCTTTTGGAACTAAGAGAGGCGGGGCCGTCTTGAGACACAGATATACTATCACTAAAAGGATCTATTGAATGGTTATTATTAAGATTGAAGTTGAAGTTAGCAATTTCTGCAACAGCACTTTTCTGTTTTTTATTTGTTTGCGTTTCTGTGATTATTTCTTTTTCTGTTATTAATTTTTGAGTAATTCTTGTTGTGCAGTTATAATCTTTTTCAGGAAGATCTATTTGTGGAGGTGAGTGTGGAGCCCTTCTAGCACTGTCGCGATGTTTTTTTCCAGTTTCATTGTTGATACTTAGACTGAGATCTATAATGAGTTTCGGAGAGCTTGACCTAGAACTCGAATGAGATTCTATTGATTCTATGACCACGTTGGAAGTTATATCGTTACAAAAACCAGTTACACGAGACTTTCTTGGTGATGAAGGAGTATGTCTCGGAGATGAATCAATACATTTTTTGTGATGTTTAGCATTGTAGCCAGCTTTTACTTCATGATGGGGCAGTTCGTATTCACATTCTGGCAGTTCAGGAGCGTCAGTCTTATCTTCAGACCCCGAGTCGGATTCAGCCACAAAGGGTTGAAGAAGAGAAATGCGCTTATCTACTTCCTTGGCCAGAAGCTTGTAATATTGCATTTCCTTGCGACATTCTTTAGATAACTGAAATATAAAAAAAATAACAGAAAACATAAAAATAATTACTACTTAATACCTACAACCAATTATTGATATTCAATCACCTTTGTAAGAGACAACAACAGAAGAAAGTACAATATTTTTTTCATTTTTGGTATTAAACTTTTCTAACAAGCTCTTGAACAATATATAATCTGCAGATGCTTTTTTAAATGCTTGAAATTCTGCAAATAAATGAAAAAAATAATGTAGATTGCCTGGACCAGGAAACTAAAACCCATATTACAGAACCTCACTCAAGACTCAAATATTACTTAAAACTAGTTTCAACCAATTAAATGGCTCTGCATTAGTTTTAAGTAATGCATGAGTCTTGAGTGAGGTTCTGTAATACGGGCCTTAGAATAGGGATGTTGACTAAATAATTAATTATATAGTGTTCTAAAACTAATTTCATTTCAAAGAAGGGACACTAAAAAAAAGAAACAATAAAGTCCAAGGAAATATTATGGAGAAACTACAGTCTTTGGATTTTTCTATGGGGAGATTTCTTGCCCTTGTTGCATGCAGCTGACAATGAAAAAAAAAAAACAATTGGCTCGAAGTTGTTTAGTTGCTTTGAAGCCAGCAAATGATTACTAGCTATTTAAATCTTATCTCATTACTTTACTATTTATTTGATTTATCAACTGGACAGATTAAATATCTCCAAGCTATACACACACATCCACTAATTAGCTGCTAGTGTGTCTAACCAAATATTTCCTTTTTTTATGGTATGTGTAACTCAGATTTGGTCTTTGACTAACATCCAGAAATCCAAACTCAAGGTCTGCCAACAAGCAATGGAGTGCTTAAATTAACGGATCAAGTTCGAAAGTCAATACTGCACTCCAAAACAAAGATAGCTAGCGTGGCTCAAAAGACTACCCAACTTAAATAGGACTGGGCAGTACATGTCTGCTGCGTGCCCAAATAGCACAGAACTGGTAGCACGCCCTGAGACGGTGAGACGAGGTTGCAGCAGAAGATGCAAGAGAAGGCGGGACGAGCTGGATAGGTTCAGTCAAAACTGAAAGGGCAATGCGCGGGCTCAAGAAAGATGGAAGGGGTGAACCTTTGCCCAGGACAGTGTAGGATAGTCGAAGATAATATAAATAAAATAACACCACATCATCATCATCATCAGCCCATTGCACGCCATTCAACTCGATTTTCGGCAACTCTCATCCAGCACTACATATTAAAAACTAAAGTTTAAAATATTAGTCAAGACTACCTACTCAGAAAAATACAGGACACTTGAGATGATGATGATGATGATGATGATGATGATGATGATGATGATGATGATGATTATGATGATGATGTTGTATGTACATACTCGTTGATTTTAAACTGCCCTAGAATTTTTTACCAGGTTGGGTTCCATACTGTGTTGTTTCCACCTTCCTACCTTGCTTCTTTATTAGTCTCCTAGGTCTGAAGTTGGCAGACGGTTCAGTAGCTTACTAACTAGAGCAAGATAACAAAGAATGAACAAGGACAGAATATAAATAATTGATGTACTTACAACTGGGGGTAGGAGCGGCACCCCATTTATTTTCATACAGGAGACGTACTGGCCGGCGTGTCGCACACATTTCACATCCCACGGGTCGTTCATCGTTGTCGTCCACCCGACAAATGCTATTGCTGCTCCTGGACTCCTGATGTACTCCAGAAAGCTGCTAACATAATCAATTTCCGATTACTAACATCACTAAAGGAAGTTTCACGGCATTTTTCAATTTATCTAATGTAATAAATCACAGATTTTGAACCTTATGACGAGGGAAATTTAATTTCATTACGCCGACGAACTTGCATCGTAATGTAGCAGATGTTGTCATGCACGATTACGTCAGTTAATAGTTGTAACCGGTCTGATGGCGAACACTTACTATAATTTACCTTACGGCATGCGGTTAATGCGAAAATATGACATTGGTTGAGCAGTGAACTAATATTTGTTTTCCAGCTTTATTTAAAATAATGTTGTTGGATTTATCGGTACTCGAATACATGAATTTGAAAATGATCAGACTTTTCTCGGTTACGTTTCTTCTAGATAGATTCAACTATGAAATTGTAACCAATCATAACAGCTTCTTTATTAAATATATTGTTTTACAGCCAATGGAAAGCCTGAGTAAGCAAAACAAACTGTTTTGATCTATTCGGGATTTAGGAAACAGTCTTGCTTGTAGTTGTCAAACAAACTTCGTATTGCCATGGTTACACATTCAAAAAATGCAATAAAAAGCATCAATATTTTAGCCTCTAGGTATATTTTGACTTGAAAATAGTACGAAAGTTTTGGAAACATTCGTTATTTACAATATGAAACCATATTAAAATAGAATAAAAATTAATTGGAATCATTTTTGAACGCAGCAATGTTCAAAATGTTCATATTTCATTGAAAATTTGACACTTGACAGTGGTCTGTCTGTTCTTGAGCTTGACAGTGACATTACCAGCAATAAATTAGTGTTCTCTTCTCATGTGAATTTTAAATTTTAGCATTAATTTACAAATTTTCAATGTTTACTTCAATGAAATATTGGTGTACATATCGGAAATAGTAGCAGAATTTTATCAGATATAGTCTCATACTTTCCAACAACTTGATCTCAAGAAAATGGCAATTTCAAGAATGACAAATATTTGTCCCGCCGGAAAACAGGCTTTATTTTGTTTTTTTCTGTCCATATTTATTTTTACGGTATCATTCTTCTCTGGAAGAGTCCTAGGATTCTCTTCGGAGCTATGGGCCCTGACATGTTGGGGCCCAGCCCTGTATTTCTGCCTATTTAACTTCATATTAAGATACTGTTACACAGGGTTTATTTACGAGGTAAGATCTATTTTATTTCATTAACATTAAAATTTAATGGTTATTGCTTTGTTTTCTAAACTTCATTTTACTTTACTTCACTTTCAGGCTTAATAGTTAAGCACAACATTTTACTAGCAAACTTTTTTCCTTATTGAATTAACTTGTAGGTCAGCATGACTCACAGTTTTAAGAGTATATTTTTTTACTTTCAGGTGTCAATAAGATCAGCATTCCTTGGTGCAGCATTCTCCCTGGGTATCTTCCTTGTTACCTTTGACAATGGCTGGAGAGTGTTCGGTCTCTACACCGTAATACTATCATTTTTCCATTTTTCTGAGTTTATGAGTGTTGCACTCACGAACCCACGGACTCTGTCTGTTAACTCGTTCATATTGAACCACAGTGTACAGTACAGTGTGGCTGCTGTATCCAGCTGGATAGAATGGGAAGTGGAGTACTATTTCTTCCCTGGTAAGTATTTTACTTCATTCTAAATTTGTTGTTCCCCGACCCACCCAAGATGCCTCAACAATTAGGCTATCAAATGGAAATAGGATTTTTCAAATCCAACGGGTAGTTCTAGAGATAACCCTCTACATACAAACTTACAAAAAAACTAATTATACCTCTTTATATGTATGTTATAAGTATAGTTATATTGCAGATGGATTGTCGAATCTGCTGTTTTACAAAACCACTAGTTGTTTTACAAAACAGCTCCTTTATATAAAACTACTGAACAATGTTCATTTCAATATTAGCACAATTTCTTTCATCATCATCATCACTTCAGCCCGAAATCACCCACTGCTGGGTATACACTTGGGCTTCGCTTTTTTTCTGCCATACTTCCCGGTTCTGTCCTAACTGCATTCTTCACCCTTACATTCTTCTCTTGCTTCTAAAAAAAATTTTTTATTATGTTAATCTACATAAATAAAACAAAGACGGTTTAGTTACACCATATATAACTCAAGAAAGGCTGAACCAATTTGTATGATTTGTTGTATTTGTTCCTGCCTCGAATATAATTAATTTTCTCATACAATCGTTCTTACTGATTCTGAGGCCGTACGAAATTCGCTGGGTCAGCTAGTAGTTAATACTATTATTCTTATTGCAGATATGAAAACTTACTTCTGGCTGTCATATGTCGGTGTTGTGATCTGCATCACAGGAGAACTGCTCAGGAAGACTGCCATGTTCACAGCCAAGACCAATTTTAATCACACTGTAAGTGATTTGTTTATTTTTTATTCATCTACGACATATACACGAAGTTTGCATAAATAAATAAAGGCTTCTATTCCCAGCCCATTGTGTCACCCTATGTAAAGTTTCTACATTTGTATCTGTAATTTATATGACTGCGTGTGCACACAATAAAGAGTTTGCTATTTTATTCTATTTGTTTAATTTCCAGGTGCAATTCGTGAAGCGACCTGACCATGTGCTGGTGACCCATGGGGTGTACTCCATCTGCAGGCATCCTAGCTACGTCGGGTGGTTTTACTGGTCGATTGGTACACAGGTAAGATCTACTTAATAAAAATCTTAAAATCCTAAAACTGCCAGATGACGCACAGCCTAATCCACTGACTCTAGAAGCTTGAAATTTTGCACAAGACTTCTTTATATAAAAAGAGTGCACTAAGGAAAGTTTTTGAAAATTCACCCCCCAAAGGGGGTTAAATCGCGCCTGTATGAGTGGCGCGCGGAGGCACTACGCCGGGGGGAAAGTCCGCTCCCGCGGCAAATTGCGGCGGAGCGGACGGATCTCCGGCTCGATCTCATGGCGACATGGAAAGAGCGACTGTCGCAACCCAGCGCAGGGCACGCCGAGATAGCGGCGATAAGACCCTTCTTTGAGGAGTGGCTAGAGAGGCGCCACGGCGCCCTCACCTACCGCCTGACGCAGGTCCTCACCGGACACGGATGTTTCGGGAGGTTCCTGCACATCACTAGGCGGGAGGAAACGCCCGGGTGTCACTATTGCCAGGATCGCCCAGAGGACACGGTGGAGCACACGGTGGAGGTCTGCCCCGCTTGGGCGGAGCACCGCCGTGTCCTCGTAGAGGCGATCGGCAGCGGCGGCCTCTCGCGCCCGGCCCTGGTGCAAGCCATGGTCCGGGGCGAGAGGGAGTGGGAGGCAGTCGCCTCCTTCTGCGAAGCAGTCATGCTAGCGAAGGAGGTGGCGGAACGATGAGGGAGAGAGCCTCCCGTCTCAGCCGCCGCGGGAGACGCTCCGGGCGTCGGAAGTCGCGTGACGACTACCGGCCACCGTAGGCGCGGGCCTGCGGGCGGAGAGCAATGGGTAGCTCACCGCCCAATCAGGACCAGGCCCGTGCCGGACGGCGCGTAAGTGTTCCACGCGCGCCTCAAAGAGATGTCAGCATAATCCGAGGGGCCCCTTAGGGCCGAAGCCTGCCGGGTCAGCGGGATTGTCCGAAAGGGTTACCGCTACCCCGGAACATAAAGGGCGAAGGAAGGAACATGGGTGGGTTTTAGTCAGTAAGAGTCTGACACTCCCTTCCGCTCCACCCAGAGCCGGAGGGGATGATTGATGATTTCCCACCAGAAAAAAAAAAGAAAAAAAAAGGGGGTTAAATTGGGGGTGAAAGTGGGGGTGGAAGTTCGCCATTTTCGAAGTTAGAAACTTTGATGATGGTACTTAGGCTTCTGTTCATAAGTTAAAGTAAACAGTATTCTCGTTTCTGGGAAACTCATCCCCTAGTTAACCAGGGCTTGACTGGCCAATGATAACCCATCGGGCACACGGCTTGCATAAGAATAATCTTTTTGAATCAATGTAAGCTGGCTAATGCACTGTAATGTGATTTCGTTTGTTATAATCTGTTTAATGTCATTACATTCACATCCATATATCATATAATATTTTTTGACGACACGGTTGGCGCAGTGGCTGAGCGATCGACTGCTGCGCTGCGTGTTGCGGGTTCGATTCCCGCACGGAACAAATATTTGTATTACCTACAGGTAGTTGTTTCGGGTCTGGCTGTTTGTGTATGTGAGTTTAAATGTTTGTAAACGCACCCACGATACAGGAGTAATTTAATAACCACTAGTTATTAAATTGGGGCAAAGTTTAAAAAAAAAGAAGTATACATGTACAACGTGCCGCTACAATGGTGACATTAATTTAACACACGGGTAGGGCTAGTGGTCGGTAATCATAAAAGTTATAACAACATAAAAAAAAACCTAACTTGAAAACTTCCACCTGCGCCGCTCGCCGCCACAGGGCTCTCTCTCTTTCCTTCAATTCGCCTTCTATTTGCACGTTATGTGTTTTAATTACATTGATGCGATGTTATGATCCGTGACCCGGCAAATGACCCCTGCGCTACAGTTCTTTAAGTCAGGTTGCTCTAAGATGCTATTTTAGAAAATTGTTAATAAATAAATAAATATTAATGTTTAATTGAATTAAAATATATTCATGGGTGATTTTCAGAAAAATTGACCCTGTGACGATCAGGAATTTTTTTTTTCATTTCATGAAATTGTTTAAATTGACTCTGGTATTAAAGAGTATATTATTAAGTATCTAAATATGCTATTTATATTAAAATTAAACCATAAACATCAGAAATATTCAAGATTTTCTGTCAGCATATGATGCAAAGTATTCCTGAACGTCACAAAATATAATCAATCAGAAATAAAACAACTAGATATTGAAACAAAATAAAATTATATTTAGCGTAAAGATATGCTTAAAATCGTTCTAAAATCAACAAAAAGGTAGCATAAATCTATCACATTAATAAATAATCAGCGAAATAGTTTCAAGTTCGTCACTTTTCGGCCACATCGCACTAGAAAAGTTGTCTTTACTAATGATACGTGCTATAAATTAAACAATCTAATGAAGTAAAGAATTCTGGGCAATAACAAAATGCTGATAATTACAAAATAAATACTATAAAATGAAAATAAGATATTTTAAAACTATTTTTGTGTCATTTAAAAAATGGGACAGTGACTATTACGAAAATTGCGTGACGAATAGGAATAATTTGAGCAGTAATAAATAATAATAAATAATAAATCGCTGGACATTTCACACAGCACCATTTGTCCCAAGCTAAGCAACCTAATGCTTGTGTTATGGTAACAAGATGGCTGATAAACTACTTATATACAATTTTTTTTTTTTTTGTAAATACATACATATTATAGATAGAAAAACACCCAGACTCGGAACAAATACATGTAGGTCATACAAATATTTGTTCCGTGCGGGAATCGAACCCGCGACACGCAGCGCAGCAGTCAATCGCTTAACCACTGCGCCAACCGTGCCGTCAAATCAGTGTCTACACTGCCTACACTGCCTCAAAGCAGTGTCTACACTGCCTGTTTAAAAATACAAAATTACAAAGAATAAAGCGTTAAGTAACTTGATATTATTAATGAAACCTTTAAGAGTCATTAAACCTTTTTTTTACACATAAAAGTATTAAAAAAGTAAAATACCTACTAAATCGTCCATTCGTCACTGTTTGCGAACCTACCGAGTGTCGGTACAGATACCGAACTCGAGGCGCGTAGGTATGACTCGCGATCCGGCCGTTTGTTTGAAGATAGAATAAGTTTTATATTGTTGCGAAACTTTTAAGTAGGTATTTTTCGAGTCAAGCATAGATAGGGGGACTAACCGACAAATTTTAACTCTTTGCAATACCTATTAACGAAATTAGTTAACTTAGTTGTGTAAGTATCTACCACATGAGTGAACTATAAATTATTTTTTAAAAATATTTCTTTGTACACTAAGCTTTACAATTCAAGTTCGTCACGATTTTGTTCCGGTAGTATATCACGTGACGCACAGGATGTGACAGTTTCATCCCTCAAAACTTTTAAAATTAAAAATAACTAATATTTCGTGAAATTACCGTGTTTTTACCTTCACTAATCTAAAATAGGTTAGTTTATTGTTTTAAATTCAATAAGATAAAGTAAAGAAAACGAGTTTATTTACCTTAAAATACTGCTACTATCCAGAAAACTTTTTCTGTGCACCGAAGACACCAACACTTTCGTCTCAGTTTTTGTCGCAACTGACGTTTAAAACAAGAAAAGCAGTACCATAAACGATCACAATGTTGCCAGGGAGGTAGAAAAAATACTAATTAGTAGATTTTGTCTTGTGTAAGATATCAAATTCACCGTGACGAAACCGGATTTTCCGGTACTATCGTTTTCGTAGGACAACATTAAAATAATGATATTTCGTAAAATAACTATAAATTTATCACATATTAAATGAAAATACACTTATAGACTTACAGAGACTATGTTCAAATACTAAAACATACTCAAACACTAATATTCTTTAAGTGAGATGTGTTTGAAATCACCGAGACCACCGTGGGACACGCGAAATTTTCACCTTTTATTTTGCTTTTTTTTTATTATAAAAATAACTGTCTACTTTTTATGGTATTTTTTAATTTAATTCAATGTAGAAACATTTACTTTAGTCATATAAAATTTCATTTCGACACATGCCATATAAAAAACTTCAAATAAAAATGTTTAAAGTCGTGGGACAGCCCGATTTTGCTATGGTCATTTTTTGTGAAAAACACCCTCATACAACTAAAACGCGAAACCGTATACGTGTGTAAAATTAATGTCGCCATTAAAGCGCCACGCTGTATAATACTGTAATACTTACAGTAGTTTCAAATTACAATCCTCAACCTACAGCTGTCCACTGCTGGACAAAGGCCTCTGCAATTGCACGTCATTCAGCTCGATTCTCGGCAACTCTCATCTAGCTGCTACCAGCCACCCTACGAAAATCGTCGCATCATCTAACTTGAGGGCGGCAAACGTGAGGTAGGACCTAGCGTTTGCCGATTTGCGGTCTCCTATAGTTTTTGATAACATGTATCTGAGGAATAGATATGGATTTGACAGCTTTTGTGTAGACAATATGTCAAACTGTCATATTCATTATAGAATAGTCAGCTGCACGTCTGGACTGTGACATTCTAAGGCTTCCACCCAGAATGATGCTGTGCTATGGGGTACCTACAGCACAGCGCTAATTGTCAGCGGTCACCCGAAACGAAACCAACCACACAACAACGCAACATTTAAAAAATAATCCTCCATCTTTCAGATAACGCTCCTAAACCCAGTGTGCGTCATAATCTACGCGGTTGCTTCCTGGTTGTTCTTCCGAGAGCGGGTCATCGCCGAGGAGCTGACTCTCCTCACGTTCTTCGGGCCACAGTACGTGGAGTATCAGAAGAAGGTCGGCACCGGTCTGCCCTTCATCCCGGGGTACATCCCTGAGAATACTGGTCAGAATGTTCGGGAAAACCATTGGAGTTACTAAGGTGGGTGGGAATTAAAAAAAAAAGGGTTATTCGTGACGATGGGTCGGCGTGATCTGCCAGAATGTAGCGCGATAGTCACTGCTCAACAAATATTAATAAGTATTCGCATCCCTACATACCGTGATTTTGCATCACATTAGAGTTTATTTATTTTCAGTTTTGTTTAAACGCAGCAAGATCATATGTTTTTACTGTGACAACCGTTCTACAGATCGGTTTGTGGCAGTTTTATTTTCAAAAGCCCCTCATTTTTTTCTTGAATCTAAGACGCATTACATGTTTCAATCTTTTATGCGCTAATGAACAAGTTTAAATGGTTCATAATATGCGCCTTTTTTTCTTCTTTAAATGGCTTCCTTAACAGTGGGCTGTGGCATACAATACAGGCTAAAATTATGTTCATCTTTTTGCAGGTACTTCATTCCTTTTGGGATTTACAACAGCAGGCTCAAGTCAGTCATCTAGTCTAATATTACACTAAGCGAGAGGTACATAACTTTATTCGATACTAATAGTGACGGTTAGCACTAGAAATATATTATGGACATTTTAAATTGTTGTAGATAATATAAACGACCTTGAAACCTCAAATTTTAAGATTTCGTACATCATAATATTCGCATTGATTGATCTCAGATAGTCTGACTGTACTCCCATACCAAACTAACACCCGCTTTCTGAATTGTGAATTTGAAGTGGTCAAGCATCAGTGGACATAATCTTTCGGTCCCATTGGCCATCTGTTCTGCGAGCAATGTGCCCTGCCCACTGCCACTTTAATTTTGGCAATTCTTCGGGCTATGTCGGTTACCTTGGTTCTCGTGCGGATCTCTTCATTTTTGATTCGATCACGTAGCGAACCCATGCATAGCCCCCCTTTGGGTGACTTTTAAGCAAGTTTTAAAGGAATGTCAATGAAATCAATCGACTCAGCCTACTGCAATCCACTGCTGGACTTAGGCCTCTCCCAAGTTGCGGCACAACACCCTGTCCTCCGCCTTCTACAACCGGACGGTTCCAGCCACCTTTTTAAAGCCGTCGGTCCATCTAGCTTAAGCAATCGAGCCCGCAATATTCAAAATCTCTTACGTTTTTTGCAAAAAATATTGAATTTCGCGGGCTATCTACTTAAGTAATGTTAAACAGAGTTTAACAAGTTCTTAACTTCAAATTCTCAATTCAGAAACCGGTGTTAGTATTTATAATAAAAAAGTTAAGTAATAACTTAATTCTGAACTCACGGTCAGACAATGGCTAATATCAGTTTTCGAGTTATTCTACCTGTACCTTATTGTTACTCAATTAGCGAGATGATATTGTTCCCAGTTCTAAGACATAGCACAGGAGTTTATCTTCTGAATTTACATTTTTTTATTATTGTAAATAAGAGCATTTTTTTTTACATACAATTACTGTAAATTATTCTGTAGTACAATCATGTATGTTTTAATGTAAGTGTTACAAGGTACGCAGAGGAATATTATATATTTTCATACACACCAACGAGTAGTATGACTCAATGCATTCTTTAAATTTCATTAAATTATCAATATTACTTACTGATAAGAATAAAATAATTTACAAATCATTCGGTCCCATCGCTGGTGGCACCATCTATGACTAAGCTGTTAAAGTTAACACTTAATTAACAAAAATAAAAAGGAAACCACTGTTCATGAGTTTAAAACTTCATAACATAATGTAACTTCAAGTTATAATGAAAATAATGCGTTTGTGTACTTATTTGTAAATTAATACATTTTAAAACTTTACAAAAAATAGCAAAACTTTACTAAAATTACTATTAAAACTAAGTATTTTACTAGAATTTTGCTACTGTTTGTGGTAGTAAATGTGTAAATAGATTCCAATATTTAATGACTAATGTACATAATGACTGAGATGCAAGACGTCTTTTTTTACATACTCTTCCATTCTATGTGTATTCGAATAGACAAAGACGAAATTCAGTATACAGAAGCCAACTAAACTCACACTGGCGTGCCCGCATGCGGTAGGATAATGTCCACAAAGACAGCGACAGACAAACTCAAGTGGTACGATATTAAATAAACAACAATCGCAGCCACAATTTTAATGCAGTAATACCCTTTATTACCCGACTGCACGACAGCAAAGACTGGATTATGTATTTTGTCATTTTACTGGAGTTGCGGGCCCGCATGCGGGCGCATGAGTTTGGCCCTGCAATAGTTTACACTGAGCAATGATTGTGATCGTTATAAATGCTTGCTTGTGTATAGGTTGTGAATGTACTGAACAAATGTTAAATCAAAATAAATCTTTTTAACGATCGAGTAAACTTGTTATTTTTTTCACCCTTCAACTTTTTCTTCTGTATGTGTGTATGTCTGTATTTAGAATCTTAGATAGTTATAACGTTGGGAACACAAACTCAATGTCATACACGACAAAGCTCAAATTCCGTTGCTACCAAAAATATTGCGCATCATTTTACTATGGACACTCAAAGATAAACCGAGATTACGGAACGATAAAGTAAAAAGGTTAGTATGTGGCGATGAATGTAAATGATTTCATCATCATCAGCAGACACAGGCCTCTCTAGTTGCACGCCATTCAACTCGATTCTAATCAATAATAATATTTAATTGTCTGTATACTTTTGAACAAATAAATTATTCTTAGTCTAGCACAGCTGCTACTAGCCACACTGCAACATCGTCGCGCTACCTAGCCTGAGGGCGGCCTGCCTTAAATGATTCGAGATTATTAATTCAAGTTAAGCAAAAGTAGGTACTGCGTAAAAGAAACCATTACACGAGTTGCTTTACATAATGTTTTACAAAAGCACGATAACTTAACGATGTTTACAAAACAGTACTGTTTAGTGGGAAAACTAACAGTCTAGGCCAGAAATCCACCCTGTGCAGTCACCATCGAAAAACCTGAAATAAGCCTGAAAAAACGACGAGAGCTAAAAAAGATATTGTGTTGTCAGGATACCTACTTGTAACAAGACAAGATTTATCTACGAATATTGCAAAGACAAAACTAGTCTTCAAGGTGCAAAGAGCTTTTATCAAGAAGCAGTAAACAGTGCGTATACGCAACACACACACATGCAACAGTAAAGTCAACAGGTTGAGTAACACCAAAACACAATTGCTATCAAAATGTCGACCGTAGCAGTTTTTGTGTTTCTTCTGGATAATCTGGCAGGTAAAGCATGTTTATAGATAGATAGATTACACTTTACTGTAAAGTCATCATCTGCCTAGCCTTTTCCCAACTATTTTGGGGTCAGCTTCCAGTCTAACCGGAAGCAGCTGAATACCAGTATTTTACATGGAGCGATTGCCTAACTGACCTCCACAACCCAGTTACTGGGTAACACGACTCTTGGTAAGACGAAGAAGGTTGACTTTATTGTAAAGTCTGGGAAAAGTACCTACATAATTGTTTCCCAAATTGACTACCAAATTAATTTGTCCGTTGGACAATTGTACGAAATGGCTGCAACATGGCAAATCAATTTGATAAACAATTAATTTCCCTGACCGTCCATCATAACAGTTTTTTCATGTTTTAATACTTGCTTCTTCCCGCGACTTCGTTCGCGTGGAATTCGTAAGACGTACCTGTAGAACTGGATTAAATTGATCTAAGTTTTGTCCACTCGATTCACTATCGAGTTTTGTTAGTCGACTGGTTGTAGTTCCAGGTTTTATAGCATAGTAGCAGTGCCTGCTGGGACCACAGGGCCTATTAATAATTTTTCCTTCTATTAAAAACGTTATTATTTTATAAAAAACTGGTTTAATGGCATTGGAGATATGTGCCTGATTTAATGATGAAACGCTGGATCAGCCCACCCCATGTGTAGCTCACCGCCCGATCAGGACCAGGCCCGTACCGGACGGCGCGTAAGTGTTCCACGCGCGCCTCAAAGAGATGTCAGCATAATTTGGGGGGCCCCTTAGGGCCGAAGCCTGCCGGGTCAGCGGGATTGTTCGAAAGGGTTACCGCTACACCGGAACATAAAGGGCGAAGGAAGGAACATGGGCGGGTTTTAGTCAGTAAGAGTCTGACACTCCCTTCCGCTCCACCCAGAGCGGGCGGGGTCATTTAATGATTTCCCACCAGAAAAAAAAAAAAAAAGCCCACCCCATGTGCCTTACGCGTCCGTTGTTTCCGTAGCATACTTAGTTACAATATCTTGGTTGAGCTGAGATGTATTGTAACTAACTTCTACCAAACAAAGACCGGTGTGTTTACAAACAATAGAAAATGGCCAACATAATGTTTATGTTGATAATGCGTTCTTTCATAACATACTTCAAAACAAGTATTTGAATGTTCATGCCTGAAACCGAACAAAGTCAAGCCTCTTTCGGAGTAGGTATGTTGGTGAATTGTAATGACATGATGTCTATTTCTGCACCCTTATTGTTTAGCACACTTTCAATCACAGTCTAAATAATGTTGAAGGATATTGCTGATCCATTACTTCATATGTTCGAAAACTTTGTCTGCTCAACAACGTAATGAATGTTGTTGAACTGTCAAAATGAAGCCATTAAGTGTGTTACGCAATTACCCCGCTGAAGTAGATCTCCCGTATTATTATTATTATACTCTTTGAAGTAGATCTCGTAAGACACTTTCGTCAATGTTTTGGTCGATATTTTAAAACCATCGTGGTGATTGATAGTCTAGGTAGAGGAAATTTTTAGTGAAGTTAACTTTTTTCAATTATTTTAGGTTTCAACTATGCCCTAAACGATACTCTGTTTCAAAACGCAAAGTTCACAAACAGCGACGAGACTCCAGTCATTGGAGACTGTGATCCCTTCACCACTGACCAGATCCTGAACGCCGTGGGCCAGGACCTGGACCTAGTCATCGTACCTTCCTTTAGAAAAAATGACAACCAATTCGACAACGACCAACCCGATGAACAGGCGTCAGAAGTTTTTGACACAGCGGTAGCCGACAGTTCTTTGCCTGAACCAGATGTTTCGAGATCGTTCGATGAAAATAAGTCAAAATTCGACAACGACCTGACTACATTCTCTAGAAAAGGTTTCGTTAAAAGCAGACACGGAAATAATACAAAAAATATCCACGAAGTAAAAAATGAAACGAAAATAGAGTTTCCACATAGCGCGCCATTTTTGATCGCCATCTTTGAAACACTTGCTAATGTTACCGCGCAAACTTGTGCGGGAACTCTGCTGACCCCTCGATGGGTGCTCACCGCTGCCAACTGCATCAATGTCTTGAGTAATTTGTACGCCAACAAGTAAGATTTTTTAATGCACTATTTATCCTATAAGCCAACAGAATATTGATTAGCAGTGAAAATATCATCGTGTAGATTTGACCATAGTGGAGTCATCATCTGGAAGTGACTGTTGGGAGCTGCCGACCCAAACTGTTTCTACCTATTCAAAAGTTACGCTTATAAAGTTGCTGTTTCGTTCGGGGTTTTCAGCCAATTTTTACTCAACCTTAGTTCTTCCAGCACAAAAATGACAGAAACAAGCCACTACACCATAGTGGCAGAATCCACAAATCCACTTCTGGACGGTTCAGCGCACAATGTGACGGCGATTGTCCTGCACCCTGACTCCAACTCCTCACGAACAACACTCGAGGAAGAAGAGGACATGAATGGGTCATACTTGGCGCTGATGAAGATCGAGCCGGAGGTGGAAGGTCCTACCTTAGAGTTGATGAAAGGGGAGGTGGTGAAAGGCGACGTTATGGCGTATGGATGGATTTTGTCGAAGGTAAGAAGGCGGAGAGCTCAAAGGTTTTACGTCAAAAAGTCTTATGCACCTGTCGTTGTCGAGTTTCCTATGGTTAAGAATCACATCGTTAGGAAAATAACAGTTCCTTCAAGTATAAATTGTAAAGGATAACTTCTGTTCCGGTGACGGGAGCGAAATCATTAATTAATCATGAATTATCGTCATCATTAATTGTTTCCAAGACCAAAGAGATCTTTAATTGCCATAGCTAACGACATGTTACATCTTCCTAAAGCTTGACTTTCCTGCTTCCACTGAGTTTTTCATGATGGCCATCATTTTGGGCCTGTTATATGACGGCACCGCTTACATAGGAAAAGCCTAAGTTCATCAAATATTGACTATTCCAGAACAATTCAGACTCAGAGCACGACACGATGGAATGCACGTCGGCGGCCAGCCAGATCCTGAGCCACAAGGAGTGCCAGGCCATGTACAGCTATAGGGACAACGATGTGCTATGTCTCCTTAGCAAGGATATGGACAACAATAATGTTACGCAGGTGTGTATGAGGTCCTCTAGATAGAATGAAAAATGTTTTATTGTCAAAGAAAAACGTGTGCGTATAAAAAACACAAGTAAGCTCGAATATCTAAGTTCCTACTTATTAAAACAAAACAAATTCAGCTACACAGATGGTCTGTCGCGTACAGACCATAAAACTGAACAACTTTCTCCATGGGGCAGCGTTGATGTTCAGTGGTCACCCAATAATGACGATGATCATTATCATCATTCAGCCCCAAGACTTCCACTACTGAACATAGAGCACACCCTTTGCAACGCCACAATGTACGGTCCTGTGCTTCCGGCGGATTCCGGTGATATTCACTAAGTCGTCGGTCCACCTTTTTGGGGGGCTTACCGAACCAGATCTTCTTGATAATGCTTTAATAAGACAGTTAACTAGCTGGTCCTAGGTTTGTCTTACAGTCTAACCACAGTTGTACAGTCTAACTACCCGAAAATTTGAACATCATTCTTTTAAATCTAAACCAGACTGACTACCTCGTCCCAATGCCCAATCACAACTGCTGAGTATGGGGTCCTAGGTTCCAACCCCTAGGCGGGCGAAGTAGGTATTAATGTTGGAAATTGTGTCTGTATAGATTATTGGAATTTGAGACAATTTTAAAGTTATGGAACAAAAATCTGAATTTCATACTTAACAAAGTTCAAATTCTATTGCAACCATAAACTTATTAGGACCTTTTTGTTACAAATGGTCAATCAAAAATCAACTTAGAATACATTTCACTTAAGTAGATAACTGATTAAGTGGCGCTGGAATGTAACTATCTGAGATTATGAACACTGCTTTAGCAGTTGCCTGGTTACGACATTGGGCTCTCCCAGTCGTATGTAGGTCTACTTACATAGCAAAATATGGTTACACCTATACCAACTGCCTGCCTACGTCATCTGGGAGGCAGGCGTAATGTTATGTTGTTATTACAGCTAAGCACCGGCGGTCCCGTGCTATTTATTCACGACGGTACTGTGAAGATGTTGGCCATACTGCAGACTGACGAAGAGGTATTTGTATCGTACCCGGTCGCGCCGCATTACGACTGGATCCTACACACTATTAGCAATAAATGATATCTTAGTAGTCGTGTTTTATTGAGAAAACAACGTTTACATAATCAGGCACAATAATGTTCCCACTGCTGGGACACAGGCCTCCTCTCTTCGAGAGGAAGTGGGCTGTAATCTACTACGCGGGCCCAGTGCGGGTTGGTAGATGTCACATGTCTTCGAATTTTTAGTTCTAGGACATGCCCATTTCCTCACAGGTTTTCCTTCATGGTTTTTAAGAGCAGTGGCGATGAAATTATTTACACAAATTAAAGCGATGCCAGCGATCGAACTCACGACCTATAACTCGTAAGTCAGGGCCGTTATCACTGGTCCACCACTACTCCTCGCCGTTTGCCCGGTGGGACTTCCCATTAGCAAATAAGACGAACTGCCGTTAAAAATTCCACCCCCTAAATTTTCACAAATCCTTCCTTAGTACCCACTTTCGTCAAGAATTCTTCTTCAAAATTTCATGATTCTGGATCCAGTGGTTTAGACTGTGCAAAGTTTGTCAGGGAATGAATCAATTCAAGATTTTTACAAGAAGATTGTTCCTGGTAAGTACCTAAATAATTTTATTGAATAACTTTCCAATCAATAACTGTCCATTCTAAGGTTGCCTGGAAGAGACCACAGAAGGCAATGTATGCCTTGTAACGTTTAACGTTTTATTTTTCTTTTGTAGGTGGGGGTTTTAAAAAAGGAAAACCTACACATCAAAAATAAAGAATTAGACGGCACGGTTGGCGCATGGTTAAGCGATTGACTGCTGTGCTGCGTGTCGCGGGTTCGATTCCCGCACGGAACAAATATTTGTATGACCTACAAGTAGTTGTTCCGGGTCTGGCTGTTTGTGTATGTGAGTTTAAATGTTTGTAAACGCACCCACGATACAGGAGAAATTCTTAGTGTGAAGCTAGGTTTTAAAAAAAAATTATGAGGTCGTGACACTTCTGTCTACCCAACAACACCGATTGCATGAAGAATCTTCATTATACAACAAATCACGCCATCTAGCGATGAATAGCTTAAGCTAGTTAGTACTCCTTTCACCGTAAGATTGCGTTGAAATCACGGGAAATGCTCAACACAACGTAAAACTAAAAAGTATTGTTCTGATCTCATTCTTGCTTTATTTACAGTGAGTAAATAAAACATCCAATATACACAATAACAACAGTAACTGTTACTGTGTATGTTATTGTGTATTGTTTAGCTGAACAATAATGTGACCTAATGGCTTACTAATAACGGATGTGATTTATCTACTAATTAAAATTAAACAAAGTTCTGGCAAGTGCACAATTTGATAGATAATTATCATTCAAAAGTTTTTCCTTGTTAAAACATTATATAATTACTTCATAAGTAGTACCTACTAATCAGTCAAAACTCTGCGGTCCATCGCTGGGCACAGCTTTCTTCAAGTTGTACCATATCAGTTTCCCGCAAAAACATAAGACTACCTATCCAAAAACATAAGACTACCTATCCAAAAACATAAGACTACCTATCCAAAAACATAAGACTACCTATCCAAATGCATGGTTTGGTGGATGAGGCGAGGCTGCGGAGGTGCTGGGTGTGAAAACAAAAAGAAAAAAGATGTCTACGAACCTTACTACGTGCTTAGCTATAGATTGCGAATTGAGTTGCTGGATCATAGTTGAATTAGGAATTTTAAAAAAAATATACCTTATAGTCTAGTATAAGTTTCTACCTAAACTTTATCCATAGAATATGAGAATCAGATTAATAATATCTGTATGATCTGGATTAGAGTCCGTTGTTAAGCGCGTCCTTTTGAAAAGTTCCTTAATCTACCAAGAGGTAGGAAGACATCTGGTATTGTCCTGTGGTCAGTAAATAACTTATAATTTTTCGAAATTCTTTCTAGCTTTATTTAAATTTAAACTACGAGCTGCCTGCAAGGCATGCCGCCTCCCTTGAGGTACGTCAGAAGTGCTAATGTAAGGCTTCTTGTAAACAAAACAACGTGCATTGCGTAGGGCTTCCATACACTGGCAGTTTTTATTTACTCCACTGTAAATTATTAATAGACCAAACGAATGGGTAAACAAAGATATTACCAAGTCGGTACCTAGGTCGCTACCTACTTTAATGCGGTCCTCATCGGGGTAGGTAGTGGATAGCCCTCGACCTTGACCTTGAGTATTTACCTACCTACATAAGCGCAATATGGGTAGTGACGTCAATATTAAAATGTCTATAGAATAGAACTGTGTGAATGATGATATGGTTAGAAAGGGGGTGACTGTCGAGATGGCGGCTAATAGAGGAGTATGGTAGAAAAAGACATGTTGCGCCGACCACAAATAAATTGGGATAAGGGGAGGAGAATGATTATGAGAATAGAATTGGATTGAAAAAAAACTTTTGTTTGAGACAGGAGTCCATAGGGTTAGCAACGATGTTTCTTAACTTCTAGTGTTAGTTGGTTACAGACACAGATGTACATAATTATGTACAATTAAAACTCAGCGTAGAGTTGCATCCACCTTCGCAACATCGGGGAATCCCACTGATCTGCGAACACACTGAGATGAATGCTCTCCTAACTTCTTTATTCGATGGTTAAACCATTAACACGTCTTTCGTCACATATGTATAGCTAGAAACGCTAAATATTTAGACTTTCTCCCAGTCACTTTGTTTGTCCCGACTTTCCCCTTTTTTTCTAGACATACAGCAACGTCACCAACCTTCACACATGCAGTCATCACTTCTCACAGAGAGGAGCCCTGTATCCCAGCAGTGGGAATTATAGTTTGATTATGTCCTGACTTTGATTCGCTTTCTTTCGTATTAGGCGAATGATCTGCACTGCGACAGATCGTTGTGAATGGTCATGTCCAATCTGATCGCCAGTCAGTTCTCCGGTTTACATATGAAACCTGTTATTATACAACACAAGTAATATGCAATAACACCTATTAAGCTACCATCTCATCTTGCACTTGCAAATTAAATCGAAGTAAAAACCGACCATCTGTAACGAGCTTTCTGTCCTTATGCAACCATAGAGACGCTTCACAGAGGTTGGTTCAACCTACTTGTTGTTACTTAATTCTATGCAAATATTGATTTCATCTGTCGATGCAAAAGGAGCGAAAGAATTCGCGTTAAGTAAAGAATAAGTAACTATTATTTCATTCATATTTTGTTACGTAATTTTATAACATAACTTTCACGGTTCTTTTCTTTTCTTATCTTACGCATAATATACATAACAGAAAATAACGCTGACCTCTGTGACCTTTGCTGGCAAACGTTCAAAAATAATTTTCGGGCTTACGGAGTTGTACGCAAAATACGCGCTTGGACGTGGAGTTGCGAACACCAGCCTATTATACAATACAATACAACTTCCGGAACTACCTATTTGATGAACCAGTTACCAGTGAGATGGAAACCAATGTCAGTCACTTTCTAGTAGCACCATACTCCCGTCTACGCTAATATCTCCCCTGGACAACGGCCGATCCACCTTGGTGAGTGAGGGTTGATGATGATAGTAATTTCCGTTTGGTTTTGGTCCATCGAGATCTTTAAAAAGACTTGGGACATACTGATGCTTCTTCTTCTTCTTAGCGTATCGATGGCAAAAAGTTTAAACATTTTTGACCCAAACTTCAGCTGCGCTGAGTGATAATATTTATTGCTGAAGGCGGAAAACCGAATTTTGTAGTGCAATTGGGGTCCAGCGTAAACGCTGAGTTCATAGATCGTTCCGAATTCGAGCCTCACACGTTGCTTCCGTTCCTTACGGAAAAGAGCTCCCTAAACGCTCTCTTCTAATTCTGCATGCCAACTGCAAGTTTCTAATATAAAAAATGGTTCTAAAGATTCTAGCTAAGTGTCAGGTCGGTAGCCCAGTGCCTTCGCCCACTAACACGGCAATAAGCCATTTCCTCTGACATTGACACTTACAATATAACATCACATTCTTTAGCTGAGATCCTTTGCCTCGAGGAGTGTCATTCAGTTCCACTTCCGCTACTATTGTACCTAAGGAGAACGGAAAAATCGTTTGGAATAAAACGAGAAACTCGGATGATGAAGTATATCGCTTTCAGCTTCATCTGTCAATAAACGTTCTGACCGACGACGATTTGTCCAATTTTGTAATCTTTTAAATAATATAACGTTCAGTGTGTAGCTCTCCTCCACTATTCTTCTCTCTACGGTAGCCGATCTAGGTCACTTGCTAACGAGCCCTAGACCTATATTGTTGCACCACGCGGAAGTTAGAACACGCGAGTGAAACCACCACGATCAGCAGACACTGACCGCCACGTGACGTCACTGGCAAAGAAAGTGCTGATCGCTCAGCAGCGGGGCCGCCGGCGCCAGTCCACGACATACGCGCGCGCGGGCCGCACGCTCGCGACATGGCCGAACGGAACACACCTTAACCAGTAAAAAGTTTAATTAAAAACACAGTATGTCATTCCGGCGACTACTGAGCGCGGTCCGCTCTGCGCGGGAGGCTATCACCCGAGGTGCTCCGATGGCGGACGGACTTTTGAAATCCTTGTTATCAGTAGTTGTTATATTTTGCATCGCGGTGTCTTCGCCGCCGTCGGCGTCTGCAAAGCCTTTCGCATTCAGTTTCCCTGCGGGATGGTCGCTGGCTGGCCTGGTGGGGACTGTGGGGGCCAGGTCCGAGGATGCGGAGCGGCGGGAGCCGGCGGCGGGGGCCAAGCCCTACACGGGGCGGCGCATCGGCAACGACACGCTGCGGATGGTGTACTACCACGACCTGACCGTGGCCGTGGTGGAGCTGGGGCTCAACAAGCTGCTGCTCAACTGCGAACTCATTGAGACACAGTGAGTACAGTAGCATGCTTCCTTTAGTGTTACAGTGTCCAGCACATGGCTGACACGAACCTTTAAATATTTCCAGGACAGGAAATTAAGCAACAAAACATTTAATTTAGTTAAAAATGGTATTCTTACAAAAAAAATGCCATCTTTAACAGTTGATTTCTTCTCACTTTTCAAAATAAAACGTTTTCAGGAAAAACGGCTCTGCAATGAAAATAAAAGTTCAATTTCAGTCTGAGAACGTCGACACATGCTAACTAATGAATACTTAATAACCAGGCATTCAGGCCGGCGCTACCGTCCGCGTGTTCCACGAAACTTAATACATACCGATCAGTTATCGATACCGACAACCGGTGTCCACTGACAACGGGATTTACTAAAAGTTTACATTAATTAAGACTGATTTCATTGATCCAAATTAATAATCCAGTAGCTGTAAATCAAAATTTGGCTAATCAGCGGCTGCACTTTTCAAATCCAGCGCTAGATAAGTATGTTAAATATCGATCCTGTGTCACTGAATTTCAGCGCTCACAGGATTGAAATACTGATCAATGTAGGTAAATCAGCTTGCCTACCCTATACTCAAATGCTAGCGTGAAGTTCATATATAACATAAGGAAGAAGAGCAATTTTATCGTTACTGCCTAGTTTTAGCTGCTCAATTGTCCAATTACAGACAATTTTCTCAACTAAAAAATAATTTCTTTAACAAGATGGAACGCTTGTCTTTTTTACTTTAGTTTATTGTAGTGAGTCAGTTGCTAGTCGGCTAGTCAATCGCAATAGTACAGCGGTTGTGACCTTAACCTACCACTTTGCGGTGTGTACACGCTTCTAGGGAATCCTAATCCAATGCACTCGCTCTGGAAAGTAAAAACAAGTCGGTAAATCTGTCCGAGACGTTATAAAACAAACGCTCAAAACAAAACTACTGGAATTAGGAATTTGTCCAATAGATTCGAAGCTTTGAAAAGTGAAAAACAAATAAAAAATCTAACAGAGATCATTCAATTAAAGGGATACTATACTGAAGGCGATCCACACTAATTTTCTTTCTTTTATTGGGCTCATTGATATATTACAGGCACTTTTGAATTACCAAGGGGTCAGTCAGAAAGATGAAGCTACTTGCCCATTCCAAAGCGTAGTTAGTTACTAGTTGCTACTACAGAAGAGGAAATCAACAATGAACAAAATCGCACTTGCAACCGTCATTTTAAAGCTACGCTAAAATAAACCTTACAAAACCGATATTAACTCCTCACAGCAAAACGTTTCCCTCCAATTATGTGTATAATTAACTTTTATAGCGTGAGCTTGCACTAGCGATTTTTAAATGCCTCTTCACAATAAAGGAACTCGGTGCAGTCAGGGGCTAATTACCTTCGCACACCGCACTGCGTTACCGCTGCACGGCACTAATCAAACGGTTCATGAAGATCATACAAAGCAAAGTTTCCAAGTTTCAGATCCGTTTTGCTCTTTCTTTTAACGTGCATACTTTATATTGTAAATATAAAAGTATGGATGTATATCTGCTACCTTTTCAATCCCGGTAGTACGTTCCGTGCGGACGTTTCGTTCGAAGCCGTGGGTAAAAGCAAGTTACTTATAGAAAGGGTAAGAAGTTATCGTCAGCAATAGCTGCATTGCGACTAAGTATCTTGACAAAGACACTAAATTTAGTCATAAGAAATCACATATATGGCTCCTAAAAGTCAGATACCAATCGTTTACCTACAAGCGGAGCCCAGACGAACTTAGAAAAAAGGTTTCTCATAAGAGCAGAGCCCCCAGCGAAGACCAAAATAGCCCAAAGACTCTATGGTACTTTGGGTCCGTTTAGTTTTACGTAAGCATGGTTACGGGCGGCTACGGCAGCCAGTTAGCCACTTAGGTGAGTAACTCGGTGCAGTCAGGTGACCCTTCCTGCTGGCCTCTATGCTCAATAAATCTAGATGCCAACGTACGTAACAGATACCAGCGGTGTTGACGGTATACTATGTGTGAACTGCCTGATTAAGGAGGAATTTAAAACCCTAAGATTGAAGACAATTTATTATAAGTAATACAATAATCAGCCTATATAGCCACACTTTAGGAAAAAAATCTTGTGAATATAAAAAATCGAGTCCAGTGGCCCATATGTTATGAAATCAACCGTCGCCCTGTTACCCTGTTGTCCAGCTAGATATTTGAAACCAATCAATACTTGATTTACATAATCTACACTTTAACGAGGGATATTTCGGATAGCATTATTTGCAACTCTCTATTGATCAACGGGAAATCTAACCGTTGATACTTAGTTGGTTAAAAAACTTTATTTTCTTTATTGGCACATACTTATACAATATGTAACAAAAACCCTCATTAAAACTTTGGATAAGTTTATCTAGATTATTCAATATGATTCGCAATTTAGGTTTTGAATATTATCTCTCTCCTTTTGGAGGCTTATGTTTATGTCCACATCTTCCATATATGATAACGTAAAATTCTATCTAGTATCTACCCTCGCAAACCTACTGCTATTCTGCAATGATCAACCCAAGCACCATCAATCAATATTAGCCAGACCACAGTGACACGGCCACACACAAGACGATGGTATCCGACCACTTCCTCCGTCATCATGCGCCTGAGTCGTTTATCTTTGTCCGTCGATCACACATCCTTGCGCATGCCCATTTCATTGTGTTGATCTCGTGAATCGCCGAGACGAAGTGGTGTGATGTTTCGAATTCGCTAGATGATATTATTATGTCTGGGTGCAAAAATCTTTTGATTGGAAAATGCGCAAAATTTTAAAAGTTAAAACGTCTTTCGAAGAATATTTCGTTTTGGTTTAAGGCCCAATATGTATAGCAGCGGTAGTAGAGGGATTTGGGAATCATAATTATGTAGAAGTGACTGTAACTATTAATTATGAATAAATTAATTAATGAAATGCTATAATAATGAATGTTTCATGGTGCTACAGAAACCATTGCATCAAGCAGTAGACCGCCAACAAATGTCTCTGGCGCCAAAGAGTGTCGTAAACGACAGTTTTGATGTCTTGAACACAGCATAAGAAAGTTTAATAATCAGGGAATAAATGCCAAAATCTAATAACTAGTCTTAGGCAGTCTCGATACTATTAACTTCTGTCCATTCATTGAAACTCCTTGAACCATTTTCGAACAATAAACAGGATCCATTAGACTATCATTATGTGAAATGTGAATCATTATCATTATTATTACCAAATAATAGTGTATAATGTCGGTGTAACCCAGCGATGTGTATTTCGCCCAGGGACAGCAATTACGTATTGATTTGACCAAAGACTGATGAAAATGAATGGAGTATGTGTCACTAACGTTATTGTGTGGAACAGAAAACTGTAGAGTAGTTATTTTATTGTTATTAGTTTATTGTATTGCTTTGCTTTATACACTTTGAACTCTCCCAAGCCTGAAACTCAAGTCACAGCCGTGTTCACACGCTCCAATAGTGAAATGTGATAGATACGTTACAAAAATCGTGGAATCCGCTTATATCCGTCCAAAATAAAACCACAATCATGCCGGATGTATATGTGAACTAACTGTAAGGAAACTAGACGAAGCAGACTTTATTACAATACAAATGTTTGTATCAAAAATCGCCCAGAAATGTCTATTGCTTCATAGGCTTACCGAACCTGCTCCACCAGACCTGAGTGAAGCTTCTGAGCTTCATTTTATCATTAGTAGTTCTCTAGTTATCTAGATCTTGGCATAGATATTGACACTCTTACCATCCTTGCATATCTGTCTTTACTGGGCTTACTGAGATTACTGAATCTCCTGCCAGTTACAGGTTCATTCGTCATCCTTCTGCCCCATAGGAATATAAGAGACAGTGTATTTTCTGCCCTTATCCCATTTTATTTGGGGTCGACGCAGCATACTCTACTTCTTCTCTCGTTATCTCAATAATCACCCCCTTTCTAGCCATATAACCTTTCACATAATCCATCCATCAGGTCTTTGTTATTTCCCCTCCTCATAAAGCCATCCACATAGACAGTTTAGTCCATAAAATGACCAAAGTTAAACATAGGTTTACTTGCGAACATGCGGCCTTAGATGAATGTACAGCGCAATGCAAGCGGTGTTAGTAGGTCAGAGCATTATCCCGTCGACTCCTCGCCTCCGTTCAAAGGCCTCATAAAGTTTATAACCGCCGCGGTATTATAAGGTCAGCCTGTGTTTGGATTGCGTTGTGAAAGTGGACTAGGCTAGAGCGCCTTGGGGTGAAGGATTCTTTATATGGTGATATAATTTTGTAATAAGTGAGGAGTACGTAACACCACACATGTATGCCTGGGTAGGCTGTGTTGTATAGTACTTAAACCCATATTTAGGCAGTTTAATCTCCTGTCTTCTTCTTCTTCGTGTCGCTGGCACGACTTTTCTCAGATGTTCTTGGCCCAAAACTTCATCACTTCCACGGCGTCGCCGGTGGCAGCGCAGAGGTAACTTTGACTGCAAGTTTTGGGACCCAGAGGGCAGGATAGAAGGTGGAGCAGTCTCCTGTAATAGGGATTCATCGCTTGAATTTGTGACCTAAACCCTCAATTCGGCAGTTTAAGTTCCATGTAATAGGGGGTGAGTTTAATGCCACTCTGGGCTGCAACTGATAAAAACCTTAACCTGGCGTTTGCAAAGCTGCCGCATACCACACAATAGTGGGGGAAAGTTTCAGGAAATCGGATTATCACATGTTAGAACAGGTGTGTTCATTATCAAATAAAATTATTGTTTATAATCACTATAAAATTCTAGGTACTTGTCCCCAGTAAACGCGCAGGCACACGCTAATCGTAAAACTATCGTAAATTATTTTAATGGTGTACTTGCATTCAACATAATATATTTTTCTAGTTTTCGCAACAAAAATATTTATTAAATTTTTTAGTGTAACGTGCGACTTTTTTTACGTATTTTTCGTAATCATGAATGCACATTTCCGAGACGACAATATATTAAAAAAAAAACATACGTAATGTCTTCCTACAGGAAACCTCACTTTTGGCTACGAATTTATCAAACTCATAATTATAAGAAATTCATAAAGAAGGCTCATTTAATAACTAATATCAGTCTGTCATAATATCTTTCACTCGGCATCTTTGACACAAAGTGAAACGTCTGAATACAAAATGAATCAAAAGTGAATTATGAATTTATTAGTGAACCAATAAAACGATCTCAGATTTCAGCATTTGACATCTTTCACTCGCGCTCCGAATGATCGAAAAATATAAAACAAAAGTGCAGATGAACGTTAATTTCTGTGTAATGTTATCCGCGTCTTATAAACGTAGAATAAAACAAAAATAAATATTCCCTAGACTGAAGCGTCTGACATCAGTTTAATTAGGCACTTATTTCCGGCACTCAGCAGGGACCTCTTCACTGCATGGAATCGATACTTTGGTCTTACGATCCGCATCCGTTCCTCTTTCAGACCAATTCTGATATATGAAAGACTATTGTTATTTTGTTACTGCAGGGCAAAAAATGCATCTACAGAAAAAAACAACGAATAAACAAGCGTAGTACTCACTACGCTTGCTCACTGCGCCTTCAGGATGTCAGACTGTCCATGGAGTGAGCCATTACATAATTCATATATCTTCGAATTTCTTAATGATGTTTTCATTCGCCATTATGAAAAAAATCATTAATTTAACATACACACCGTTCTTAAACATACCAGTATAGGAACATGAAGCGTCATGGAATTTAGACCAGCTCCTCAAACACTGGCTTACTGCGTAGATGGAGACCACAAAAAAAACAGTAATATGGTATGAAAGTCTAACTAACAGAAGACTTTTTGACAGATTTAACAGCAGGCGCCAAATCGCCAAACTAGGCACAACCTGTATCTTGGTGACACAAACACTATACAACACAAAGTTAGTAATCTAACATGTTCTGCTAGCGCAAGATTGTAATTCATAGCATAAATTAACACAAAAAATATGTACAAAAAAAAACTAATTAACGATATAGAATCAATTATTAATAATTCATAATGCTTAACGACCTTACCCGTCCGTCACCTCCAAATTAGTCAGGCTGTTACACAATCTCTATATCCTTCATATTGTAATTCAACCTCGATTAAAATATTATGTCGCTACTCGCTGGCCAATACTATGATTTAATGTCAGAGAAGATTTACATCATAGGTGACCTACCTCACACGCTGTGGTCGTGGTTCAGATTATCAACAGAATATGGCAGGTTACCAACGAAGGTACTCGTAGTCGGTCCAACTGTCAGAATGACTACATTCTTCATTGTTAAGCCCATATTATTCGAGATACTGAAAGAGGACCAAGAGTGGTTAACCTTCAGGAAATAACCTGATAGATGTATACCTGCTGTACTGCAATCGCGTCAGCTATCATACTACATAATATACATATTTTTGTATAATTCTAAAATCATAATTACCAACTTTCCAAAAAATTCCATCCACTATTTAACCCTTTTAATCATCATCATCATCATCCGCAGCCCGACTTCACCCACTGCTGAGCTCTATTCATGTGCCAATCCCCACGCCCCTGTGCCAGCCTCATCCAGGTTCTACCCGCGATGGTAACAATGTCGTCTGCCCATCTCGCCGCCGGACGACCGGGCCCTTGGACGCCATTCGGTCACTGCCTTACTCCACCTGTCATCACTACTCCTTGCCAGATTTAACCAGGTTATTATTCCTTGAGGGGATGAATTTCCAAAACTTAGAAAGTACATAGGCTCACCTTTCTTATTATTAAGACATTTTGTTCTTTATTATTTGGAAAATTTCATACTTGTAAACCCAGCGGTTTAGGCTGTGCGTTGTCTGCCCGGGAATTAATGAATAACTTTAAGAGCTATATTAAGTAGAGATACTCGTAGCAGCACTGCTTGTAAAAACAAATCTCGTCAAAAACAATCCTATAGTACTCGTACATGCTACAAAATGCAACCACTATGTCAGGTCACTTCAACAGAGCAGCGTACTATACTCGTGCTAGTAACACAGCTCTTTTGTCCTCTGAATCGCCGCTACTAATCTGAAGCCGTGAATACGTTGAATGGATAATGAGGGAGACTCCGGACATTATTCATGCTGGTGGCATCTTTTGAAGCCATGTTTCTAGCCGTGCTGTCTGTGCCTGTGCTGTTCAAAAGGTACCATTATTCCCTAGAAAAGAGACTGTCTAGTTCGATTTTGGAATCAGAAGCCCAATTCACGTAATTAAAAACGTTAAAAAACTAGTAGCAGTCTCATCTTGGCGACAAAAAATGTCAAAAACTTGACAAAAATGTAGGGAAATCAGAGGTATTTTTGACAGATGACAGACTGAGATCAGACTGTGAACGTTCTTAAAATTACGAGAATTACCCCTCAGGTAAGGTAAGGTAAAATACCGCCCCAGGACCCGACGGCTTGCCGGGTAAAGCCTGGGTCCTGGCCTCGAGGGCTCTCGGGCCTCGACTGGAGGCGCTCTTAAGCGCATGTTTGGAGAGAGGCCAGTTCCGGCTTCGTTGGAAGACGGGGAAGCTAGTCCTCATTCGGAAGCCAGGGCGCCCAGCGGACTCTCCGTCCGCATACCGGCCCATCGTGCTGCTCGACGAGGTGGGCAAGCTCTTTGAGAGGGTGATTGTAGACCGCCTCGTCGGGCACTTGGTGAGGACGGGGCTGGATCTTGCGGACAGCCAGTTTGGCTTTCGCAAGGGGCGCTCGACGGTGGACGCCATCATGCGCGTGAGAGCCCTCACGACGGGGGACGCGGTGTCCCGGGGTGGGGTCGTCGTGGCGGTGTCACTCGACATCGCCAACGCGTTCAACACCCTGCCCTGGAGCTGCATTGTGGAGGCACTCCGGTATCACCGAGTGCCGCCCTACCTCCGTCGAATAGTCGAGGCGTATCTGACGGACAGAGCCGTCACCTACCCCGGTCGCGATGGGGAGTGGAACCGGCGAAAGATGTCGTGCGGTGTCCCGCAGGGATCGGTTGTGGATCCGTTCCTGTGGGACATCGGCTACGACTGGGTGCCGCGGGCCGACCTCCCTGATGGCGTCAGCGTGGTTTGCTACGCTGACGACACGCTGGTTCTGGCGCAGGGGAGGTCGCATCAGGCGGCGGCCGACGCGATGACACGCGGGGTTGCGATAGTCGTGGAGGGGATCCGGCAGTTGGGTCTCGAGGTGGCATTGCACAAGTCCGAGGCCATGGCATTTCATGGGCCCCGGAACGCGCCACCACCGGGATCCCAACTAACGGTAGGAGGGGTTTACATCGGCGTCGAGACGACGATGAAGTACTTGGGCCTCGTCCTCGACAGCCGGTGGAACTTCGTCGAGCATTTCCGACGTCTGGCCCCCAAACTGGCACGGGCTGGGGCCGCCTTCAAGCGGCTCTTGCCCAATCTTAGGGGGCCAAACGCCTCCTGCCGGAGGCTTTACGCGGGGGTCGTGCGGTCCATGGCCCCGGTGTGGGCGCGTTCACTGCGGCGGCGAGCCGCCCACCATCTGAACACGCCCCAGAAGGTGGTAGCCGTAAGGCTCATCCGGGGATACCGCACGATCTCGGGCGAGGCGGCAAGCCTCCTTGCCGGACTGCCGCCATGGGATCTGGAGGCAATAGTCTTCGCGCGCCTGTATGAGTGGCGCGCGGAGGCACTACGCCGGGGGGAAAGTCCGCTCCCGCGGCAAATTGCGGCGGAGCGGACGGATCTCCGGCTCGATCTCATGGCAACATGAAAGAGCGACTGTCGCAACCCAGCGCAGGGCACGCCGCGATAGCGGCGATAAGACCCCTCTTTGAGGAGTGGCTAGAGAGGCGCCACGGCGCCCTCACCTACCGCCTGACGCAGGTCCTCACCGGACACGGATGTTTCGGGAGGTTCCTGCACATCATTAGGCGGGAGGAAACGCCCGGGTGTCACTATTGCCAGGATCGCCCAGAGGACACGGTGGAGCACACGGTGGAGGTCTGCCCCGCTTGGCGGAGCACCGCCGTGTCCTCGTAGAGGCGATCGGCAGCGGCGGCGGCCTCTCGCGCCCGGCCCTGGTGCAAGCCATGGTCCGGGGCGAGAGGGAGTGGGAGGCAGTCGCCTCCTTCTGCGAAGCAGTCATGCTAGCGAAGGAGGTGGCGGGACGGATGAGGGAGAGAGCCTCCCGTCCCAGCCGCCACGGGAGACGCTCCGGGCCACGGTAGGCGCGGGCCTGCGGGCGGAGAGCAATGGGTAGCTCACCGCCCGATCAGGACCAGGCCCGTGCCGGACGGCGCGTAAGTGTTCCACGCGCGCCTCAAAGAGATGTCAGCATAATTTGAGGGGCCCCTTAGGGCCGAAGCCTGCCGGGTCAGCAGGATTGTCCGAAAGGGTTACCGCTACCGCGGAACATAAAGGGTGAAGGAAGGAACATGGGTGGGTTTTAGTCAGTAAGAGTCTGACACTCCCTTCTGCTCCACCCAGAGTGGGAAGGGTCATTTGATGACTTCCCATCAGAAAAAAAAAAAAACAACGACGGGTTGCACTCCGGGAGTGCCGGCAGAAGTGAAAACTTACCGTCTTACGAATTTTCGATCAGGTCACGTGTCCTGACGCGAGTTTAAGATTTTTTACCCATTACAAAAAAAGTGTTCAACGCCGCTAAAGAAGTTTTCACTTCAAAAAGGTAAGGTAAGGTCATCAACAACTTGGTAAACTGGCAAGAATTCTGTTTGCATTGGTCAGTGTCATCTTCCTCACCTTACATAAAATGGTAATCCTTAGCCTTCAGCTTTGAAGTTCAGAGAGTAAGGAACAGGGATTTTTTTATTTATTTATTTATTTATTTAAAACTCTTAAACTATCATTACAGGTCCTTGAATCTTTTTGTTACCTAGACATTACAATAAAAAATCAAACTCAATCCAATCTCAATGAAACGTGTCGTTTTATTAAAATTAAAGACTGTTTTTCGATGTCAACAACATTTTAACTTTGACATTATAAAGAGATAATTCACTAGACAACAAAAGAGTTCAATAAACCAACACAAACAATTGAAATGCATTTTATTCGTACATATTCCTACTTCCTTTACAGGTAATCTTTAAGTTCCCTTTTTCCAAGAGCGTGCAAGAAATTATAAAAAAAATGCCATTAGATAAACAAAGTACTAATAAGATTTTTGGTATTCTACGCAGCACCTTCGTTGAATTATTCATAATTATTATTTAACCCTGATAGTCTCAAGTTTCATGATCAGTTCAAATCACAATTATCATTAAAACAACGAACGCGTATCGACCTTCTGTAGAAATCTTATAATGAATTCAAAATGAATGAATATATAATGCATACATCACGAATGTAGATAATTTAACTCTTAATAGTCAGCATGAAATTCGCCAACATATTGACCATTTGGACGGTCTCACAATGGGTACAGAGATCTAACGATGATGAGCGAGAGCACAAGGTTATGTGCCACAACTATTGATGTAGCTACCTACCTGTTACTGGCTATATATCAAATAGACTGCCAATATTGCTAAGTAATGCCCTTTTGTGATGCGGATGTTAGGATGTTCGATAACGATTTTATGTAGTTATGAAATTGAGACACATTTACCTCTTTATGTTAGATCATTAAAAGTGTTGCCATGAAATGGTAATATTTATTGGGGGAACCATCCGTCTCACGAAAGAAGTCCCGCAGACGCGGCGCTACAGGCAGGCGACGCGGCGCTACAGGCAGGCGACGCGACGCGGCGACGGTGTCGTAATATATTTATCTCAACAACATATTACAGGCACTGGTTAGTAAATGTCCAATCTTAAATTAATAAAGGTGTGTGAGGTGGAAGGGTTGTTTTAGGAATGTTTTGTAATTATGTATTAAATCATTAGTTCCACTTATTGCCGCGGGACTTCTTTCCAAGGGACTCTACCTGCAAATTGTACCTATTCTGTGGATCCCTAGCATCAGCTGGAGTGGCAGCTCACTTCAAGTAACATATGTAGAAATACTTTCATCAAACGCAGGGAAAATTATTATTTTCAATTATTATTTATATGTTAGTAGACCATTGTAACACAAGCATTAGGTTGCTTAGCTTGGGACAAATGGTGCTGTGTGAAATGTCCAGGGATTTTTTTTTTTTTTTTTTTTATTGTTTAAATCATTTATTGTCTTATTTATTTCACAAGAATGGACAGCGTCAACCAGTTAGTTAATAGTGTTGTTATTAGCAGCGAAAATAAGGATTATTTTGCAACAATCTTTTATTTCCAAAATTACGTTAAAACATTCCTAAATTCAAAATCATCCGACGTTACCCGAATATCGCCGAACTAACCTCGTTTAGCAGTCGGAGCGCATGCGTCGGCCTTTCAAGAGACTGTCGCAAGGACATACAGACGTGAATTATTTAGTGGAAGACAGTCGCCCTTTTAAAGACTGGAACACACTTTCTAGGTACAATTAGTTAAAGAAGACGTGACTGTTTTGTTAAAGGTTTCCGAAGAAAGCTGGGCTCGTGGAACAGACAGCTTATATGTATTTGTAGTTTTCTTTTTTTGGGCTTTGTCACCAACTTTCTTTTTACTTTATTGAACATTGAATCCAAGACCCAGAATCAGGCATAAAAGGTGATTCAATTTTATTAAAACCTTAACTTAAAATAGGATCACAGCAGTTTTAACACATTTCACCAGAAGTTCATAAAATATGCATAAAAGGGGTTAATAGAAATATATCTTATTGAAATCAACAGGACACTAATACAGATCCAGACTCCGAGTTCTCTCTTACTCTGAACTGTCACCTACATACCTACTGAGAGTATCTAAAATTTGTAAAAAAATAAAAGTCCCGTTTTGACAGTTCTAGTAGTTAATAAAGATCAAATTCGCAAACCACGTATTCGTTTGTGTAAAACTGACAGGTGTCAAGAACGCATTCTCAAATGTCAAAACGGGCCTTTTATTTTTTGACAACTTTAGTAGATGTATTGAGTCCGCGTATTACTGGTCAGTTTCCCTCAGTCGGCAGTTTATTTAATTCGCCATATATAGGTATATATATGGCGAATTAAATAAACTAACGATGACGATGACTGATTTGGTAGGCCAAATCATATTGATAAGCTAGACTTGACTAACGTTGAATTACGTCTAAGCACTTTCTCTACCCTTGACCACTTTGACACAACGTTCAGACACGGACACTGATTACAACACTAGTCGAGTCAATCATAGACTAATGGGCCGCTACTAATTAAACACTTTCTAGCTTTACAATAATTTCCTAAGGGAAGATGCGGAAGCCGCTGTTTCAGCCATAAACAGTGACCTGGATCTGATTAGCGAGTGGTCGCGGTCTTTTGGACTGCAAATCAACCCTAGGCAATCCCAGGCCATGATTATCGGCGGCAGGTATATGCGGAAAAGGCTCGATGTAGCGTCGCTGTCTCCACTCTGTCTGAATGGAGTTCAGATTGATTACGCACAAACGGTTAAAAACCTGGGGGCGACCATGGACTCGTGTCGTGGACTGCTCATGTTGCTCAAGTCAGTCGCAAAGTGCACTATAAATTTCATTCCTTGAAATGTCTCCAGGACTTCTTGCCCTTGAACACCAAAATCTCTCTTGCTCAAACCCTCATTATTTTGCTTGAGGAGCTTTTAAATAAACTTGAGCGTTTGCTAAATATCTGTATTCGTTTTGTTTTTAACCTTAAAACGTATGATCACGTCTCCAACTTTCGAAAGATACTCAAGTGGCTCCTCATTCGACTTCGCAGGAACTTGCGGATATTGTGTCTGTTATTCAATCTCCTACACAATCCTAAAACGCCAAGTCGCCTCCCCATTCCACCGACTTCTACTCCTACTCCTTCACAGTGCACGCGGTGCGGTTGTGGAATTCACTACCGCCTGACATTAGGGACTGCCAAACTATTGCAATTTTTAAAAGAAGAGTAAAAGAACACTATCTGTCCACTTCATCATAGTTGTGTATGTAATTATTATTTTGAGTATGATATAATTATTATCATTCTAGTGATATTTATTTTAGAAGTATGTATGTATGTTTATGTATGTTAGTATATTCTCGTAATTTTTGTTTAGTTTTTTAAGTGAATTGTTTTGATTTTGTGTATTATTTTTTGTCCCCTTTCACACGCTGTCTACATCTCTCTTTCTATTTTCCTATCGCAAGTATACTGGAAGAGATTTCATAAGAAATAAGCATCACCTCTGTACCTATTTTTTCTGTTCTGTTTTTTCTTGTCTGTTTATATATGTGTGTACATAAATGGTAAAATAAAAAAATAAAAAAAACAGGACAGATTTAATTTATCTATGTGTATACTAATAATAAAGCTGAAGAGTTTGTTTGTTTATTTGTTTGAACTGCTAATCTCTGGAACTGCTGGTCGGATTTGAAAAAAATCGTCGGATTTTGGATTTGATAGCCCAATTCTTGAGGAAGGCTACAGGTTATTTAACAACACGCTATGACCCTGAGGAGCCGAGTAAAAAGAAAAGAACTTAGATAGAAACGAAAACCCAACAACACAAGTGATTGCACTTGCAGGTGAGGTCACGCGCAGGTGATGCGATTCGATGGGGTCGGGAGCAAGAAATTTCATGTGGACGAAGTCGCGGGCAGAAGATAGTTTGTTCCCAACAACAGAAGTGATATCACGGACAGGTGATGCGATGCGACGGGGAGGGTCGGGGGAGCAAGAAACACGCGGGCGAAGTTGCAGGTAGAAGCGCGTTTATTAATTACTAGAGACCCACCCCTGATCGTGCGGATCAGGGGCGGGTCTAATGACTTGACAAAATATCGAGATTTGTTAATTATATTTAAGTTTATTATTAATGTATTGAACACATAAACCTTCCGGAATTTTGGTGGAAACTTCATCGAAATCCGTTGCGTAATTTAGAAGAACTACGCGGACACACAGGCAGACGGAAAACTTTAATTTGTAAATATGTATAGATTGATTACTCTTACTTAACAGTTTATGTGAATGAGTGATTTTATGCAAGATTTTACAAAAATAAATTAATTGATGAATCAATTAAATAATTTATTCAAAAGACATCAACGCGTTTCTTAACTTAGATGACTGATTTTGTGGTTTGACTTGCTTCACTCCGAAAGCGATGCCAATAGCGATAATGTTGCACAATCAGTTTTAGACTATTGTTTCGGTTGTCGGTGCGATTGTTGTCTGTAGTGCAATATCGGTCTGAAATGCCCTAACTTCAGAATTTCACATACATTGACTCGAATACGTTCTCGAAAACGATAAATAGTCACAATAGCTAATCTTAGTAAATGAATTGGTACAACACGAAATGAAACACACATTATTCTAGCTTATTGCACTCGCTGCTGAAAATCAGCACCAGGCCGAGCGCAGGCCCTTTTGGAATTTTAATCACGGTTTCCTGTTCTTTATAACCTCGTTTTAAATTGTATTTTTTGCTATAATGCTAATAAACGCATTTTTCTTTCTTCAAATGACGGTCGTTTTCTTCGAGGGGATATTTAAAGGAGTGCCATTCTGAAAGATGGAGCGAGGTTTTTACCATAAACTATCTACCAATCTAGACACTTAACTGCTACTGAAAGATCCTTAGAGAAAAATCCAATATCACTGGTCAACCTGGGGAGCCGAGCTCACGACCAGACGGTCACTTGCGACCACTGGACCAACAACAGTCAAAGTGAAAGCATTTATTTCAAATAGGCACATAAAAAGGCACTTTTGAATGTCCAAATTTACAATAAAATAGAATTGACTCCAGTCGCCCCTTCCAAAAGGTAGTTTCGTATGGTGAATAATGGGCAAGAAACGCCACCGTCCATCAAGAAACATGTCAATTACGCCATCAGCCACTAGGTACCGAAGAGTTAATCTGTTTGTATAACAGTATTATCTAGATCCTAAATGATAGGGTGCAAGCCACGTCATTTATTATAGACCTAATTATCGACTGACCCCCCAAGGGCACACCACGTAGAGTCGACGCTGACATTGAAGCCTAGAAACAATCGATAGTTAATATGGAACTGTCATTAGACTTCGTTGCGTGTTCCATGATGTTGGAAAGCCATTTGATAGCCTTTCGATTATTATTTAGATTGTTTTTTTCCAGAGCTTCGATCGGTTAAGCGTACATGACGATCGTGCTATAATTGCGGCTGTATCGATGAAATCGGCTTCGGTTTGGTCGATAGATTGAATGTTGATCTGATCGATTGCCATTCGCTAAGTAATCGACAGACAATATTAAAACTCGCAACCGTCGAATCTATTATGTACTTAGATTCTAAAAATCTAAGTAATAGATTCGACCAATTAAGTATACAGAATGAAATTGAATAGGTACGACAAATTAAAATATCTAATTTAACGAAAGTAAATTTAGAGCTTGCCGTGCACAACGTGCTGTAGGCGAGCGGCTTGGCAACGTCGTCGGGAGCCCTTTTTTCGTAGGAACGGTCAAAATTAGATAAATACCGCTAGTTCAACGCGTTGCCAACTTATACGATGAATACACGATTTATTTTTCAAGAATTTCGATTTCGGAATTGATAATTTATAATGAATATGTAACAATATTTTTTTAAACTCAAAATCAAACTCAAAGTATTTATTTCAATTAAACCAATTACAGGCACTTTTGAATTGTCAAGGGGTCGGTCAGTCAGAAAAATGAAGCTAGTTGCCCATTCCAAAGCGTAGTAGGTACCTATGGAGAAGAACGGGCAAGAAACTCCATGGACACTCTTTTAAATCAAAATACGGTTACAAAGTATTAGTTACATCATTCATGTTAAAAATTATGCATGTAATAAAAAAGAAATTATGCATATTGCACCTCCTATTTCGATATGTCACAAGTTTTCAATTTCATCCTGTATATACGCATTTCAACATGTTACATGTACAACAACTGTAAATGCATAATTACATTGACATCTTATTAGCAAACGCATGACAGAATGTGTGAGCTAAGGCCAACAAAATACACACAACACAAGCTATTACCAGACCCCGACTTCGGCGGCGATTTTGGCAAGGCCAAAGTTTTGATTTTACAGACTCTAAACTCCCATTGCATAAGGGTTGACTTAAATTACTTCCTAAGCGTCTCTCTCTCTTCCCGTCTATGTTAGTATGTAGACTCCATTGTCCGCACATAGATACTCATTTGGTCCGATGTGCGGAGTAGCTCCTGGGTAGCCAGCCTAGCTCCACCCAGAAGCACAGAAGCTTTCTGGGGGCTCCACAGACGTCGCGGAGCGCCTCACTGTTCCGAGGATTGGTTCGCGTTGGGAAATCACGGTTTCCCTTTCTCTTCCCCTCTGAGGAATATGATTCTTTGTATTGCCTACAGGTAGTTGTTCCGGGTCTGGATGTTTGTGTATGTGAGTTTAAATGTTTGTAAACGCACCCACGATACAGGAGTAAGTCCTAGTGTGGGGCAACGTATTAAAAAAAAATTGTATGATTCCTATCTTCAGGGTTGCGCGACATTCATTCACACACAGAACTACTTTATATGTATGACCGTCAAAAAAACCAGCTAAGTAACGTAGTCTTCATAAATTATGTAGGGCGACACATGTAAATGATGTGTAAGTTGTTTGCGTGCACGAGACAGGAATAGCTAAGTTCACATGAATCAACAAACGTTACCTAATGCCGTAGCAAATGAGATGTTTGGACGTGAACTTGGCCTAGGAGGATTAAGACATTAACTTGTTTATTGACTAGTTATTAGGTATTCTGTAAGACAGCTTTCCCACTGAATAACAGCTTAAGAATGGTAGCCTAGAAACCTGGTAATAACATCGAATAGCCTAACCTCAATCAATGGTCAATGGTGGTTTGGACGGCACGGTTGGCGCAGTGGTTAAGCGATTGACTGCTGCGCTGCGTGTCATAAAAAAAAAATTAAAAAAAAAAAAAAATGGTAGCCTAGCCTTCCTGCACATAGTGTGGAACTCTTTGCCAGCGTCTTATACATTTAACCCGATTAATTTAAAGCAAGAGTGAACAGGCATCTTCTGGGCACTCTCGTTCCATCATAGACATCATCCATCGCTTTCCATCATGCGTGATCGAGGTCAAGAGCAGGCCCATTCAGCAATAAAAAAAGAGAAAAAAAAACATGTTCAATTCTATCTTCCTTTTTTATCTTGTAGATGGCACTAATAATGCTGGTAGAGTTGTCAGCAACATCTTCCTCTTAGCTTTTAAAGAAAAACCGTTAGTCGTTGGGTGAGAGATGCAATTTTATAAAGCCGATACGATGATGACTAATACAATCATAGTCTACTTCTAGACACAGTCCAACAGTCGTCCTGCCCGGAAAAGCAGCGCCACCTACCGGGTCCAATTGTGTTTTCAAACGATCCAGGAACCCATTGAAATATACACACAACATTTCATCCAAATCGGTCCAGCCGTTTAGGAGGAGTTAGGTAACAAACACACGTGCAGAGAATCTATATATGTATAGGTATATTAAGATATGTCATGAATCGCCTCGTTGATCTAGTGGTCACAAGAGCTACTGCTGAGCATGAGGTCCTAATTTCGATTCGCAGGTCAGACAAACTGTTTTTAGGTTTTTCCATCAGGAATTTCTAAGTAGCAGCTCGGAGTCGGGATTTGTGCCTGGTTGATGGCAATAGGCTCGCCCCCTTTGACATAGGACTTAAGCATAACTTGTGAAATGTGGGTGTGCTAGTGGGTGTATAAGTACACCTCTGCCTAACCCTTCGGGGTATACAGGCGTGATGGTTTGTCGTGGAGTTTAGTTTAGTTCTTTGCTAGCTGGAAACATTACAACACGTGTGTAGCAATTTGTGAGGTAGTTTGTTAAACAAGGCAACTTGAAGCATTCTTGAAGGTCAGACTGTTAGGTAGGCTTACACAACATTTTGGTCAATCTACTGCAATGGTAATGAAGCTCCTGAAAATGTTGTAGTACCTACTCGTAAGTATATCTAGTAAGAGCCGGTCTTTTTCAACATACTCAACAGCTGTTGTAGGTTAGTACATTTCACTTGACAGCCATTTGCATTTATTTAGCGTTAATCGTTTTTATAAAATAAGGTACTTTTAACGAAACATCACATTTTTTTTTAATTTTTGTGTTTGTTTCTGTGTTTGTTCCCGCTAATCTCCGAAACGGCTGAACCAATTTTGTCGGGACTTTCACTGGCAGATAGCTGATGTTATAAGTTATAAGGATTAACTCTCTAACTTACTTTATTTTTTTAGAAAAAGAAAAAGGGTTAAGGTAAAGGCGTAAAAAATGATAACCCATAAAACCCTATTTGTTTTCCGACATGCACGCGAATGAAGTCGCGGGCACAGCTAGTATCTACATAATTATGTGTTTTCAAACCCTAAAAACATAATGGCCTTGCAGGTGGTCATTGGACCATGTTTTCTCCCAACTTTTCTCAGTCACTTTCCAAGAAGATATAATAACACGTCAGAAACAATATTACCTCATAGCAGTACTTATTACACTCATTGTATAGTTCTCCGACATCAACAATGATAGCCCGCGTTGAGATTGACGTGGTCTCGTATAATTTGATAATGATTTGGAACAATAAGCAGGCGCTGAGGTTGCGTTGCTTATGCGATGATCACGGAGATTCAGGTGGCAAATTATTATCATTAGCTCGAGGCTGTTTTGATTGTAGTAATAAAAAGATAATACTGTGATTTTTATTTAATTTTGATGGAGTTAAGTGGAAAAATTTTGAAGGCTTGCTGGTAGTTCGAAGACTAATATGAGGAAAAGGGTGTAAAGTTCACTCATCCTCCATAGAAAAGGGACGATCCTCCGATCAGACGGGTGTTGTGTCTGGCGGGCAACTGCCCGATGAATCAAGTCGGGCTGTTGTATAGCTAATTGAGCGGTAAACTCTGCTTGCGCGATGCAGGATTTTGCGCGACGTCAGTATGACGCATAGCTCGCATGTAGCGTTGTAGGTACCGCTACACTAATTTTGTTAAATATGTTTAAACTGCCAGTCTTGCCATGGGGTATCGTATAATCCAGTCACTGGGTTGTGGAGGTCAGATAGGTAGTCGCTCCATGTAAAATACTGATATTCAGCTGCGTCCGATTAGTCTGGAAAACGACACCAACATAGGAAAAGGCGAGGCAGATGATGATGAATTGTCAGTTTGCAAATACCTACCAATCTTTTGGGTAAGTATACCACCGAATCCTTTTACTTGCCTTGACACATGCGAACTTCTCCCTTCAAGGCCCTTCCGGCAATTTTCCCTTCAATGCGAATGTATGTACACGTTGAATAGCCAGTTCATTGGCCCATTGTGATATACTACGACATCTCATCGCCCGTCCATTAATCTATTACACATCCGTTGTTGGCCATTAGGTGTTTTTCCACAAAAAACATGTTTGTTAGCTTTGAAGTATTTAAACCTGCCCACTCCTTTGAAAGCGACGAATCTAAAGTTTTAAATTAAATAAAGAGGCTATTTCATAAAACTAAATATTTTCCATTGATAGCTGTGCTGTTTTAATACTTTTTTCACAATCTCAGATAATTTACATTCCATCGCCACTTAATCAGTTATCAACTTTAGTTGTATACGTTTTTTTTATTTTTTTTATTCTAACTTGATTTTTGAGTGACTATTTGGAACGAAAAGGTCCTAATAAGTTATTGTTTGCATTGGAATTTGAACTTTGTTAAGTATGACATTCAGTTTGTTGTTCCATAACTTGAAAATTACCCCACTATTTCTATTTTGAGTGGTCAAAGTAAACATCAATCAATCTGCCTAGCCTTTTCCCAATTACGAGTATGATGAGGTCGGCTTCCAGTCTAACCGGATGCAACTGAACAATAGTATTTTACATGCGAGCGACTGCTTATCTGATCTCCACAACCCAGTTACTGTGTAATACAATACCCCTTGGGAAGACTGGTTGTCAGACTTTTAAGCTTCTGATGACGACGAATGACAAAAATCCTCGAATGACAGCTGAGACCAATGGCATAACGTGCTTGGCGAGGCATGGAGGGGTCTCAATATGTAATGGATGATCACCGTCACCCATCTATGGCCCAACCTCGGCAAGCGTAGTTGAACCTTCGATTGCTCCGTGCGGCTGATATTATTTAACCACGAGCCAAAATAAGGAGGTAATACCCCTGTTGGCATAAAGTTTTAAGGCATAATATAGTTTGGCATAACGTTTTCGCATAACTTTTATTAGCATAATAATACTGCTGCATAATAATACTTTGGCATAATGCAAAGGTTAGCATAACTATTATTTAGTCTAATATGTTTTGGCTTAAGTTGGAGTTGCATACATTTTAAAGGCATAATATTTATTCGTCTAATAATCATGAGCCATAAATATAAAAAGTCATAATTGGGTGAATGTAGCCATTAATTTTAAATTGATCTTTAGGTACTTGGTAATTTAACATACAATTATTAGATATGATGTTTCCTGATATTTACTACTGCTATTAAATCATATGGGTTAGGTTAGGTTAGAACAGTGATCATTAACGCGCGAAAGCGAGCGAGCGAAGCGAGCATGCCGCGGCAGCGGCCGCCGAGCGTCAGATCCCCTCTATTGTTAGATGAGGTTATAACAGTATGATGTTTCCTGATATTTACTACTATTAATGAATCATATGGGTTAGACTTTGTTACAACAGTACGCGCGAAGGCGAGCGAGCGAAGCGAGCATGCCGCGGCAGCGGCCACCGAGCGCCAGATCCCCTCTATTGTTGGAGAATCATTTGGGTTAGATGAGGTTATATCAGTATGATGTTTCCTGATATTTACTACTGTTATTGAATCATATGGGTTAGGTTAGGATAGAACAGTGACCATTAACACCAGATCCCCTCTATTGTTGGTGTTGTGGGTTTTTACCGTTTTGAGTAATTTATTAGGGTTTTTTAGTTTTATTTCAAAGAAAATTATGTGTGTATATCATTATGCGTTTTTTAAATTATGCTTTATAAAATTATACTTCATTATTATTATGCTAGTAGTATTTATGGCAACAAGCATTATGGCAAAACATTTATGCCTAATAATGCATTTATGCCTATAATCATTACGGATAATATTATTATGCGTAATGATCATTAAGCTGAATTTCGTTATGCCCATGTAAATTATGATAATATATTTTATGCTTATCATTAGTAAACCAAATAAAGATCACCAACCAATGTAATTGCAAAAAAGAAACATCATATTTTTATATGTTACATTGTTAAGTCGTGAACTCATTCAAATATATTTTGCATTCAAGTTTCCTCCATAAATTTGCTTTCCCTTTCACTACCTACTTACTTCTTTTCGTTTCATCATACATACTATCATACATTATGATTTACATAATATAAAGTGTGCTGACACTGAGTTGTAATGAATTGCTTTCTAGATTAATACTCGTAACATGTGTATTTTAAAACAGAAAACAAGTGACTATCAGAGTAGTTAGATTAACGTCCACTTACCTTGGTACTAACTATTGCCCGCGGCTTTGCCCGCGTGGAGGTCTAGTTATCCCACGAGAACGTCCTACCGGGATAAAAGTGTCCTATGTGTTAATCCAGATTATAAACTCTCTGTGTGAGTAACAAACAAATTTTACATTTATTATATTGCTAGCAGCGCCCCGTGGTTTCACCCGCATAAGTTTCGATCCCGTGGGAATATCGGGGTAAAAAGTCCTATATGTTAATCCTGGTTATAAACTATCTGTGTACATACCAAATTTCATCCAAATCCATTCGTTCAGTACTTTTTGCGTGAAAGAGTAACAAACACCGATCCATTCATCCATCCATCCTCATAAACTTTAGCGTTTATAATATTAGTAGGAAGTAGCGTATGTGAAGTCCCCATTGATTTTTCATGCTGTATGTACTTGCAATGTACAGTAAGCTGGATTGGCTTGCTTTTACCCGAAAAACAGAATTTAGACACCCTTACTCTAAAATTTAAAACATTATAAGGGCTTCTTGAATCTTGATCTTAAAAATAGACTCTTGACCCATGAAATCCTGCTTATCTGAGTCTGCAATCTGCAAATAATCACAATTTGAATAAAACATGGTTAACTAAAGTATCATGTGCTGCTGGACAGTTTGTTGCGCCACTTTTTCTTCCTAGCGAAAGCACTAGGAAGTGGTGAAGAGCGGGCGTTTTGGGGGACTGTCTTTTGTAATTTTGACGTTCAAAAAGGGCTGATTCTCATCCTAATTTGAATAAATGACTTTTGATTTTGATATATCAGATGAATAGTATACAACCATACCCTTCATAGAGCTACAACCTATCAAAAGCAACAACCACTAGTCTCTCAATCCATTAAAACGAAAGATTTCGTTCGCCAATCGGCCATTGACACGAGATCTACAGCGGAGGTACTCGTACACATACTGTGAGGTGTTGGCAGTCGCTTACTGAGCAGTTGCGCATAATACACAATAGACGATACGCTTTATATGACACGGGACTGGCAAGTTTGCACGTTGCCACGCAATTGTATATTACGCCACTTATTCAGGCAGGTAGGCAGCACGTGGAGAGGGTTTGGACGAACTCGACCGGTGTTACTTTTCTTGTAATGTTCTTCTTGGGAAGTCCCCTGCTACCAAACTTGGAGACAATGTTGAAGAGTGTGCAGATATGAGAGAAATAGAAGCACAGTACGGTGTAGTTGTTTCTATATGCCTTCAGCTAATAGGTATAACAGTGTGGCAGGGACATCGACGTGCAGCCTGTTGCCATGGGTTCAGAACATTCTAAATGAGCTGGTCCATACATTTTCAAAGCTTTTAGAATGATGTACTGAATCCATGATAACAGGCTGTGCGTCGATGTTCCTGCCACCCAGTTTGTTTGTTTGAGTCGATTTATTGGTTAGTGCCAGACGCTGCTTATTTGCAGGGAGATTCGAAGCTGATCTTCTTGTTCCAATTAAGTTAACTGATAGGTAGATCTGCTGTCTGATGTTTTACTTTCATTACTTAGCAGCCTGTAGTCCTGGGTTCGATCTTAGCAGCTTATTGCATTCAGAGAAACTGAGCCCGTAGTTTGTCAATGTATTAAGAACCATCTTCCATCTACGGACTGACAACGGATACCATACAATCGAATTTACGCGTTTTCCAGCCCATACTAAAAAGATTAGCTTGTCATCCAAGATCGTATATTGACTGACTGTTCAGGGCGCGCCGGACATGCTCAGGCATCGCCACTAAGGGTGGGCAGTTTCCACGAACCCTTGCGTCACTATACTACATGACTACTTTACTAGTATCTATAACGTCACTGATGCAGGTGTCACTTCGACGTGCATTGACTATGAAACAGGAGTCACTTACACGCTGCTTCCGCATTTTAAATGGTCGTCACGCCACTGGTGTTGTTCAAGAAGGAATGTGGCGTGATTTCAGCTATTGTGTTATCTGTATCGTACTTTACGGTTTACTACGAGTACAAGAAACCGTGTCTCATCTTACCTAATAGGTCCTTTTAAGATTCTGTTGCAATCACGTGCGTAAATCAGCCTTTAACCTGAATCTAAATATCTGGATCATTACGATCATCATTATAACTACATACATACGTCAAGGCGCTGCGCTCGGTACTCGCGACATTCAAATTTTCTTACGTTTTTGCAATTTGCAGGTCAATGTCTGGTTGTATGTTGAACAAAATATGATTCGCGACCATAACAAGTATGTTTTTACACAATTATAATCAGGGGCCATCCATAAATTACGTCACACGTTAAGGAGGAGGGAGGGGTCTACGAAGTGTGACATTGTGTGACAAGGGGGTGGGAGGGGTCCTAAATTTCATGACGTCACGTTTAAAAATCTATTATAAACCAAGTGTTAAAACTTTTAAAAAAAAGTGAAAAAAAAAGTCTTGAAACACGAACTTTGAACTATTAACGAAAAATTCAAAAACATTTGCAACTCTATCTGTATAAATATAAGGTTCAAATTGTTTTGTCGGCCACTCGCTCTACTGGTAAATTCGCTCCACTGTTACTACAGCCAGCTTTGGATCTCCGAGGGTCATCACATTTGAAGCAAGTATGATAGCTATTGCCCCAGTGTCGAGGCATACTTGTTTAAGCGATCGTGTGGCATCTATGGTCTATATTTTGCATCATAAAAGGCCACTAATCAACACAAGCAATCACATAAGAGTCAACAAGAAGTTTTGCCCATCGCGAATATTCGTCCTCAAAGAATTGCTGCTAGACGTGCCAGAGAAATTTTTTGTTTGGATGATAACGATGATGCTGTATGGTTGGATATTTAATATATATTAGATGATATTCAATATATATTAGAGCTGTATATATTAGAAATAATTTAAATCGAAATAAAACCAATTTCCGAACTGCTGTTTTAATTCTATAATTTCTAGATCTAAAATTGCAAAACATGTGACGTCACACTAGGGACGGGGGGAGTCTCACAAATGTGACCGGCTGTGACAAGGAGGGGGGGGGGGGGGGGGGGGGGCAAAAAATCATGAAATTCGTGTGACGTAATTTATAGATGGCCCCTCATTAAAATCATCAATAGAACCCTCTAAGGTCATATAGTCCAATTGGTTGATATCTGAAATAGTCATTCAATAGGATTATATGAAAAAATAAACTTAGAGAAAAATCAAAACTTGAGTTTTTTTATCATGGTGCTTCCCCTTTAACATTTCATATTAATCGATTTTCTAATGTCAAAATAATTAGAAAGTTTCTACGTTTCATTCCCAATTAGATTTATTCCCTTTTTTTACGTTGTACTCGTATTTGTGAATTTCGTCTTTTTTATTTGTAATGTGCGTTTTGTTTGTGCAGAATAAACAATCTTTCTTTATTATGATTAAAGCACGTATGGAAAACATGTGTCCCGTCCGTTTTCATTCAAGGGATTATCAGCATGCAAAAACAACAGAATTCAATATAATAAAGTACGATGTCGTGTAGTACAGCGTGGGTCGCCCACACTGTGGCCCACACCGGCAGCACTCGTTCTAAGTGAAACCAAACACCGCACAACTGGAACCATCAATATATCGGATTATCTATTGTTTTCCAGCGGTGGAGTAGAGCAAACATGCACACATACATATTGTACTGCTTGCCCTCCTGCGCCACCGTCATGAAGGAAATCTTGAGTGGTTTACTTTATCTTCTTAATTAACAAATGATTTGTACATATAACAAGTAAATGATTGGCATACGAGTATCTAGGGCATACCCTAGAATATAGGGTATACCCTAGAATATAGGGTATGCCCTAGAATATAGGGTATGCCCTAGATACTCGTATACTCGCTACAGGAGTCTCTACCTTAAGCAGATTACCTTCTCTGGGGTAAAAAATAACCCTAAAGCTAGAAGAAGTATCAAAATGAAGGTAATTGTCCTATCCCTAAAACTTTCTGATGGTTATAACAACATAATGAAGTTAAGGCTTGAAGCTATCTTTAACAATGCAATAAACATCATCAAAAATTGTAGCATGAAAGATTCATTCAGATGTAGAAACTGTAGAATCCACAGAAGACTCTGCATTTGGTAGTCAGTGAGTGCCAACTCCCTATTATAAATGACGGAGTCCTGAGGTGACAAACATAAAAAATTTAAAAAATTCAACCCTGAGAACCTTCTTGTTTTTAAACGACTTCAAAAAAAGGAGGAAGTACTCAATTCGATTGTATTTTTTTTATGTTTTACCTCAGAGCTCTCTTATTTAAAAGCCGTTTTGTTAAATTATTTTTTTAATGTTTAAGGTATACATACCTCAGGGGTGGTCCCATAATTATAAATTTTATTAACTTGCTTGGGTATTGTTTGAGTTAGCTTCAATAATTCGATTCTTTTCCACTTAGTTTAAACTAAAACAAAAGTCTTTTATTCAAATTCACTGTACAATACTAGGTACCTATGTTAAGTAATTAACATTACAAGACACAGAACATAAAATTACATTATTTGCCACATGTCAGCTAGCCACGCCAATATACCAACAATATAATAAAAAACTATACGTACTCACGCTAAAAAAATAATTAATTAAAATTAAAATGTAAATAAAAACTTACTCCCTAAATAAAAGCCTCCAGGCATAAAGGGCGTGACAGTTTACATATTTATGCATTGCTGGGTTCTGTTCACTTCACTTAAAGTCACAAATGAGTTTATATTGATCATGTTTTAATAACTTCCTGTCACTGATATTTACATAGCAAGTAGTGTAATTTGAATAATTTGTGTGGGGTAGGTACATCTAAAATATGAAAAATAACACCTTTTTTACAAAAAAAAAAACAACCGACTTCCAAAATAAAACCCTACCAACCGTTTTTTGAAACCGACTTCTGAAATTAAAGTTTTTTCACTTTGTAGAGTTTTTATGGCAGTCGGTTATAAATAAATAGATTAACTTGTCACAGAAGCACGAGCATACAAAAAAATAAGTTAACTCAAACAATAAACAGGAATAACAAAAACAATGTAGATTAGAATATTATGAACTAGTTTCGTGAGGATTATGGAGTGAAGGGAGTCGTAAGTGTGACCCGGTTCGCGGCCGTTATAACCTTTCAAATAAGTCAATGTTGAAGGACATATCCTAGCAATTACTATCGATAGTATAACAAACCGGTCCGAGTTTTCTTAGTATCGGTACTGAACTGGTTTTTCCCTTGAATACGTAGTTTTATTCGCAGTAGCAAGTTCGGGACCTAACTTGGGTAAAAACCCAAGTACCTAAACGCTGTGATTCACAAAGCAAGGAAACTTTCTAGAGCTATTAGCGTTTTGAATCACGTGAAAATCATCGAGATACGTATGGAAACTAGCTTCCGCCGAGCTTCTCCTGCGTAGATGTCGGAAATTATCCCACGGGAACGTGCTGCCGGGACAAAAAGTAGGCTATGTCCTTCCCCAAGATGCCATCTATCTCCTTGCCAAATTTTATCGAAATCCGTTCAGTGGTTTAGGCGTAAAAACTTTCAAATATATAATATTAGTATGGATTGCAGGCAGTAAATAAGCTGATTGTGACCACCACACAGACACAACAATAGTGGCAAAGTTTCCTCGCTTCAGTGCTCCACTTCCACCCATTAAAAAGGGTGCATTAAAGATGATTGATTGGCACGCCGCGCACTAACAGCAAAGTATCAATATTTTACACTGTGAAGGGTTCACTGGAAATATAGAACTGTCTGTTGTAATGGCTCACTTCTAGGTTTATAAAGTGGCACCCAGAGGCACTATTGCTCCTATTTACCATCGCAGTTCTTAGAAGCAGTTGCATTTTATGTCTTCTCTTCTACGGCTTTCCATTGACTGCCAGACAACAGACACAATAGAAAATCTATTGTTGGCGGACACCGTGTGACCGCGGTGGTAGTCAATGACTAAAGTACTTATTTGGCTTCTAAATGGCTCACTTCATTGCAAAATTAAAAAAAAGTCTTTATTTTTGCAATTAACAGAAGGCTGCCCGCATTGCCACGTTGACAATGTTCAATATTGTCCCAGAGCCGTCCGATCTGATAAAAGTAAGACCATAATGGTTGACAACATGCAACATCGAATCCACCGTGAACAGGTAAAAATAGAAACATATCGAGCAGTTAGCAGGGCAGCGCTAATAGGAGCCGCTTTCTCCGTCTGCCCGTCTTCCGGCGCTCCCAGCTCACGGCCAGTAGGGTACTGCAGTTGAGCTACACTACTAACATTGTAGCTGCACAAACCTGCTCTATTTCATGCACTATGACGTCTGTCCTATTCCCCAAACAGATAGTTAAAAGAGCCAAAGTTGGAGGGTCATACACAGTTACACAGAGGTGCAAAAGTTTCCTGACACTATAGTGTTTTATTTTCCTACTGGACATATTTCCAAATCCAGGTTAGTCCCGGGCTACTGGAAAATTTTGACAGCTCCAACAACATTTAACCCAACCCAGCAAGAGGGGGCCTTTTACCTTCAACAACAGCATTCGACCAAACTATTGACAAAGTGACACCTCAGTGACCACATTACTTTTCGTAATTGATTCGCTACGCCAATCAATCGTGCCATTGTTGATGGTTGATTGATGCGAATCAATCAGTGAAAGTTGCGTTTAATTCCGTTCGGATATTAGATAGGTAGTATGAAAGTGTAAGTAATACTTGAATGTGATAGTAACATTTCAACGGTCTTATGGTAATTGGTGCCACTTCCGTTAACTTTTTTGCATTAGTTTTCATTTTAATTTTGGATAAAGTGTTGTATTTTGTGATTGATATGCAACAGTAGCACCAGTCTAATGTCAAGTTGAATTTTTGCTCCAAAAATCACCACAAAATAGCGATAATTCGGTAGCTGATTGACTTATTTATTACATAATTATTGTGATTCTCAAAGGCCTTTTCAAAATAAGGTCACAACCTACTTAGTTAGTGACTTATTAAGGCTTATTTTATTAGTTTATTTAAGTTGTTTGGAAGACTTACAGCTAGCAATATATTACTCTTGTAAATAATAATGAAGAGACCTAGTTGACAGACAATGCCTGGATTCCATCCACTACGTATTAATAAATAAGCACAATAAGATTGTGACCTTTTCCTCGGCCGACTTAACGATTGACGTGGGATCTAACCAGGTGGTAGGTACCGTCATTAAGTAGTCATGTTAGTGGAAGCCTTATTTTTGAACTTTTCCAACGACAGTAAGTTATCGTTGAAAAGTAGGTTGGTTGGTAGTACGAAAACGATGGATGGACTGAGTGAAAGATGATATGGTTAGAAAGGGGGCGACGACTAATAGAGAAGTATGGAAAAGGAATAAGAGCAAGAGAATGATGATGATGAGGTTGGTTGGCACTTTAGCAGTACAGACAGACCTTAGTGGAGCCGAAGAAATACATATTTACCACCACGCCTATATCTGCTGCTAAGCAGATGTAGAAACGCACCCACCTGAGGGTACCTCCTCAGGTGCGTTTCAATAATAACACACTTACACTGGCAATCTTTCATTTTGACAATTCAACAACATTCATTGCGTTATTGATGTTATCGAGTAGTCGAATTTTTCAAACATATGAAGCAATGGAATAGGAATTTCTTCAAAATTCTTCAAATTGTAATAAAAAGTGTCTTAAAAAATTTGGATCATAAGTGGTTAACTGCCAGGAACTTCGCATAAGGTGGACTGCCTTCTGGTTTGCCACCCAGTACCTGAATTCTTAAACTTACAATATTACAGACAGATCTGTAGAACTTACACAACCTTGAAGAGTACATCAGCCAGTCTCAGTGCCCATTTAGGCGAGTCAATGACATTACACAACGTCTCTAATCTCGACCAGATTTTACAACCTACTTCTAGCAGTGTCAAGTGCCTGCCTAGGAAGATATAGTGGAGGGGGGACGTGCGGGGCTGCGTCCCGAGGGGGCAGATCTGATTGGATCATTGAGCAATTGTTGTAGGTGGGTGTTATGCCATAGTGAGTCATGAACTTGAGTAATAAGATGCTGAACTCTTGGCAAGAATGACTTGTGCAAAGTGGGTTTTTACGTGCGTAGTATTCGAAAGTTTTATTCAATGAATGGTCGGTTTACGGTGACGATGTATATCATTTACATATTTTGAAAATAAAATTGTAGCATAACATTGTTTTCAGATGTAAGTAAATGATGTAAATTGTCAAAAGTTTATTTAATTACCGTATGTGTGTTATTATAGGTCACCTAACGGTCTGCATTACGAATGTGCTTGATGTGCATAATATTAAAATCAACCTTGCATTACGTTCTAATGTTTCATTGGAATCTTGTGTGGTATTACGATGGTATTACTGTATCTAATGACTAAGGTAAGTAGCTATAATATTAAAATGGTACTACAATTTGTAAATGGGTAAGTTCAATAATAACCAACTTCATTATTGCCCTTTTAACCCTCGATGCAATTATAACACCTCTCTGTTTTTGTCGGGGGTTAAAAAGAGTTATGTCATAACTTTAAAACCTTGTCTCTTTGGTTCTGTTTATAAGTGTTGCTCCCAAACGAATGAACCGATTTCAATGCGGTTTTTAATCAATGATAAAAATCCTTATTTTTATATCGAAATACAAACACAGCCATACTTCTTTGACTAAAATACTACATTTACAAGGTTTTCATGCCAGCTTTCAATATCCCTAAACCGCAACCAGCAGCCTGGTTCCACCAATTATACTCTGCATTCCATTCTCTAATACTTTACACCACAACAAAGACATTATTTCCTGCTCATCGGCTATGTGTGTCAATAAATACATTAATTACCACCAAGATGCTCACAGACTAATAAAATGCACGCCGATGCTGCGAACAAGTCATGCGTATAAACCACTGAGGTATAGATATACCAAATGGCTCCTAAGAGCATTGATTATAATATGAGCAGCATATAATATTGCAAAATTCCGAACTAGCCTGCGCCTGCCTAGCGGTGGCTGCGGGCAGCCTGTCCCTTGCTGCCCTCTCCCAGCGACGCCCTAAGCCGAAGTCCGTATTCCGTGCCCATAGCGTGTAATCGCTTAGTTTTTAGTATGTTTATGCCTTAGTTGGAGGCCTTAATTTATTGAGGCAACCACAGGCAAGTCCGTTTAAGCAGTCAACAACCTACTAAGTTGAACGACGGGAAGACATTAAAAAAAAAACTAAAATGTTGCTCACTCGCGAATGTGACCATCCCGAAAACACGTGCGGTACTGACGAGTACAGCGTCGTTTAATCAACAAACAACAATAAATATGATGATGATTAGACTCGTAGCATAACGTTTGCGACGTGCCTGTCTGTCTGGTGATCCAGTTAGTACCTACCTACCTATGTACCTACTCATCTTAAGTAGTTTTGCCTGTGTATTTGTTTTAAACTAGCTGACCAACTTCTTGAAAATTCAAAAGTGCCTGTAAATGGTTTAATTGACATAAATGCCTTGAGTACGAGATATAATCTACACGGGTTAGGTTACTGGATTGAAAGATGATGTAGCAGCATAGAGGTTACTAGAGTTCGGGGTCCGTGTAACATAGATAAAAAAAATATTGCCGGAAAATTACAATTTGATAGAACTGCAAACGTGTTTCTGTCAAAAGACGGAAAATCGTAGTTTCTTAGTATGCCCTGTTTGTTGCCCATTCTCCGACGTCAAGTCGTTGACTGGCAAAGGTTTTGTGTGTGAGTGTACACAGTAAGATATTATTTAGATCAGGCTGTCCTCTTACCTTCAAAACTTTTCTATCTACGATGGATGTATCAAATAAATTCAACGGCAAAATGAATCAGCATTTGGAGAGAATAACAGTTTTTTTTAAATTTTAGTTTGTTGGGATATAGTGGCGCCGATTCCCTTGTTCACAAACTAAACTAAATTAAAGTTCAATGCATCTTTTTCTTTCTATTTCATTATGAAAAGGACAGAAGATAAAATATTAGTTTAGTCCTGTCAAATTAGTCGGCGCTTGACGTAAATTGACGTATTTTTTGTAGCCATGTTTTTAATCACATCTAATCTGTCTATGGAGTGTCTTAATTTGACAGGACTAAACTAATATTTTATCTTCTGTCCTTTTCATAATGAAATAGAAAGAAAAAGATCCACAGAACTTAAATTTAGTAGTTAGTGAACAAGGGAATCAGCGCCGTTATTGTATTTTTTATAAGAAGTTTATTTATCCAATGTAGGTTATGTTTTTATCGTATTAAATACTACTCATTTCAATTTGATTTCAATAAGAAAGCTCGAAGTTGAACATTTTATTGTTTTGCAGTGCTTACACATTCAAACACAAATCCTTTTCTTACTTGGCAACATCATCCAATTCCACACGTCATGCGCGATGATAATAAACAATTTAGGCGCAAAACTTGTCCAAAAACAAATTATATTTTCAAACGGAATTAACAAATACTAAATTGTGAAGTTTCTGCAACTTACAACATAGCTTTATGTTAAACTTCGAAGTTTTAGAACTATGAATCAGAACAACTTTTACGGTAAATACACGAGGCAAACAAGCTGTGTATGCAAGTTATACAATACTAGCGCTTCACCCGCGGCTGTGCCCGTGTGTAAAGCAGATTTTCTCATACATTTTTTTTTTAATATAGCCTTTGGCACTCAAGGATATAAGGTAGCTTCAGAATATTACGACCAACATACAAACTCACTAATTTTATTCTCTTTATAAAAATAGTATTTAAATAAATAAAAAATAGTACCTACCTATATTTAAGTAAAAATATCATGATATGTAATTGCAAGAAATAAAAGGCTTCTTTATTTAATTTATTTATTAATAATAGTATCTATAGATTTTCTTGTCGGTAAAAATAATAGTAGAATAGACAAAGTGCTACAAAAACTGCAGACTTAGCCAACACCTACAATAACAATATTATCATACTCATCGTCTTGCTGCTGAATCTTTATCCTAATTTATTTGTGGTCGGCGCTGCATTATTTCATTTTCCATCTAATAATCGTCATCACATCGTCTATTTACTCGGTCTGATAAAATCCGTGTTACTCACAATATAATATCACGTGAGCATTTTGTTTGTCGAAACGTGTCGTAGCCGCTACCAATCAGTGTCAGCGAATACGGGGAAACGAGGAAAATGGAAAACGAAGTGTTTCATTACCAATCGGACGACCGGAAATAAACTCTCCGTCCTAATTCTTTCCATTGATGAAATGCTTTTAACTTCGCCGATTTCATGTATGGGAGATTTCATCATAGAGAGACCTCATCTAGTTTTTAAAATATGATTGACGTTTAAAAGTGTTTGTACAAACTACAAACCTACTTTACAAAATATATTTGTATCGTGAGCCTTTTAAGTAAAGTTTTTATTGAGCTACAATATAATTATCATGTCAGGGCATTAGCTATATTGACAAAAATAAAACTGAAGACCCTAATCTTTCATCTTGTTCCAATACTATATATAATACTACTACTAATACTAATATAATAAACTTTTCCTTATAGATAAAGTTATAGATACATAAAAATGTATGGTTAAACCAACAGTAGCTAATCATTACTTAACTTTATGGTGGATGCAACTGACTGCAACAACACTGCAACGCGACACGCTACGGGGCGCGGAACCGCGTTTTTATTGAATTTGTGATGCGCGTTATCCCCGTCGCGTAGCGCGTTGTAGTTTTTGATCCGGCTAAGCAACGTTTATAAATAAAGGGATATAGAAAAAATAAGTACCTACTCAGCGGCTCGAGTGGAATTACCAGTAAGCTAGGCACGTTAGCGTAACACCTTGACTCTATAAGTGCACTGGTTAGAAAAATGTAACAGAGCCAAGGTCACGCGCAACACACAGCGCATTACTCATACTTCACTGTTCCTTTCTGAACTTCTTCTTCTAGTAAACAACTAGTTCCGACTCGCCAAATATGTTCAAAGATTGCAATGCGACCTCGTTAAAATTTTTCCTGTAAAAATATGAAAAAAGCTAGTAACAACCACAGCAACAATAATGCATCAACTGCTGTCAACAAACTTAAATAAGAGTAGGAAACGCCCTTTCTTGGTGCATTTATGTGGTCCTTTTCAAGGGGTATCGTGTCACGCAGCAGCTAGGGTGTGGAGTATTCTGCTGCACCCAGTTAGATTGGAAGCAACTTCAACGTAGTTACGAAAAGGCTGAGCTTGATTATCAGAAAAAACCCATTAACCACAGCCACTTCATCTCAGTTAGCCAAGTTGTGCAACAGAATGTGGCACAAGGATGCGTCTGCGCATAGAATCCTAGCAGGTCAACTGAAGCAGTCACTACGCTTACAAATGACGTGTAATTGGGCTTTTGCATGGACGATAGTTAAATAATGGTGACTATGTGGTCTAACCACAGTGCCACAAGGTCAATCAACAAATTCTATGTTGATGTTGATCTTTGACCATTATGTTGGTGTCGCACTGACTATGAGGATTGAGGACGCTGACGACGAGCGATGAATAATAATTGGATTATTAAGCAATGATTACGATTATTAATGAGGTCTTAGCGACTAGATGCGACGTCACTCGTATGGTTTGTTCCAAAAGTATCTGATGAAAATGTAAGCAAATGGATCATAAACGTACCTGTGGATACCAATTTGTAGTGTCACTTACTTTAGTGCTTGGATAATGAATAATGGCGTATATCAATCGGGCCGTTATATGAATTGTTGCATTGTGCACACTCGCTTACAAATTGCGCATAATTGGACGCCGGGTGGTGGTGTCCGTATGGTGTGAATGCAAGGTCAAGCAGGAAATGGTTGTTTGCTTTTATAAACCATGAATGAGCATGATACAGCAGATATTGAAGCAGAATTGGTAGAATTGATAATTATGCATTTTGTGTGTTTTTATGCAGATGAGTCCTTTTTTTTTCGGATTGGAAATCATCAAATGACCCCTCCCGCTCTGGGTGGAGCGGAAGGGAGTATCAGACTCTTACTGACTAAAACCCACCCATGTTCCTTCCTTTGCCCTTTATGTTCCGGGGTAGCGGTAACCCTTTCGGACAATCCCGCTGACCCGGCAGGCTTCGGCCCTAAGGGTCCCCTCAAAATATGCTGACAACTCTTTGAGGCGCGCGTGGAACACTTACGCGCCGTCCGGCACGGGCCTGGTCCTGATCGGACGGTGAGCTACCCATTGCTCTCCGTCCGCAGGCCCGCGCCTACGTACGGTGGCCGGGAGTCGTCACACGGCTCCCGACGCCCGGAGCGTCACCCCGCAGCGGCTGGGACGGGAGGCTCTCTCCCTCATCCGTCCCGCCACCTCCTTCGCTTGCATGACTGCTTCGCAGAAGGCTGCAGATGAGTCCTGGGGTGGAGACCGCATATCGGCAAGCGTAGTGTGGGACACCCCCCAGCTAGATGGACCGATGACCTAAAAAAGAAGGTAGTCGGGACAGACTTGATGCGGAAGGCGGAGGGCAGGGTGTTGTGGCACAGCCTCAGAGTGGACCGCAGTCCACTGCTGGACATAGGCCTCTCCCAGACTTACCGCAATCGGCTGAGTTGATTGAATATGTGGTAAGTCAAACTGGTTTTTTTTGAACGCCGAGCAACCATTGGCCATTTTATTATCGAATGTGGAGATTTAGAGCTGGCTATACAAAAAACGAATTATGAGCAAGCTATCGTTACTGCTATTATAAATATCAAAGTCAATTCAAATGAACTGGGTCAGTGTTAATAGGTCGATGATGGAGATAATGAAGAGGTAACAGCAGCCTGCTACGGCTGCTGTTACCTCACATGCATCAAAAATAGTGTTGTAACAAAACATCCGGTGACTGTAGCAACACGGATAGCGGCGATGCGCCACACTCGGCATGCATACGTAATTACTAATGACGAGTTTATGACATTGACAAGGAAATATTGCGGTAACCTGTTACCTTTTTTTTGTTTTGATTTGATTCTGTCTATTAGGATTGCGTTCTTGTAAGATCAGCATCGTTTTCCAAAGCGTGAGATCAGCTGTTCCTCTTGATGCGTTACTCCTGGTTATAAGTTTTCCCACCTGTGATCCCCGATGGGTTAGGCAGAGGTGTATCTATACACCACATTTCGGCAGTCGCAGGGCTCAGCCTATTGCCATCAACCGGGCACAAATCCAGACTCCGGGCTTCTACTGAGAAATAAGGTTTAGTTTTAAAGCATTTTGAATTTATTGTCCTCTAGAACCTTTTTTTTATTATTATTCACAGACATATTTTTTTATTCTTACAATTCTACTCGGCAAACTTTCTAGTTTAATGGCGAGAAGCATTCTTCTTCTCAGCATTCCTCGAATTCTCTCGCAGTGCATCTTCATTTTCGATTTTATCTCAAGGGTCATTGAAATTAATATTGACTCCGCCAACTTAGGTTTAAAAAGATTTTATTTCTCATAAGAACTTATAACAGTTCACTTAAAATGAGATGCAAAGTGCTTACATCTAAATAATATCATATTTGCCTCTGGGGCGTTGGCGACGTTACACATGTTTTTTTTAAGTTTTGCCTTAAATATGTTTATACTATCATCATCATCATCTGCCTAGCCTTTTCCCAACTATGTTGGGGTCGGCTTCCAGTCTAACCGGATGTTTATACTATCACACTTCTCTAAATCCTCCGGTAAACCATTTTTAACTTCAACTTCCAAATGTACCAACCTAACTTAGTTTTGCGTAAAAGCTGTTAACTAAAACAGTGCTACTATTGTATCTTTCTCCTTAGTCGCGAAAATGTCAAGTGTTCGGTTTCCCGAGCACTTGAAAAATCGTAGTGTTTATCCACACTGGCGCGGTAGTCACAATAATAGAATAACAACATACAACGCAGAAGTTCCGATGCGTATTTAACAGTTGTGTTGCATTTTCTTTCTATGTATATAAAACGGATTGTTACTCTTGAACTAGGTTTATTTATGTGTGCATTGTAATATTAAACTGTGGGTTATTTTTTCAATCGACAGATAATTTTTATTCGTGGAATAAAATTGACGTCTGACAGATTTTGTATGGAAGAACTGTCAAAAATTTAAAATGATTAAATTCAAAATTATTTAAAATTAAATTAAATTATTAAATTATTTATTTATTTATTTTTAATTTTTGTTGTTGGAAAAATCAACCCTGACATTAATAAAGAAATCCCGATGTTTTGTCAAGTCTTAAAAACCGTGCGAAGCAGGGGCGGGTCGCTAGTAAATTACAAAACAATAAATTAATAACATTCGTGTTAACGGTGTTGGCCTCCTACCCCATCTTGTCTCATGTTGTAGTTTCCAAGCAACACCTGATTGAGGTGAAAACTAACAAGGCGTATAGAAAGCAGCGCGCGCGCAGTTTCCACATGCGCGGCAGCATCGTGAGAGCTCACAATGTAACGCTCGAGCGATGCTAGCCTTTGACATGGAAAACTATTAATTAAATTGATTAATAGAATTAACTTTCCAGTAGATAGTAGATTTGTTTTGTGTAAAAACTCATCAAGAAGAGAATGGGTAAATAATTGTGCGTCATCATAACTTCGTCCATAATTTTACAGACAAAACCTTCGGTTTCTCCAAAGAGGTCACCGAAACGCAGCCAGGCTACGGATGCTAGTAGATCTACATCGGGTCCATGTAGGGCCCGGTAAAAGCGTCCGTGAAGCTCCTTACTCTGCCACACTTCCATGCGATCATTGGTGTCAAGCACTACTGGCTTGCGCCAGTTCTCTTTAGCCAAAGAGAGCGGAGCGAGGCCCTTATTCACCGCGACTACATCTCGATGCATCCCCACGTCAGTTTCTAGGAAATATTCCGTGAGACTGCATATCTCGCGATTTTGGAGGGTCTTAGCGTTTAAAAAGCCTCGACCTCCACACTTTCGCGGGATATACAGCCTCATTACCGATGACCGTGGGTGATGCATTCGATTTGCAGTCAGCAGCGTCCGGACCCTCCTATCCAGGGCGTCTAGTTCGGTTTGAGTCCATTTGAGTATGCCGAAAGAGTACGTCAAAACCGGCATGACCCAACTGTTGCGGGCACGGACCTTGTTTCCGTTTGATAGAAGACTATTAAGTACTTTTTTCAGGCGGCCAAAGAACAGCTCCTTCAACGATTGCTTCATGTCAGTAAAATTGATGCCTAACGCTTCCGACATACTTATAGGTTTCGGATGCGGAGAGGACTCTAAAGTTTCTAGAATCCGAGAGTTGGGTTCCCACGGATCCCACAATCTCCCCTCGCTTTACATGCATGACCGCACATTTGTCCACACCAAATTCCATCCTGATGGCGCTACTGAAAGTTTCAGTTACTTTCAGTAGCTCCATCAGTTGCAAATTGTTTGGAGCAAAGAGTTTTAGGTCATCCATGTAGAGGCGGTGCGATATAACCTGACCACCTCTCCTCAGCCGGTAGCCTAGACCTGAATCCTCCAGTAGTGTGCTTAGAGGATTCAAGGCTAAGCAGAACCAAAACGGACTCAAACTATCGCCCTAAAATATGCCTCGATCGATCCTTATCGGTTCGCTATTCCTCTGAATATTTCGACATCCTGGATAGCGAAGGACCGTCCTCCATTGCCCCATACACGACATCAGGAAGGTATGCAGAGTTGCATCTACTTTATACAAATCCAGCACCCTCATGAGCCATGTATGTTGCACCGAGTCATAGGCCTTCTTATAATCTACCCAACATGTCGAAAGATCCTTTCGGGAACGACGAACCTGTTGGCAAATGGCCATATCAATGAGGAGTAGCTCTTAGTATCGCGGGACAATTCTTACATCAGTTTTGAGAGGCAGACATAATGGAGTTGGTGTCTATATGTTTGTTAATTTTAGCTCTCAAAATGGATGTAAGAACTTTATAGACCGTCGGTAAACACGTGATGGGCCTATAATTTTAATTATTATAGCCTCTTTATTTCCGCATGCATAAAATAACAAAATTAATATAATACATATCATGATTATAAAGTTACAATCGCATAACAAATAGTTTTTAAATTAAAGAAATCATTACTTTCCTTATAGGTATATAGATTTCTAAAATATTAAATAAATTTAATTTTTAAAAAACAATTTCATTTTCATATTTCAATATGGACCCCTCAGCGGGTGGAGGCCTCCCCCATTTTGTTCCACGTTTGTCTGTCCTTTGCCTTTGCGATCCAATTTTCACAGGCTTTTCTTATTATTTCATCAACCCATATTTCTTTCGGTCTACCTCTTTTCCTTTTGCCTAATCAATGCATGCTTAAAGGAGCTTGTACCTAGGTACTTGTACTTGTCGGTTTTCAGTAGATGATATGGTTTCGTGCCATGCGTGTTAACACAGTTTCCTCAAATCTGTAACTTGCGGAATGGAAATCGACTAGTCTTAGTACAAAAACACATTAGGAAATACAGTCGGCGTGTTGTTGCGCATGCGCACCCGAGTGCATCGATAATAGTATTTTATTCCGTGTTCATGACTGGAGGCAGCATTGATTGCAGTGATAGTACTCAGGTTTCAACTTACATCAGGACCTTGTTTCCCCAAAGGTTAGGCAGAGGTACAATCGTACAACAGTTTGTTGCCTAACTATATTGACAACATAGTTTGTGACCGTCACGTCATAGTGATTAGTGCATTATATCTATGGATTAGTCATCAACATCATTTCAGCCGAGAGACGTCCACTGCTGGACATAGGCCTCCCCCGTGGAGGTGCTTCCTCCACTTCGACCGGTTCCGTGCTTCTCGCATCCTACGGGTTCCTGCGGCTTTAAAAAGGTCGTCGGTCGACCTTGTGGGAGGCCTTCAAACGCTATATGGATTAGTGACAGAGACTTAATACGTACTTTAGTATTCTATAATCCTGAAATATTCAGCCTGCGTCGCTGGTGCAAAGCATCGAAGTCTCGATTGCCTCTTCACCTCCGCGGGTGCCTTAGATAATGCTCATCATCATCATCATCATCCTCAGCCCGACTTCACCTCACACGCCTCTTTTTTCTTTTGCCAATCTGCGACTACACTCCTGTGCCAGCCTAATCCAGGTTGAGCCCGCGATGGCAACAATATCATGTGTGTGTTTTGTGTAAATATGCTCAATCAGTCGTAATTAAAATCAAAATTTCAATTGCAACATCTGTCAGTAAAGTCAATCAGCTCCGCCACTTTGATAGCTGATATATCTTCCACGACAGGAACTACTTACTCTAATGTTCGCCCCTAAAGAACTTTTAAATTAAATAATCACAGACTGTGCCATTACCCAGTGTGTACCTATAAAACTAGCAATAAACACTATTCAACACTCACGTTTCCGGCAAACACGTTCAATAACAACCCTTCACTTAAACGCGTGACCGAAACGTTACACAACTGAACAGTGCTAAAACTATGAAAAGTAATTCAATTTGCCGGAGATCCAGCTCACTGGGTGAACGGCCAGAGCTGAGCGAAGCCTTTTCAGTGGTAACTGGTTTATTGTTTTATTTATATTTCGTCATTTGCGCCGTATTGGTTACCAAGCGATGTTGTTCGGACTATGAATGATTCTTGGTTCTTCCTTAACTACTAAATTCCTTAAAAACATAATTTTCTCTTAAATTCATCTGTGCTCTTTACTATACTTCTTCTTATTTGGGTCGCTGCCTCGACAGAAATTTCGTTGGCTCAAAATTTCGCCACGTTTACACAGAGAAGGGCTAGTACTAACTAGATGTTATTCTAACAACATTATTTTATTCTTTCTAACAAAGGACATTACCTACTTAGAAACTTGTTTGTCCTTTAACAGTTAATTAATTCTAAAACATTTCTGCTGCTACAGCGATTGCATTATGATTGCAAAATTATACCTAAGTATACCTACCTGCTTTATTTTTACGATTGCATTGTTTAATTAATGTGCTCGCATCTACCTGTGTTTAATCCAAATGATTTGTGATACCTGCCTGTTTAAACTTGAATCTTTCATTAAACCTTAATAACTTCTAATTCAGCACATCCCGATATCCCTGAGCCCTATAACGCCAAACCTGCGAAACTTTCTAGAACTTCTCCCGTCTAAATCCAGGCATATCTACAGCCACGTGACTCCGTCTCCGCTTAGCCGTTGCAAGCACAATGGGCGCTCGGCACCGCCACAATGCTGGACAATGGACCGCTTATTGATATGTCCTGGTATGCACGACGATCGCACGGCTATTTCCCTTGCCTGGCCAAGTGGCCAGTAGGTATGCCTCGGGCTGGCGATAGGACGAGAATGGAGGGTGGCGTGATCGCGTAGGTGTTATTAATAATACCTTTGTGGTAGTTAGAGTTAAGTAGAGCAGGGATAATATTCAGGCGCAAGGTAGACGTTCTTTTTTGTAATTATTGAATAATGTAATGTACACCACTAATGTTGCGGAAGGTATGAAAGTCGATGGCTATAAGAGTAGGTGAATACCAAAGAAAAGATGGATGGACTGTATGAATGATGATATGGTTAGAAAGGGGGTGACTACCGAGATGACTAATAGAGAAGTATAGAAGAAAAGGACATGTTGCCCCCCAAATAAATTGGCAACAATAAAAGGAGAAGAATGATGAATGATGATGTAATGTACACCACCTAACAGATTAAGACTAGGCTTAAATAATGAGTACAGGACTCGGTTAGGTCGCTGCAAGATAACTTATAACTACTGATCTACTTAGATCGAACTAAGAGTGCCTCCTTATTACGAATGGTTCTATCACTGTGAAAGAGTTCGTACAAGAAAGTAAAGGTATACCCGCGGTATGTCATCCGTCACCTGGCACTACTGTTCCAGATTAAAAGGTTGGTGAAATTACAGACACGTGAGAGTGTACAACCTTCCCTCTATGGTTGACACCGCAGTTTTATTCAGGAGTTCATTGACTTGTTCTAATAACAATAAACATTTGACCACGATGTACTAGACATTCGCGAGTAATAGGGCCAAGGGCAGACCTTAAAGGAACTTGACTAACACGTCATAGACGGACTGGGTCAACATCCCAGTAATAGGCGATATACTTACGTAACGTTCGGTCAGTGACACTGGCCACTAGTGGTGGGTGGTCAGTGGTCTGACCACTTTCTCCTCACGACCCATAGAACCAGTACCGAGTACTTGCTCATCCCGGTGTGAGGATATCCTTCGTTTAATTACGGAAGCAATAACTGATTTCTTTTAATTAAGGAAGTGGAAGCTGGAAATTGATATTCCAGCGGCGTATTTAGTTCCATGTGTCTGATTTCGCGACAATTTTTAAGATGAGTTTTGTTTGTTTTACAGATGTGGATATAAAGTCTCTGAAAATTTTCTCTTTTTCCCGACTACTGTAAAGTCAAAAAGAGGGTATATTTTGTTGGCATTGACGTATAGAAAGAAGAAGAAAGAAAATACGTTTATTTGCGGCAAACATGACGCATAAAAAAGAACATAAACACACAAAAAAAAAGTAACAAGTTGGGGGTAAGCATGCGTCACATTCACGCAAAACGGCCATCGCTCAGCATAATGCTAAGACTCTATACGAGACAGAGCCCCAGCGCTGGTTTTCAGCGGCAGCCGGCGTTAACGTGGCCCGTATATTCCACCGTAGCGTCTAAACTATTAATCCAATTTTGATGAATGAGGACAAAGGCAGGCTTTATTTTATAGCAACAAAATTGTATACTTACTTTTTTAGTTGGCGTTTTTGTCCTAGTTGGGTTTTAGTTATTGTACCTTTAAACAGTGGCCTCCAAAAGTTAGTTGACATTTTTCTTACTATTTGACTTCAGCTGTGACACACCACATTATGATTTAAAATTCTAGTGATCCAAATGTTTGAACTGCTATAGAGTTTATATTGACTAATTTAATTACTTTTGACTTATCATAAAAAAATAATCAAGTAATTCCTTAGGAGTACATGATTAGGTATTTCTTTAATTTTAAATCATATTGTGGTATCACAGCTAAAGTAGATAAAAGGGGAGGGCACTGTATATCATTATCTCAGTCTATAACAGATTCTCAGAGTATCTTTGTTTAAAAACCCATCATGCTCACCAACTTTCCTCTTGTTTCCAGTGACGAGGACGACACCGGTCGCCTGCTGCGGCAGCTCAGCAGGATCAACAGGCCGCTAGGCGTCTCCTTCCCGCAGATGGTCAGACTCATGGCCCAGTGCCAACAGGTAAATTCATATCTATATGATCGATAGGTACATTGATAATAATAGCGTTAGGGGTAAGGAAAAGGGCACACCGCGATAGCGGCGATAAGACCCCTCTTTGAGGAGTGGCTAGAGAGGCGCCACGGCGCCCTCACCTACCGCTTGACGCAGGTCCTCACCGGACACGGAAGTTTCGGGAGGTTCCTGCACATCATTAGGCGGGAGGAAACGTCCGGGTGTCACCATTGCCAGGATCGCCCAGTGGACACGGTGGAGGTCTGCCCAGCTTGGGCGGAGCACCGCCGTGTCCTCGTAGAGGCGATCGGCAACGGCGGCGGCCTCTCGCGCCCGGCCCTGGTGCAAGCCATGGTCCGGAGCGAGAGGGATTGGGAGGCAGTCGCCTCCTTCTGCGAAGCAGTCATGCTAGCGAAGGAGGTGGCGGGACGGATGAGGGAGAGAGCCTCCCGTCCCAGCCGCCGCGGGAGACGATCCGGGCGTCGGGAGCCGCGTGACGACTCCCGGCCACCGTAGGCGCCGGCCTGCGGGCGGAGAGCAATGGGTAGCTCACCGCCCGATCAGGACCAGGCCCGTGCCGGACGGCGCGTAAGTGTTCCACGCGCGCCTCAAAGAGTTGTCAGCATAATTTGAGGGGCCCTTAGGGCTGAAGCCTGCCGGGTCAGCGGGATCATTCGAAAGGGTTACCGCTACCCCGGAACATAAAGGGCAAAGGAAGGAACATGGGTGGGTTTTAGTCAGTAAGAGTCTGACACTCCCTTCCGCTCCACCCAGAGCGGGAGGGGACATTTGATGATATCCCATCCGGAAAAAAAAAAGGGGGTAAGGAAAAAGAACGCAACTGGCTAGGGACCAAATGTAGGCGAAATAACCCAGGAAATCCCGCGCAAAATTTCGGCTTGCTCTCTTGCCACCATTGGCATGGAATAAAGAATACAATTTCTATTCTTTGTCATTGGGGAGGCTTGCCTATTACTGATGAAAAACGACCTAGGTAAGTACCTACTGCGGTTAAGATCACAATCTGTCCAGCAATACTTATGCGTTGCCACTGACAAACATAATCATGATGGTGATGTATCTTGACAATACTCAATTTGTGGCGAGAACCTATTTAAGTACACATAATATATTGCCTTTTTGAGATTCATATGACACTTGACATACGTTTAACTTTAAGTTTAAATAGACAAGACACGCGATGGGGCGCAGACTACGCGCGTGATTATTTACATATAAAATCAATAAAAACGCGTTTCCGGACTGTAATAGGTTAGTATATTCTAATAATTGCACTATCTTCTATCGTCTACCTGCTAATGATGCAGGTATAGTAAGTACCTACCTATATGTTTTTGCGAAACTTTGTTCTAAACTGATAATTACGTAGGAAGACACATAATCCATGTGTTCCACGGTTGTCACTTTCAGTTCATACTATTATAGGTAATTAGTGTAATTAAAGACATTTATAAAACCGTAACATATCGTGAACTATGGTAAAAAAGAACATAGATAAGTACAAGATCGTAACTTCTGCGTGGTTCTCAGAAAAGAACACGCCATTCTTTTCCATTTCCTACGCATACGTGGTTAAAAAATTACTAGATTCATTTAGCAGTTTAACAGCATCAGCTTTACCCATTTAAAAAAAGTTTATCGTTAAGTTAACATTTTCTATTTGGCTGGTTCTACTTATACTTTTCAATGTTTTCTCTGCATCTGTCAATCACCTTCCACCAACCACAATGATTGCCAGTTGCCACTACTTGCCATTTAGATCGTGTACCCCGATCATCAGACAAGTAAGTATTAGGAATTGACAGCACGAATAAAATTGTATGTTTTCCCTAATTCTTATCTCCTTACTTTCTTCTTGTTTATTTTATAATGTGCGTCTTATTTGTGCAGAATAAACATGTTTTCTTTCATTTAAAACTTATTTCTGTTTGTACCTATTCTTTTTGTTTTATTCGTACGTGACTACGTCAGTCTGATGGCTCTTCTGATAGCGGTAATCTCCGTCTATTGCAATTTCAATTAACTATAACCTCCAACTTCGTAGATCGTTCTTCGGGTCATTGCTTTCTCCTAAAGTCGTGAGTTGTGCCTGAGTGCAAAGACCACAACCCCTTTCATTATGATGGTTTAACTCCGTATTATCTTACGAATCCAAGGCACTTCAAGAAACGTACGCTTTCATAATGAACTCTACTTCTGTGCAACAACAGAAGTAGAGTTCATTATGAAAGCGTACGTTCTGTTGTGCTGCCAGCCTTAGAAACAACACAGGTTGTCCTGAAAAAGTAAATTTAATTATGATTTCGATATTTCCGACCCAAAGCGCGACATCCGCAAAAAAAATTGGCATTTAATGACCTTTTTGAACCGCATAATAGATTCTCATTATATGCCACACAATTTTTAATACCACATCGACCTCAGAAACGTCCTTAACCCGAAATTATTGTACTGTCAATCAATCAAAATTGAATATACTTAATGTTTATTTTTATGTCTATTACATATAATTATGTGGGACACTCCACTCACGGTAGTAATATGTCGTGTCGAAACTAAACACCATTGAAATACTTTTAGGAGCTATCTGTTAGATCTACGCGTGATGTGATCGAAATTGTGATGTATGGACGAATGTAATGCACGCAAGAATAGAATAGAATATATTTATTTGCTTTAAAACATGGTACATTAGGGTCTTATAAATAAAGTTATGATCTTACATGTTTCGCCATGGATTTGAATACGAATATTTAAACATGTTAAATGTAACAAATTTAACACATTATTTTGTTAAAATTATAACATTTCTAATAACATTATAAGGGTTATTACAGTTTTGTATCTATTTGAACATAACAAACATATCCGTGGTAAGCACTAAGTGCAACAGCTTCACTCGCAGTAGATCTTAAACGTTTAAGAGCAAATATGCTCTATATGTAATTTCCAGTTACAATGCTGGTCTAGAATAAGTCCAAGAACTTTGTATTCACTAACTTCGTTAATTTGTTGTCCTTGACAATTAACTTTAAACGCTTTTTGTTTAGAATTGTACTTTTGAAAGTTTATGTATTTGGTTTTATTTATATTTGCACAGAGATAATTGTTTTCGAGCCATTTTAAAACTTGGTTTACTGTTAGTTATGCTGGCCAGCGCCTTTTCGCTGGTGTCGCCGGACATGTCATCTTTCACACCTTGCGCACGCGGCGTAATGCTTTGTTGTGGATTCATTTCCGTTTCAGTCTATCTGCGCACCTCACCAAATTTTTTGAAGATAGTATTTTGTATAATTTGATGTATCGTTTTCAGATTTGAACATGTTTTGGCGATACCTTAGTTTTCTTTTTTGTGTACTTGACTTTCTGATTCCTGTTGTGATCCATCTTGGTGACTTACAGTTTAAATTTATTCTTACTTTGTTGATCGGAAAGCAAAGGTTGTAAAATAAACAAAAATAAAAATAAATAAACAACCACAATATATCAAAAGCAGAATTTAAATGTTCTTGGTCATATACTTCTGACCAACTAAGTGCTGATAAACAACTTCTAAATTTGTCTAGGTTGTCTTCATTGTAGTCCCTTTTGTAAACATGCCAAATTTTTAGTTTTACTGGTTTATTATAAATGGGAAAATTTAAAGTTTGATCTGTATTGTGGTGGGAAAGAAATAATTCGTGAACTTTACCATTAGCGTCGTTTAGTGTTACTTATGAAGTGATCAATGCAGGCTTTTTATCTAGTCGGTTGGTCTATATGTAAGTAGAAACCAAAATTTACTAAAGTGTCTTTTAGACGTGATGCAATTATATTGCTTTTGAGTGAGAGTATTGTTTTGAGTGTATTGATATTTAGATCTCCTGTTTGAATAATTGTTTATTAGGTTTATTACAAATCTTATGTAGTAGTAATTCAAGTTTATCAAAGAATGAGTTCATGTTACTATCTGGCGTTCTATATAAGCAAATCATAATGCAGTTGAGAGAAGGAAATTCAACGCGCGCTGCAACATTCAAACACTTGTCCATTGACATGGTGTTACAAATACGTACACGTAGACAATATCATAAAAAGTCCTCTAAAATGCTGGGCTTTGTTATAAGAAACTCCAAACATTTTAAGTGTTCGAAGACTAAAATAATGCTATATAATTGTCTAATTCGAAGCGTTTTGGAGTACTGTAGTGTAATTTGGCGACCGCACTATGCCTCACATTCGTTGCGGCTAGAACGTATTCAAAAACGATTTCTATGGCATCTAGCGTTTTCCAGCGGCTTGGCAAAAAAAATACGTTCCTATAGTAATAGACTAAAACACTACAATATGATCTCCCTGGAAAAACGCCGACGATTAAATGACGCAACGTTTGTGTGCAAAGTAATGTCCCATAAAATTGACTGCCCCCAGATATTGAACACTTTCAACTTCCGTGCGCCCTCAAGAAATCCTCGCAATCCAATATCACCACTGAGTCCACCACAAAGTAGAACGGTTTTAGGCGCTAATTCTCCATTTGCAAGATTTTGTAAGGTAGTGAATAATTGTAGCGATCAAATTGATCTGCACTTTGACTCTCTAAACAAATTGAAAGCTAAAATTTACAAATGTCTTCCGAATTTAGATTAAGTACCTTCTGGCATATAATGAAACATGTTTTTTTTTTTTTTCTCCCCAATAGTTTAAGTTTCCATTTGACCTATGTCTTCATACAACTTAAATTTACATATAACTTTCATTTAACTTCAGTCACGTAGTTTAAGTTTTAGTTCTAAGTTAAATTCTTATTGTTCTCTCTTGTTGTTTTCCTTGTACAACCAAATTTTGTATGCATGCGGAGTTCACCTATTGTTACACAAATTTGTTACATTTTTTACCTTATTTGTTACCCTAAGCATATTACCAGTGTAAACAGTTGTTGGTGACCAATATAAATAAATAAATAAATAAATACCTAAATATTTATAATTCAAGGAATTTCGGGCAAGAATACAAACACCACCTCTTTTTTCTTTTACTCTACTAGAGTATGATGTGATTAGCTTAAAATGTTTTAAAGTTATATTGTTTTCATTGCCTCTTTTTATGAAAGTTTCTGAGAGGCAAACCACATCAATGTAGTTTTTATTTTTATCAAACTCGTCTATAGATAATTCTAAATTTTCTTGTTTGTTTAATAGGCCCGCTATATTCTGATGGAACAGCTAACTAAGCTTGTTGTATTACATTCGTCGATATATAGTTTTTTGGTATTATAGAAAAAACGTATTTTCTTGTTGAGGTGTTTTTATTTTATTCAGCTCTAAATTTTTTTTGTGTATTAAATCGAAATAATATGGTATAGTTCCTTTTACGGGTTTGTTTATATTGCATTTACTATCTGTTTTATTGTTAATCTCCCTATTTGGTGTTTTTTATGGCTAGATAATGTATTTTTATGAGTGAAAGCATTTTTTGAGATGAAATATTGGTAGTTACATTTTTGTCACATATGCTTGAAGAAAAATTTAAGTATCTTGCATTGTAGTCTAAAGTGTATATCGTATAAATAGCTTTATGGGGTTGTCATCATTTTCACCAACGTTTATAATAATTTTGTCTTCGCTTGTTATTTTTATTCTTTCACAGCTACTAAGTATGTCGTTTGCTGAGGCTTGTGGTTTAGTAGTAGACTCAATCCTATATTTCTAGTCCTACGTATTGTTGAGCGCCAAATATGTAGATAGGTATGTTTGGTTTACAATTCATGCCTTCTTTTTCTTTGTATGTCTGTTTCGATATGTTAGTGTGTGAAATATCTTCATCTTCTTTTGCCGTAGGTACATACTTGTAGCCGAATGCAATTTCGAATCATATCCGGTTGTATAGTTGTATTTGTTTCTAGGTTGAAGACATAGTAACTCTCTTGTGTTTTTACTGAGTTGTTATCAGAGCTTTGTTGATTGTTTGCTTTTGGGGTATCTTAGTTCTTTTAATTTTAGATATTGCAATTTTTTTTTTACTCTTTATCTGCGATCGGCTTTCTAGCCATAATCTTTTCGCATAGTTCTTCTTTTACTGTTGGTATTTTTAAGTGCTCGTGTATTTCTCTATTTCTGACAAACCAGGGTGCGCTTGAGATTGTTCTTAGAGCTAGGTTTTGGAACCTTTGTAAGATTTCGATATTGGAGTTGCTAGTCGATCCCCAGAGTTCTATTCCGTAAGTCCAGATTGGTTTTACTATGACTTTGTAGACAAGTATTTTTTTACTAAGAGATATTTTTGAATGTTTTCCCAAGAGCCAGGAAAGACTTTTCATCTCGATGGAAGCTGCCTTTATCTTGGCCTTAATGTGGTTGGCCCAGGTAAGCCTTTTGTCTAGATGTAGCCCAAGGTATTTTACTGTGTTACTGTTTGGCAGTGGTTTGCTTTCCAAGTAAACTGGGGCACAATCGCCCTTCCGGAGAGTAAAAGTCACTTGAACTGACTTAGTTATACTAGGTTGAATTTTCCATTGTTTCAGCCAAAGATCAATTTTATTCAACTGGACTTGTAATTTCTGAGATGCCTGCCTTGAATCCTTGACACTCGCAAGGCATGCAGTGTCGTCTGCACAGGTCGCCATTACCACATCACTAGTATTAGGCAAATCTGCAGTAAAGATCGAGTAGAGTACGGGCCCGAGCACAGAGCCTTGTGGGACTGAGGTTTTCATTTCATAAATATTACACAATTCGTCCTCGAACCTAACTTAAAATTATCTTTGGTCTAAGTAAGATTTTAAAAACATATAAAAAAAAGTTAGGCAGAAGAGATTTCATTTTATACAAAAGTCGCTTGTGCCAGACCCTGTCGAATGCCTGTTGGATATCCAACTACACCGCAGAACAGTATTCTTTATTTTCTAATGACTGTCTGATTTTTTGGACCACTCTATGCACTTGTTCTACAGTTACGTGTTTTTCACGGAATCCAAATTGATGGTCTGGTATTTTTTTTTTTTTTTTTTTATTATTACATTCTCATCCAAGGACTTGTTTTAATCTACGTATAAATATTTTCTCAAAAACCTTCGAAATGATTGGAAGGAGGCTTATGGGTCTGTATGAGCTTGGTTCGGTTGGTGGTTTTCCCGACTTCGCTATCATACATATCTGTGATATCTTCCACATTTTTGGGTAGTATTGTAATTGAAAGACAGCATTGATCAGCATTGTAAGAAAGACGATAATTTTCCTAGGTAAGTGCTTGAGTATGTTACCTGTGATGAGATCATAACCAGGACTTTTATTGTTCTCCAGATTTCTTATTGTCCTTGCCAGTTCTTTCGGCGTGACAAGTTTGAGTAAAGGTGATAGTTGTTGATCGCTATTAAGATAATCATCGACTTCCCCATCAAAATCGGTCATCGACGACTCATTTGGAATGAAATCCGCAGAAAGGTGTTTTGCGAAAAGCTCCGCCTTTTCACTTGCTTTTCTGGCCCAAGATCCAGTTTAAGGTCGCCTAAGCGGGGGTACAAAATTTTGTGGTCGTTTAAAATGTTTGGTTATCTTCCACCTTATCTTGTTTTCGAACTGACAATGTTGATAGTCATTCTTGGAACATGGTATTTTGGTTGTCATTAATGAGCTCCTTCAGTTCTCTTGCAGCTTTATTAGATTCCCTTCTGTCCTCTTCCGATCTACTCAAATGAAGTTGCCTTCGCAATCTTCGTTTAGCCTCCAGTTTATGCCTTATCTGTAAAGGTATATTATTTTGACAGACTGTAGTGTCTAGCGTAGGGGTAGCGCACCATGCTGCTATTTTTATAAGATTGGTCATATAGAAAGTGGCAGAATCTATGACTTCTTCAGTTTTCAGTTTCATTTTAAGATTAACTTCTTCTTCTAGGTAATCCGCAAATGAGTCCCAGTCAGTCTTTCGATTACACAGGGTTATTTTATTTTATTTTATTTTATTGGTTCACCAACAATTGTTACATCAATACATAATAAAAAGAGCTCAAAAAATTCATACTAGATGTACAATATTAAGAGGTAAACACCACATGCAATATATAAAAAGAACAACTTTAAAAGTAAAAAAAAGGACCAGCAATTTTATTTTTGGCTCTCTCTGGATTGCTGTAACACTAAATGTAGCAATAACTGGGGAGTAGTCAGATAGTGCATCGAATGACGACTCTACGCTGCAGTTGATATCTCACACTCCCTTGACTATAAATAAGGTCAGGTGTTCTATTGGTATCAGATGGCGAGTACGTTGGTTCCCCAGTCGACAGCAGTGTTTGTCTTTGGGTTTCAACACTCTTTTTCAGCTCACATCCTCTGGTTGTGATGAGTCTAGACACCCAGCAGGCATGTTTGCAATTCCAGTCTTCGCCACTTATGTACCTGTGTCCCAACGTGTTAAAATATATGTCAAACATATCATTCTTGACCTTCTGGTTTGGTGGACAGTATACCGCACTTCTGTTGAGGGGGGGGGGAGGGGGACCAATTCTCTCATCTATGGTGATTGTAGTCGCTTGTAGCCAATTTTCTTTGAATTCGCTATGTAGGTGGTGTTTTATGTTATTTTTTATGATAATAGCTGCTCCACCATGAGAGGTGTTGCCAGGGTGGTTGGTGCAATATATATAATAGTTAGTCATCTTAAATAGTTTGCGGTCATTGAGATGAGTTTCAGATATTAAGGCAATGTCCTCTTTATTTATTTTTAAAAGCACCTCTAGTTCTGTCTTGTTTGGCGCTAAGCCCTTTATGTTCCAGATTGCTATACGTATTGAGGTCATGGTTGTTGTTTACTTAAGAGTGTTATGATCAAGTTCAACATTGTGCTCATCTGAGATATCAGTTGGTCTATCCTTTCAGTCTGTTTGATTATGAGGTTAATCAAGCTATATAGATATTGCAATACGTACCCATTACGCCATCTAGCGGCGAATAGGTAACCTAGACTTGAAAATCATAAAATTCACAAATACATGCCATGAGAGAAAATATATGAAGTCACACTGTCACAGTCAAAACTGATAACTGGTCAGAACCACTTCTTAGAGAGTCCCGATTGCTAAAGAATTTGTCTGCAATTTGGTATAGTAGACACAGCTGACAGTAAACGAGGATTTTCGGAACCAAGCAGTTTTCAGATTCATATTGATTCTCACGCAATAAACAATATGTTCCAGGTGGCAGGTGTTGAAGTTTTCGACGAGGGCCTCGACACACCCACAACCGGCAGCAGTGGTGGCCGCTGGCAGGAGACTGGTGCAGCGAGGGCCAGGCTGGATGCAGGCGGGGCTCATGCAGGGCTACTTGGAGGCAGTCCACTTACCCTGTTCCAGGGGATCATACCAGGTAATCATGGAGAAAAAGAAATACATTTTTTTGTGCTAAATGATAAAACACAAAAAAAAAACAAGTTGGGAAAATATTCATATCCACGCAAAACGGGTATCGCTCAGCATATTACTGTGATGTGAATCGTGAATTGCGATGCTAGGTGAATTAAGACATAGTGTCGGCTGGTGGATGACCAGCGCGTCGTTAGCCATAGCTACAGGAACAACTACTGACGCGATACATCAATATGATAGTACTTTATGAGCATCATGCTAAAACTTATTTATGTATATAGGAAGCTAGGTCACACCACTCGCCCTATGTAAAACAGAAATGCTATCCTTTAGTCTAATTTTAATCAAAATACATCTTAAGAAAATAATACGAACTGATTATAATCTTCTGTTTTATAATCTGGGTAGACTGTTGAGCCTTAAAGATTATGTTATAAATAAGAACAAAAAAAGTAGGTACACAGTTATGCCAAAAGGGATTTATTTATAAACGTTGACATATTTAACCATACATTTGACGTTTAAACGCCTCTTAACTTTAAGCAACGTTTATAAAGGTATATCTTTATCTTTATGTAAATTATTTCACTCCAGGTACAAAGTGGTGCGGCACGGGTGACATAGCAGCAGACTACCACGACCTGGGTGCCGACAGGCGCCTGGACCGCTGCTGCCGCACGCACGACCTCTGCCCCACCAAGGTCCGCGCCTTCTCCAGCCGCTATAACCTCACCAACAACTCGCTCTATAGCAAGTCGCACTGCACCTGCGATGATATGCTCTTCGAATGCCTGAAGACCACTAACACCTCTGCCTCACACCTCATGGGACACATCTACTTCAACATAGTCCAAGTTCCCTGCCTCGAGGACGTCGACGACGCGCGACGGTTTCGTAATGCAAGGCTCGGCTTTTAACTCTGTCTAGCGGAGAATAGCGGAATTAAACTCATCAGCGCCATCTAGTAGTCACGATAGTGTGTCAAGCATGCACAGATTTCTTTTGATGCTGTAAATTTTGCATTTTATTAATCTTCGTGTTATTCTCTGATTGAGATTGTAAATAATGATTAAATTTTAATAATGTTCTTATAAAACATTAGACATCAAGCTGTGATACGTCTGTGCCTTTAAATGTACTAGAGAGTATTTTTGTTAGAGGATGGCGCTATACAAATAAAAAACATTGTTTTAAATAGCTAATAAGATATTTATTTATTTGTTACAATAATTCATGACAAAGATGCAGATTTTCGATTGTTATAAATAGTAACAATAGTTTAATATTTGTTTACTAAGACAAAGATATTTTATAATAATGTAGAGAATTAAATGTGAATTAGTTCATACCAAATAAATTTATTTATTTTAAATCCTGTGTGCATTGTATTATTTTCCTCTGATAATCAATGAATATTATAAAGTCATAGGAGTTACTACAGAATAGGCTCATAGTCACAGTAGTGCAGCTACGCCTACTAGGCAGGGGTATACCTAGAATTTTCAAAGACAAACCTCTCTTTTTCAAAGATACACTTGACTTGACTTATAGTCTTGCGTATTATGCGCAAGACTACCTGCAAGGATCTACATGTTGTGTTCTTTTGTTTGTTAAAGTAACTATTTCGCTGTTATACTTTAGTAATGGCTGTTTATTCGCGAAGTTAATTCATTTGAAATCACAATTTAACAATTTGGAAATTCCAACAGGTAGGACAGGTATATAAGTATTTTTTTAAATACATACTTCTTCCTCGTTAGATAGCTGATTTAATTAAGATGTCATCTCCGTAATTTGTACGCTTAATGCCTCAATAAAATTTTGAGATAACTGATATCAAAATTCACATGCGTGGATGATTTTTGAAATTGGTCAATCAACTTCTTCCTTTAACTTTAAACTTGGATGTTTTAAAAATTTTGCAACAGCCATGAAGGCCAATTTGATAGTTTTTTTTAGAGAAAAGTGATATTTAGTGATGAATAGGTACTGGGATTTTATCAAAAATAAATAAAAAGTGGATTTTCTCGAGTCCCATGCCTAGTAAGGGTTTAGGTTAAGGCTTAGGGGGTAGGTTTTATGGGGTGCTTATTTGTTGCAAAAGGGTCACACTCGTCCTGGATAGAATACGTCAAATTACAAGTCACCCTGCATATGTTTTTGGTGGTTAACTTATTAGAGTTAGGCTACTTATTTATTATAAGTAGCGTTTACTGTTTCAATTTCGAAGGTAATTATCGGTTTATTACGGGTACATACTAAAGATTTGGATTTTTTCTCTATGGTAACTGATGTTGAGATGTCAATTATGTCAATTGTAATTGGCAGGGATTGAAATGGTCTAAGTTGACTATGGGCGACTTCTTCCACTATGCAGTACCTCTAATGACCAATGTCTTTAAGTAGGTGGTGTTTGAATGCCACCCAACACCATAAAAAGTTAAAGGATTTGTAATTAATTGTACAGACGCCAGCAGGTCAAGCTACCCGATACTGTCAAATTTTCCCAATCAACCTTGAACCTTAATTAAACCGTACTATATACGGACGCCAGCACATCAAGTTACTACAATCTGTCAAATTTCTTTAATAGATTTTCAACTTTATCGCTAAAGCGTTAAGGTTCAAGGTTGATTGGGAAAATTTGACAGTTTCGGGTAGCTTGACCTGCTGGCGTCTGTACATAGTACATACTAATTTCATCTAATCTGTAGGTATCTTAGACCAAATAAATATGAACGATTCTGTCAATTTGCATTGAACGCAGCTTATGTTTTTTAATCTGTCAACACATTAAAAACGTCAACTGAGAATGAGAAACGTCAAATAGTTTTAGTGATTTCATCTTTTTCTCTGCAATATTCGTAATTTCTAAACTTTTGAAGTTGTAAATCTGTGCAATAATGCGAATAATTCGAAGACTACTATTATTTTAGCAATAACTAGAGTTAATGGACAGCGAGTCCACGATGTCAAGTGATACAACAGAGACTGCTAAAGGTATGTTATTTTGTTCAATTGTTTGTTAATTTAGGCTATAATGTCTTCCGTAGAGGCACTGAATGGTGTTTCTGTTTCAAGTGGAGGCCGCGGGCGAGTGCAACGGCCCGGCCCCGGACGAAGCGAGACGATTACTTGAAGAAGAATTTAATGTTCAGCGAGCGAAAATGAAAGAGTTGTTCTTGCAAAAAGAAGGTTCGTTGTCCGTTATCAGCAGTGTAGGCCGCGCGGGGGTATCGTAGGCTTTGGTTCTGGTTTGTTGAAATGCATGAAATTACAATTATTCACGTGATAACATTGTTTTTGTTGTATTAGGATGTATTATGTCAAAGTTATTGAAAAATCGTAGTTTGTAGAGTACCTTTGTTCTGCTATTGGTCGGTTCCCTGGTGATTGACATCCTGATATGTTGACCTTGTCCTTGTGTTACCTGTGAGACCTGTCCCTGCTGCTACACAAACTGGTTTGTTCATTACATCAGGTAGTGGGCCATTTTGACAACATTCACTAACTGCATTTTAGTTCCCTGAATGCATTAATTTTGCATGTTTACCTATTACAAAGCAAAGACAACAATAACACCTATTTGTCACTTATAAACTTCACCTTGCTCAATGTTTGTGTCACTTTTCTAAAACAATATGTTTGTTTTATTATTTAAATTTTCAATTGTTATTGTACCATATTTACAATTACATTTAACATTTTACATTTAATCTGTGCATTCAAACACATTTAAAACTATACCAAGTTGATAAAGGTCACTTGCTAAGTACGAAGAAGTTTTTACATCAATTTGTTAATATAACAAAAAATGTCTATTGTTATTTGTGTGAAATGGTGGTTTTAATCATGTGATTGACCCCTTCAGGATGGCAGGGACATCCACGCGCAAACTGTAACCATAAATTCAGCACATGATTCGAGACCCCTAGAAATTATTCATAGGCTATCAAAAAATAAATCTACTGTTACATACAAAAGTACAATAGCTGTGTTCAAAATACATGGGACAGCGTCGATATCCCTGCCACCTTATCTACACAATACTTGATGTTAGTTGTTGACATTTTAATAATTTAGAAAGAAAGACTAAGATAATTCAGAAGTTGTAGTAAATCTTGTTTTGTTTACATGTTTTGAAGCCAAGAAAATTGCTTTTTATCTGAAGGCCAATTCTTGTAATTTAAAATGTTCAAAATCTAGTCGCAGTCTCATCTCAGCGACAAACAAATGCCAAAATGTAGGGAAATTTGAGGTTTTTTTGACAGATTGAGACTGAGATCAGACTGTGAACGTTCTTAAAATTACCATTATTGCCCCTCAGTTGTCATGTTTTATATCAACTTATGTTTTCTTGTTGTTATTTTGGGTAGTATAATCAATCACCTGACATCCAATTTGACACTTTGATAAACAAAAAATAAGGGCATCATTGGGTTACCAATCCCCAAGAACAAGACCCTGTTTAAAAATCTCCATTTGCCATGCCATGTACCATACTGTGCAAAACCAATAACATTCAGTGCCATTCTACCATCTATTATTATTATAATTATGTCTAATTAGCACTTACAGTGAGGTGGTTTAGAACCATATAGATCTCTAGACAGGTCTACACTTAACAAAACACATGCCATTGTTAGGATTATTAAGTAGATACTACTGGTAAGTAAATAATAGTGTAGCATTTAGGGTACAATAATAACATGTAACACCTGCTGGTAAGTTAAGGTAAAGATTAGATTATGTAGATGTTCCTCATAAGTGTAGTAGTCTTAACTGTTCGATCTTGACAGTTAATAGAGTCGAGGCATTTATATTGTAACACTAGCTGCGTCCTGCGGTTTCACTCGTATAAGTCTCCATCCCGTGGGAATATCGGGATAAAAAGTATCCTATGTCCTAATCCAGGTCATGGTCTACCCATGTGCCAAATTACATCCAATTCCGTTCAGCCGTTTTAGAGTGCAAGCGTAACTAACATACAAAAAAAAAATTTTCATCTTTATAATATTGTAATACATAATTATGTGAATTTAGGTGCATGGTTACAATTCAAGGCTTCATATTACGTAACATTACACTTCTACACCATTAAAACAAATTACTTTTGACCAGTTCCATCTCAGTGCTGATTAAATCCCCAATCACACCACCACAGTAACACTCCTCTGTTGTATACCATAATATTGAAGTTTGTTACCTTACCTCTTTCCAGAGGACATGAGGAAGATGATCCAGGACAAGGAACAGCTGGAATCAGAGGTGCTGGGTCTCCGAGCTGAGCTGCAGCAGCTGCAGACCCTCAGCGAGAACCAGAAGTCTGAGATACAGAGCTTGCAGATGCTTGTTAGTGGTATGTGATCCTGCTTGTATTGATTATTATTTATTTATTAATTAAGAATATACATAGTTAAAAGGTAGACACTATATTGTTCTTAATTTAATTTTGTTTTCAAATATCGCAGAGACGCAGTAAATACATTGCTCCATAATAACTACCTAAGTATGTCGCTAACTGACTAGACAAGCAATGTAAAAATCACAAAACAATACTTTATTTATGTGGTACATTGCATGGTACGGCCGCTGCTTCTTGCGGCTAGTTAGTGATGTGGCTGTGCAGATCCACTAACGTAGGCTATTGACAACAATGTCGATTACCCAACGAATACATAGTTAATTTTACAATTTGTCAACCATTTTAAACCAGTTGGAAGACCTAAAAAGATGACGTTGAAATCCAGTTGGAAGACCCTTGAGAAGATGTAATATGTTGAAAAATTTTATTTACTAAAATATTTTTTTTTGCTATTTTTTATTGATTTACAATATAATATTTTCTGGACGTTTTTCATTTATTTTATTTTCAGAAACCCAAATTTTTTTTTGGACAATAATAAACGGGAAATAAATAAACAATTAGGTACTTTCCGATTTAGTCAATCACTAGCGTATATATGTAAAATAAATGGCTTTTGCACAGAACAACAATAGCGACAGATGTTTTCGTGTGAGTAAGTTGTACGGTGCATGGTAAAATGCACGCTGTGTTTGATGAGTTAAGGTATATAATTGATTGTGTAGTACGTTCTGATTTATGAATTGCAAGTGTGTGCGCGACTTTGTATCTATTGCTTTTACTGAACTACATGTGTAGTAGTGCCTAGTTCAGGTAGAATCCAATTATATCTCACCTACCTCTAGTTTTAGGCCCTATTTTGTAAATATTTATGTAAATCTATTATTTCAATTAACAATTTCAATTTCAAAGTGACGCGGTAGTGGGATCGTCTTAGCGACATGAGTTCTGATACATTTTCAAGTACAGAGCATATCTCCTTCTATCCTATATCTATGGTACTAGTATTTGACATGGAACAACTGCCTATGTGATCTGACCCCCACAACCCAATTACTGGGTAATACTATACCCCTTGGTAAGACTAGTAGTCAGACTTTTGGGCTTCTGACGACCTGTAATGGCTGTCAAAGATCCACGAATGACAGCCGGGACCAACAGCTTGACGTGCTTTCCGAGCACCAACGGACCAACCGCGGCAAGCGTAGCTTACTCTGATCGATCGACCCGTGTGGGTGTTATTAATTACTTAGCCATAATGTAAAAAATAAATAAGCCATCTTAACTTGCAGTCGGAGGCTATCTACGAACTCGAAACCCTGTCTTTGCTGCCCCGCAGTTGCTGTAAATAGATATAGTTGTAGACTGATAGGATGAACAATATAATGTTACTACCTTGCACAGGATTATCTCCTTATCAGCAACAGCAGATCCTACACATAACTAAGAACAAAATCCATTTCTAGTTGAATTGAATGAGTTGAGTTGAGTTGAATTGTTTGTAATTCCTAAAACTGTAATGAAAGCTCAGGGCATGTTTTCATATCAACCGGATGTTGTTCCTACTCTGAGCATACTGATAACACTGATTTTAAAACATACAAATATGTATAATGTGGTTCATTAATTACCTTGATGGGAAGTCATGTAAAACTTTCGCGTTATCAATTTATTTTAATTAATCAACTTGATACTATCATAGTTGTTCTGCTCTACTCATAAAACAAATGCAATATAATAAAAGATTGAATACTTATCTATTTTGCAAGGGTGCATAGGACCAGAATATCGTAAAGGATTTACATAATCAGTCTATAATGTTCCCACTGCTGGGACACAAGCCTCCTCTCTGTGAGAGGCCGGGAGTTGGCTGTAATCCACCAAGCGGGCCTGGTCCGGGTTGATGTTACATGTCTTCGAATATTTAGTTCAGGACATGCCGGTTTCCTCACCATGTTTTTTTTTTCACCGTTTTGAGAGCAGTGGTGATGAAATAATTTACACAAAATAAAGTGCCTGTCTGGGTTCGAACTTACTACCTACAACTCGTAAGGCCGTTACCACTAGGCCACCACTGCTCTTACACGGCTCGTACTCTTGGTGGACAAATCGGCTATTTTCATAGGTAACATCAGTTGCATAACAAAGACGAGCTTTACAAACAAACCAACTAACTCTATTGGCATGGCTATGTATAGTTAGAAATTAAATATACAGTAATTAGTAAATATCCATGGATAAACCATTTTCCTTATTGAGTTGTGTGATCGAACTAAAAAGTGAACAATGTTGCAGTCTTTCTGTTTAGGTTGGGGCACCAGAGGTAATTTAAAATCATCAATGTGTAAACAAAAGTTTAATAAATAATTATTTTGTGATTGAAGTGAGTTTTAAACGCAGAGATTCAGTAGGCAACTCAAAACCTACAATTAATGTAACTTGCCAACTGCTTTCAATACCATGAAAATATTTTACTATTAATGTTCGTTTATAAGGTTTATTAAAAATAGTCATTTATTGAAACTAGGCTGAGAATTAATGAATTACTTTTTGAACGTCAAAATTACATGAGACAGTCCCCTAAAATGCCTGCTCTTGACCACTTTCTAGCTGGGAAGAAAAAGTGGCGCAACAAACTCCCCGGCAGCACAGGATCACCCATCTAATTGTTACATCTTATTTTAAATAATCCAAGAAAATGAATTTTACTTAAAGCCGTTTCCCGTAATTCGTAAAACTAAAGGCCAAGAAGACGAAGAGTCCCGTGATCTTATGGAAATGAGTTGAAGTAGATAGTTATCTACTTCAACTCATTTCCCATATCATTTCTCATTTCTTTATCAGTTGATAAAGAGAAAAAAAAATTGACTCTAAAATTACCAGGAAAACCTTCCCAGCTACAAAAACTGTGACTCTGTTCTCTCACCGTATGCTGCACCGGATGACGTTCACGTCAACGCCGGCTGTCGCTAAATCCCAGCGCTGGGGCTCTGTCTCGCATAGGGTCGTAGCATATGCTGAGCGATGACCGTTTTGCGTGATGATTGCGGATGTGACACATGTTCCTTTTTGTGTTCTTTCTCTGCGTCAAAACTACCGCAAATAAACTTATTTATTTTAATTCTATCTCTCTTTACAGCTATAGGAACCACGGTAACTAATTGAATCTTTGATTTGGTCAACAGAAACAGTGGAAGTCTCATCTTCAGGAACAGAAGAAGTAAGACGGTTGCGGGCCAGGAACATGGAGCTAGAACAACACCTGAGCCAAATGAGACAAGTCGCACAGCAGCAGGTGAGCTAAGCCACTTCCAAACACATAACAATAAATAAGTAGATGTAGGATGGAGGACCTGCACCACAATTGCATAACACACAATCACAATCCGTAGGATTTCAACGGAAATTAATACATTGCTTGAAAAATTGGTCTGTTTGACAACATACATAACACAATGAATATTGTTGAACTGTCAAAATGAACGGCAATACCATTGTAACGCCCTTTGTACACGGCACGGTTTCTTTACGATACGGCGGATAAACCGCGCCGTAAAAAAAACCTGTGTGTCACCAACTCTCTATAGTGACCAACTGACCACACGACACAGACGACCGTGTCTACACACGGCGAATAAACCGTAGTTTTTTCACGCCAAGAAAAACGTGTGCGTACAAAGGACCTGAGTGTACCTATTAGGCTTCCGAAACTGAATTTCATTTAAAAAAATAATAGGCCCACAATTCATGAGAGTTAGAAATAAGTATAACCCATATCGAAACCCTCCGCTCCTCGGAAAGCATGGCTGTTATTTAGATATGTTGTTACAGTTAGCTAGAAGCCCGAAAGTCTGTCTCCAGTCTTCCTAAGGGTGTCGTATTACCCAGTAACTGGGTTGTGGAGGTCAAATGGGCAGTCGCGTCATATAAAATACTGTTATTCAGCTGCATCCGGTTGGGAAAGGCTAAGCAGATGATGATGTTGATCAGATCTCACAAGAGTTTTTCAATAAAGAATGAGTAATTTACACAGACCTGTAAGTTGTCTATTTACCGACTTTGTTTCGTCCTCACATTTACATAGTGTTTACTTTTTAAACCATATTTAAATGTTTAATTTAACACGCACGAAAGTAAAGTCTACAGAAACATGTGTATCGTTGAAGCTATTGTAACTGGTATCAGTATCTGTTGAATATTAACGCGACAGACGCTTGCGCAGCTTATCGGAACAATTAGGCATTAAGACTGATACTGGCGCATAGCTTAGGTACTAGTACAGTCAGCAATTAAAGTCGATTAAGTTTTTCACACACATAAGTCATCACAATGAGTGAACGGGAACACAATATAAAAAAAATATGGAACTGATAACTACTAAATTTAAATAACATAAATGAACTATTAGGTACTTACGTGAAGTGTTTAAACTTGTAAAGCAGTGTATCGAATAATTTTGTGTCAATTTGAATGATGTGTGAAAGAATCAGTACCTAGTGATTTCGTTGTAGACCGTATATTATATTACTATAATACATACTGATGCTAGTTCCACAATGTGACCACGGTGAATCCTATCCGTTGGCCTCAGCAGACAACAACAGTGTTGTTCTTTATCATTTGAAGGTAGTCCGTGTTGACTTATCTTCGGGCGAACACACTGTGTACATATTTGAATACAGGCTGTTTTTACTAGAGCAAGCTGTAACTATATTCATAGTTGTATAACTAACACAAGGCGACCGATTTCGCATCAGTAAACTAATAGTGAACGTCCATACAAACTTTCATCGCTATTTTTAAAAGTTCATCCCCTAATGGGGTTATAAGGGGATGAATTTAAAAAAAGTCTTTTAATGCTCACTTTCGTTCCAAGAGGAACTCTTGTGCAAAGTTTAATTCTTTTTCACCCAGCGGTTAAGGCTGTTCAGTGCGTTATCTGTCAGTGAATGAATGAATGAATGAATGAATGAATCGAAGATTTTTATAATCAATATACTCTAGGAATATTGTTCAAGATTTTTTCAAGGTCAAAGGCAATTTAGTTGGCACGACTGCGCAAAAATAAACAACAAAGCTCACACGGCATCCATAAGGAAAAACAAGATTTAAAAAAAATTAAGTAACAAGGAAAAACCATACCTATCTTTCGAAACGCACCTTGTATAAGCTCAAATTACTACAACATATGTTAGAAGACCGTTTGGCGCACACACTAGAATCAAACTATACACGATATCGCATCACTTTAGTACATAAACTTAAGCAAACCGGTCCGAATAAGTGAAGTGACTTAAATGTAACTTATTCCAGTATAGCTTACAGAACAATGTCGTAATTTATGTCTGTCGTATTTATGTTTATCGAGAAATTTACATATCGTCGGATCCGTGCAGTGAAACGTGTACAATTATCATACTTACTTACTTGGATAATACTTAACTGTAGCTTAGAAGTCGGTAGTGTTTGTGTAGCTGTGTTGCGTAAATAAAATTGGTTGTTGTGTTTTCAAAATGTATGTTTTGTAATAAATTGGGAAGGCGAATAACGGAAAACACGTAGTTATAACAGAAAAAGTGTCTGATAGGAAAACTAAATAGTCACTCTTAGAGCAATAAAGTGATATATTATTTCGTCTCAATTTCCTGCAACAATCCAAGTTTGACTTCACAATACCTACCTCATCCTCTATCCTTATTATCATTTTTGATTCCCACAAAATAGTATTCCCAAAAAAGACGCTTATTCTCTTGTTAAAAATGAGCTTTCAATATCTTCAAAAAACACCCGTAAAACTGCACGTAAATAAATGATTCTCAGACAACCTCTTACCCCAACCCGTTCACCCTCGGATAAAACCACACATTCCCACACCCTGCAGTACAGTCCTGCTTACCTCCTAATACGTAGTCTAGTACTATGGACGTGAGCTACTTGCTAAACGCTCGCGCTGTGTGGCAGGAGGTGTCGCTGGCGCCCGCCAACATCGTGCGCTCGCTGGCGCGGAAGCTAGGCGCCGAGGCAGAGGAGCAGCAGCCTAGGAAAGTACGTATAACTGTAGTATAACACATTATCTTTTAGGTTTAGAGCAGTGGCGACTTACGAGTACGACGTACGGTAGGTGTAGGTTTGAACCCAGACAGGTGCTTCACTTTGTGTAAATTATTTCATCACCATTGCCCTCAAAACGATGAAGAAAAATTCCTAGAAACAAAAATTCTAAGACATGTGACATCTACCAACCCTCACTGGACCCGCGTGTTTGATTACGGCCCACTCCCTCTCACAGAGACGAGGTCTGTGTCCCAGCAGAGGGAAAGTATAGGCTGATTTGCATTATGCATGTTTTACGTTTCAAAGTGTTTAGATTTTAGTGGCACTATCTACCGTGTTTGTATGAAATATCAAGCAGTAAGTTATCCGAAGCTTATCCTGCAGTGATGAAACAGGCGATTAGTCGCTGCTAACTACCGTTTTTGTTTTTATGCCAAGCCCAAGACATCACATAACCGCGTGCGCCTAATATTTCTAAACTGTTCTTGTGGGTGTACTACAGGTACACCTCTGACTAAACCTTCGGGAAATACGGATGTGATGTTATGATGTATTGTTTTTCGAAACTTTTCTTAGCGACATTTCCTATAAATTCAAGATAATTCAGATTTGTTACAAAATTTTAAATATGTTGACTTGGTCTTCATCGCATACTCACGCAGTTTATACAAAACTATCAGCAGGTGTCGTTACTGACTTGTTTCTCTGTACGTAGGAAGAAGAGCTGCTGCGGTCCATCATACAGCCTCTGGAGATGGAGATCACAGCACTCAAAGGCAAGCTGCGGGAGACTGACGCACAGCTACAAGATGCTATGGCGGTGAGCACTATTCTTTGTTGTATTTCCTGCCTGTTGTGATCGTCACCTGGCTTGCCAGCTTCAATGCCGGCGTTATATAAGATGAGTTTGGGGCCCGAACGATTGGCATTACGATTTGACAGTTGTCCTTACTCCCGAATTATTTTTGCCCGTTCGAAAAAGGTAACTAAGTTTTTATTTAAATTAATTAATAGGGAGCAGGAATCACTCAGATGTACCGAACCTCTTTCGGACGGGCTCGTATCTTCTTTGACGGACTTAAAGAGTAGGTCCCCAGGAAACTGCACAATTAATGCTAAACTAATAGACGCTGGTTTCATAATCTAAAGCCAGCATCTATTAGTTCATCTAAAGTTCAGTCGATTATCTAGCAGGCTTCAACTGGCAACATGCTAATATTTTTGCTGGGGCCATATTTTACGTTTTGTTTTTGTTATAGAAAGCGAAAGCATCAGCCGCTGCTACCTCAAGTGGAGACGCTAAACCAGAAACAGGTGTGTATTTATCTTCAGTCTTAGTAGTCCTTACTTGAGTTCAGAATCTTAGTTTCCAACTTTCTTTTCTAGTGTTTTGTAGTCAAAATTGATTTTTCAGTGACCTATATAAATATAACAAAGTCGGGTTAGCTACACCATTTATAACTCGAGAACGGCTGGACCGATTTTTATGATCTTTGATTTGTGATTGAGTTTTTTGGGGTCAGTTGCATATAATAAAAAGGACATTTGTATCAATTATGATTGCATTGAGTCAGTGGTTCCAAAACTTCACAATTACCTATAGTCCATTCGGAATAAGATTAGACTTAAATAAACCTATTACCGATTTTGACTTGTATTGCGTTGGTGGCATGACAAATGGCAGCTGCAGTAAATAGTTGGTATGGTAACCACTTTTTTGCTTTTAATGCCATCCTTATGCCTAAGGAATAGAAGTTAAAATCGGTTGAACGGACTGTAAAAAAGGTTTGTTTAAGTGTCTTATCTTATTCCGAATGGAGTATAAGATTGAATTAAATTTAGTAATTAGTGATAGAAATAATACAAATAATGTTGTTAACGTCGTATTTTTGTAGAAACGAACAGACAATGTGACATGTGTGCGAACTATGAGAAGCAGCTGGTCCTCGAGCAGGCGAAGGCTGAACAGTCCCGAGACCGCGCCAACATGAAGGAACTGGCGCTCAAACAGGTGGGTTACAACTACCGTGCGTTTTGGTAAAGTGAGCGTTAATGCCATTGAATAAAGTTCCGTTTTCATTGCATTTAAAATCTTTTGACTAACTTTTATCTTGGTTTTTATAGTTTTATTGCGGCTAATATTGACAGTTATTTAACTTTTAATTTCCTTTGTTTTTTTGTCATATTTACCAAGTGCATAAATACGCTGTAAATGTGTGCGTGAAGACGAGTAGCGTCAGCACATAACACACACTTTCGACGTTTTTTCGATGATTTTTTCACATATCGTCTTTCATTAGGGGCTTCTTTAAAAAAAAAATAGTCATGTATGTTTTTGATAGCAGTCATAATACCCTATTTTCTTCTTTCTTCCAGGCCACAGACGAGTTAGAAGGCGTCCGCTCCCTCCACGACGAGACAGTCAGATCCTGGCACTCAGAACGCCAGTCCTCCGCCCAACAGCTGGAAGAACTACAGGCCGCTGTGAAGGCTGCGCGCGAAGCCCTAGGGCTGCAGGTGGCGCAGGCCGAAGCCGCTTCGCAGAGAGCCCTGCAGAATGTCACCGAGTTGACCGTGGATAGGGAGACTTTGCAGAAGAAACTTGATAGGTTTGTGTTGAAGATTCCATCTTATAGCAGTTATGATATTTCCTTTAACAGATCAAAACATGCGTAACGCGACGCCTGTATTTCCCGAATGGGTTAGTGGGCAAGCTAAATGCCATTTCATCATCATCATCAACCTATAGCAGTCCACTGCTGGACATAGGCCTCTCCTATTGCACGCCATTCAACTCGATTTTCGGCAACTCTCATCCAGCTGCTACCAGCCATCCTGTGAAGATCGTCGCTCTAACAATTGCCATTTACCGGTCACAAATCCAGACACCTGGCGGCTACTAAGAAATTCCAGTTGAAAAACGCAATAACACTGCCCTACCTGGAAATCATATTTAGGACCCAGTATCAATCAGATCTTTATCACTTGTTTTAATATCTTGCCATAATTTTAATGGTTTTATGTTTTTTACTTGCAGTTTAGAAAGAGATAACGCGATGTTAATAGGTCAGTACACAAAGAGAGCAGCCGAGATGCAGAACGAAATCATAGACTTACCCGACAACGTAGAGGTCAGTACTACTAGTTCATTTTTATTTTTTGTCTCCCCTTTTTCTGTCTCGCTTTTGTTTCGGTTTTAGGTTTGGTTTCGAAACCTTTGGTAGAAAGTCAGTTTATATAAGCTAGCTTCAAATAAGTTATTGAGGTAGTCGTAAGGCTACCAATAAGCTAGGCAAATTATGATGATGTTGAACCATGTTTTATTGCTGGTTTCTTTCCCCAGGAGCTTCAAGAGCACACCCTCCGACTACGCGAACAGCTGATCTTCTGTCAGATAGGCAGAGAAGAAGCTGCGGACGCAGAAAGAGAGTTGCGAGCGCAGCTGCTGGACCAAGGCAGCCTGTTCCACAGCCAGGAGGCCGAGCTCAACAACCTGCGCGCGCAGCTCAAGCAGGCCAGGTAACTTGAATGTCTTTATCGACGGCAATCTCCTATTTACAACGACCTGAAAATAAGTTGACATCCGTGCACCTGAGCCATCATTACGCTACTATCGATAAACCAATAATTATGGTCTGCTCCCAAAGTATCTGATGAAAGTGAGAATGAATGTAACCTTACGCAATCACTCACTAAAGAGAATTTGCTGTTTTTGAATTAGCTGAAAATTCAGCTGTTATTAGAAGGTTTCAAGTCAGTATCTCACTTTCGATACTTTTTGAACAGGACAGCCGTCTAAACATCTATTTAAAATAATCCGTGCACGTGAGCTAGCATTGAGTTACTATAGTTAAACTAATTCATCTGAATTCTTCTCTCAACTTTCACCCTCCGATCACCGCATAAAAATGAGAAAACGCTGATGTATACACTCCCTGCCTCCATTAAGATGCAATCGATTTGCACAACTAGGTCATCAGAAACAAAATGACTGTGTATAACACCCTCAGAAAAGGTTTACCACTTTTGCGCTTTGTTACATTCAACTGGATATTGGCCGCTCGATAACTGTTTTTATGAATAGTGTATTACTTTACTTTTAACGTCGCCAATTCCATCGTATCATATAACGAGGCCGGCGGGGGTATATTGCCTTAGTTTTCAAAGGCCTACCTACTAATTTAAATTGCTTTTATACCACTTTTTAAATTGTTTTTATTTTTGTAGGGATGAAGTAGATCGACTACAAACGGAACACGAACAGATGAAAGACCTGGGTGACAAGCTACGCCACTCCAACGACATGATCGAGAACCTTCTCGAAGACAAGAAGAGGCTGCAGAACTCGCTGCACGAGGTGCGCTCGCGCGTGTCCGTGCTGCAGCAAGAGCTGGACAACAGCGAGAAGGTGCAGCAGGACTTTGTCAGACTGTCGCAGTCGCTACAGGTACGACGTCACACTTCACAATAAGCGGTTGCAGAATTATTTTACTGTGTAAAATGTTCATCGTTATTTCAGCTGACGTCCTATGCTGCAACATAGGCCTCCACGTATTGCTACTTCGACCGGATCGAATTTTTATTCTCTTATTATTTCCACTACCCAGTAAGAACTGCTCACACAATGATCTTGACACAGTAGAAACTCGTCATCATCTTCCTGGCCTTGTCCCATGTTACTTGCGCTCGGCGAAACAGGTCTTCTTCTTCCATTCTCCCCTGCCGTCACGATATCATTCACTGCCTTTTCTTTCATAGCATTCTATCTTCACAGTAGAAATTCATACAAAACAAATCAAAATCTCTCTCGCTGTCTATCTTATAATATACTTATTGAGATAAGGTTTAAGCTACAAGTACACAAATGAGTGCCGCGCAGGTGCAGCTGCAGCGCATCCGCGAGGCGGACACGGAGGTGCGCTGGCAGCACGAGGACGACGTGCAGGCCTGTCCCGCCTGCCACACGCACCTGCCCAGCAACAAGAAGAAGGTGAGCACGACTCGTCGCTTGTGCAGGACACTCGGCTAATGAATATCTTGACGATTAAAGCAAAAGTATTTATTACTAAAATATCATCATATTATTTCGCTGAGTGATGGATTTGTTGTTATAGATCATAACGGGTCTAAAAAGACACATTACGCGATACAAAGAAACGAACAAACGAAGTGTTTAGAAGCTCTCATGAAGTTGTCGCAATTTGGTTTTTCATTTTGACCTCGCTATCGGTTAAAAACCATAAAACTGACACCCAAGATGAAACATTTTAAAGTTTTCGCAGCCGCCGTCTTGGAGTTTAATTTTGAACCTTCTATTGGCTTTTGCACCCTTTAAAACAATGAAAACGATGACGAAACATTTTAAAATTTCCTCGATTGCCAACTATCGGCTTAAGCACCCTCGAAAACTATGAAAACAACATCCATGATGAAAAATTCGAAATTTCCGTAGCCGCCATCTTGGATTTTCATTTTGACCCCACTTGGCTTTAGCACTCTCGAAAACCATGAAAACGACACCCATGATGAAAATTTTTAATAGTTTCGAAGTCGCAATCTTGGATTTTCATTTTGACCTCACTAACTTGGCTCAAAGGCTTTAGCTCTGGCGGTAGGAAGGTTGAAGCCCAAAAATACCGCCCCTGGACCCGACGGCTTGCCAGGTAAAGCCTGGGTCCTGGCCTCGAGGGCTCTCGGGCTTCGACTGGAGGCGCTCTTAAGCGCATGTTTGGAGAGAGGCCAGTTCCCGCTTTGTTGGAAGACGGGGAAGCTGGTCCTCATTCGGAAGTCAGGGCGCCCAGCGGACTCTCCGTCCGCATACCGGCCCATCGTGCTGCTCGACGAGGTGGGCAAGCTCTTTGAGAAAGTGATTGTGGACCGCCTCGTCGAGCACTTGGTGAGGACGGGGCCGGATCTTGCGGACAGCCAGTTTGGCTTCCGCAAGGGGCGCTCGACGGTGGACGCCATCATGCGCGTGAGAGCCCTCACGACGGGGGACGCGGTGTCCCGGGGTGGGGTCGTCGTGGCGGTGTCACTCGACATCGCCAACGCGTTCAACACCCTGCCCTGGAGCTGCATTGTGGAGGCACTCCGGTATCACCGAGTGCCGCCCTACCTCCGTCGAATAGTCGAGGCGTATCTGACGGACAGAGCCGTCAGCTACCCCGGTCGCGATGGGGAGTGGAACCGGCGAGAGATGTCGTGCGGTGTCCCGCAGGTATCGGTTATGGATCCGTTCCTGTGGGACATCGGCTACGATTGGGTGCCGCGGGCCGACCTCCCTGATGGCGTCAGCGTGGTTTGCTACGCTGACGACACGCTGGTTCTGGCGCAGGGGAGGTCGCATCAGGCGGCGGCCGACGCGATGACACGCGGGGTTGCGATAGTCGTGGAGAGGATCCGGCAGTTGGGTCTCGAGGTGGCATTGCGCAAGTCCGACGCGTGCCATGGCGTTTCATGGGCCCCGGAACGCGCCACCACCGGGATCCCAACTAACGGTAGGAGGGGTTTACATCGGCGTCGAGACGACGATGAAGTACTTGGGTCTCGTCCTCGACAGCCGGTGGAACTATGTCGAGCACTTCCGACGTTTGGCCCCCAAACTGGAACGGGCTGGGGCCGCCTTCAAGCGGCTCTTGCCCAACCTTAGGGGGCCAAACGCTTCCTGCCGGAGGCTTTACGCGGGGGTCGTGCGGTCCATGGCCCTATACGGGGCCCCGGTGTGGGCGCGTTCACTGCGGCGGCGAGCCGCCCACTACCTGAACGCGCCCCAGAAGGTGGTAGCCGTAAGGCTAATCCGGGGCTACCGCACGATCTCGCGCGAGGCGGCAAGCCTCCTTGCCGGACTGCCGCCATGGGATCTGGAGGCGATAGTCCTCGCGCGCCTGTATGAGTGGCGCGCGGAGGCACTACGCCGGGGGGAAAGTCCGCTCCCGCGGCAAATTGCGGCGGAACAGACAGATCTCCGGCTCGATCTCATGGCGACATGGAAAGAGCGACTGTCGCAACCCAGCGCTGGGCACGCCGCGATAGCGGCGATAAGACCCCTCTTTGAGGAGTGGCTAGAGAGGCGCCACGGCGCCCTCACCTACCGCCTGACGCAGGTCCTCACCGGACACGAAAGTTTCGGGAGGTTCCTGCACATCATTAGGCGGGAGGAAACGCCCGGGTGTCACCATTGCCAGGATCGCCCAGAGGACACGGTGGAGCACACGGTGGAGGTCTGCCCCGCTTGGGCGGAGCACCGCCGTGTCCTCGTAGAGGCGATCGGCAGCGGCGGCGGCCTCTCGCGCCCGGCCCTGGTGCAAGCCATGGTCCGGGGCGAGAGGGAGTGGGAGGCAGTCGCCTCCTTCTGCCAAGCAGTCATGCTAGCGAAGGAGGTGGCGGGACGGATGAGGAGAAGAGCCTTCCGTCCCAGCCGCCGCGGGAGTCGCGTGACGACTCTCGGCTACCGTAGGCGCGGGCCTGCGGACGGAGAGCAATGGGTAGCTCGCCACCCGATCAGGATCAGGCCCGTGCCGGACGGCGCGTAAGTGTTTCACGTGCGCCTCAAAGAGTTTTCAGCATAATTTGAGGGGCTCCTTAGGGCCGAAGACTGCCGGGTCAGCGGGATCGTCTGAAAGGGTTACCGCTACCCCGTAACATAAAGGGTAAAGGAAGGAACATGGGTGGGTTTTAGTCAGTAAGAGTCTAACACTCCCTTTCGCTCCACCCAGAGCGGGAGGGGTCATTCGATGATTTCCCATCCGGAAGAAAAAAGGCTTTAGCTCCCTCGAAAACCATGAAAACTATTTGAAGTCGCATAAAGCTCTTTCGTTACGTGCGATTTCTATCAGTTCACTACTAGGGCAAGGCGCGTTAAAGAACTTCGTTCCAAAAACATATTTTTCCTGTACTTATGTAATTGCCCCCAGGTCCACTGCCGGCACTGCGGGCGCATCTTCTGCGGCGCGTGCGTGTCGCACGGCGTGCCGGCGGGCCCGCGCGGCGCGCCGGCGCGCGTGTGCGCCGTGTGCCGCACGCTGCTGCAGCCGCACGCCGCGCCCTACTTCAGCACCGAGCCGCCGCGCTCGCCCGACTAGCTGCCACTTGGACGCGCCCGACTGCAGAGCCAAACATTACGTTAGCAACGTTTAGTACACATTCATCGTCTGCCTCGCCATTTCCCAACTGTGCTGGGGTCGGCTTACACTCCGACAGGATGCTGAAGACCAGTATTTTACATGAAGTGACAGCCTATCTGCCCTCCACGACCTCGTTACTGGGTATTTATAGACTTTCGGGCTTCTGACTACCGTAACGACTCAAAGATCTACAAATGAAACTACAGGCCGATTTTTCAATCTTCAGACTTTCTACAAATTATCTGACGATTATAAAATCAGCTCTGCTATGTTTCAGTTGGGAGATTCGACTCGATTAACCTCCTAAACCTTATCTTCCGATACAAGACCCAGAGATAAATATGAGTTAGCTTTAAAAACAGACTCACAGAGATATGAATGACAGAGACGACGTGAGACAATGACACTTTTCTAAAATTTGTTATTCCATATTTACCTCCGGGAACTGTACTTAATGACTTGTGCTAACTCTTCCAAGATCGTTATCAAAATAATATTTTCCTACAAGAAGAGAGCAAGAACATTTGCAGTCTTTAGATACTTTGCTGTATCCAAATGTACTCCTTCACCATATCCTTATGTTAATATAGGGCTCTATCTCTTGGTTAATCTCAAGCGACGTTCTCAAAGATCTATCAGAAATCGGGTATACTAATATAGGGCGGATGAACGGACCCTGTCCATCCACCTATGCTTATTCACTTATCACCATTTCGGTACGGTCCTTACAAAAGGTTCATGATGCAATAAAAAGTGGCTTTTAAGACCTTTTTCCCTCCAAATATTACGTGCAAATCTCGTGCTAAAGTACCTTATATTAAACAAGGAATTCTATTCACCTCATAGGGTAACGGCGTCAGTTATAAGTAGAACAAGTGTAGCTAGATGATAGTTTTTGTGTTAAATTATTTTTGTTGTTGACTTGTCTGGTTGACAGGTGTGAATTGTAGTATATCAACAGCCATGGAGGGTGATCGATGATGAAAATATTCCTGGATTATGTTAGGGCCTATGCACATGGCGCTTTTATACAACGCGCGTCGGGGGCGCGTTTTCTACCCTGCTTAACTTGATTTGTTGCGTTTGCCGCGCGTATAAAGTGTGGATCTGTTGGCGCCTGAATGACATTTAAAGGGGAGCGCTGCTGGTAAACATTTGTGAAATTGTCTCAGAAATTGTATTGACAAAACAATGTGAGATAGCATTAGTTCTTATTTTGGCCAAGAGCCATAAGAACGATGCAGCAATGTACATGCGAGGACGGCGCGCGTCAGAGTTGTAAAAAAAAAAAACGACGTGTGCTTAGGCCCTAACGAATGGCCATGAAAACGATTTAGTAATAAATGATGGGTATTATGATGATGATGATGTTGCATACAAATATTTATCTTGTGGCTTCATTTATAATACAAACAAGACTCTTGCGGTATTTCCAAACAATTACCTTACACATCTGGGGCTGCAGTCTCGACATTCATATCAATCGCTTTACGACCGAATTCGGTCGCAAAGTCCCGGATTGACAGGTGTAATGTATGGAGTGACAGGACTTTGTGACCGAATTCGGTCGTAAAGCGATCGCTATGAATGTCGAGACTGCAGCCCCTGGGGTTAATCTGGAAGTTTACTGTGCAATGATTAAGCCGTGCTTCCGGAATACGGATCAGAAATCTCAGGGTGTATAAGCCGACCAAGGAATTTAGACAACTGGGTAGAGTAAGGCCCACTCACCATCTCAGGTCCCACGATCTCGTTGACGAGATCTATAAACGTTACTTAGCTCATGTTTTGACTTGGACATGTTACCGTCTCTGTCTTGCACTTGTAGTTTGACAGATGTGCGACAGTGACAGGAAAAACGCTAAGCGCAATAACGTGCTAAGTAACGTTTATAGATCTCGCCCTGAGTATCGTATCCCCGAAAGATTTGCGGATTTAACGTCATTATTGTCAGTTGTCTAATCAACTTGGTCGGCCAGTTGAAGGCTGTTGATCGTGAGGGGAGTGGGTGCGACCGGCAGGTGCAGTGATAACGCGTGCTGGCACTTGATAAGTAAATTATGACACCTAGCGATAGTGTAGCATAAGAGTTGTAATATAAAGATATTTTATTGTAAATAAAAGAGTTCCATATTGACATGTTTTGTTTTATTTATCTATGTACAGACGCCAGCAGGTCAAGCTACCCGAAACTGTCAAATTTTTCCAGTCAACCTTGAACCTTCCGCAGGGCGGGTTAGCTGAGTAGGTGCGGCATGAGAGAACATCGAAAATATATTTGAAAAGTTTTAGAAACTGCGTCATGCGGGCGCTTAACGCAGTTTCAGGACTAACAATTTGGAAAAGGTAGAGGAAGGAAAACATGTGTAAGGAAAATAATCGTATATTCAATCAAACAACTTTATTCTATGCTTAACATTAATATAATAATTAAAACGCTTATCGTAGCGACGAGTCGACAGTGTGACAGTGAGGAATGAAGTAAAACATCAATATAAAAATATGTTAATTATTAAAATGTAATGTTTGTTATTAGTCGGGGTAGCTCTCCAGGCTGAGGGTCATCACGTCGCTCACCAGGCAGTCTGCCGGCTGGAACAAGGGAGATTATGTTCAGAATGGTGTACATAAATGACGAATTCACTCAGAAAACCTATGAACAGTATAACTGTTCGTGGATCTTTTGGCATGTGACCAACATCGGAACTAACACCGCCATCTTTTTTTTTTCAATACAATTTTCGCTTTTTTTGTACTGAAATGTAATGAGCTGCGAACCGATGAGACAGCAATGCGCGCTAGGTTTGACTTAACACTTCTGCGATAACAATGGTTTACTGTGAGTCCTGACTACTGAGGCACAGCGTCTCAATGCGAAAATACTACTGTAACCCTCTTGTCTAGGGTGACTACGAGGACTTCGTCTTTTAAGGAGCGCTTAGCTCATACCTCTGAACAGATCCCGACCAGCGCGTCTGCGCAGCCGTAGAACTCCTCCTTGAGCGAAATGACGATGGTCTGCAGGTTGCCCTTCTTGGAGCGAATGTAGGAGGCCACCTTTCCGATGTTGGTGTTGTCCAGGGCCGCGTCGATCTCATCCAGGAGGAAGAACGGGGCGGGTTGGTAACTGGAACGAAGTTTAGATTGATATTTTGATGTGTCGAAGGAAATATAAAGGAAAATAAGTTAGGGTAACTGAGAGATGTGCTGCAGACTTGCAATTAAATCATTCCTACTGATAATTAAGAGCGTAATAAAACTCAGAGATTATTTTTAAGGACTCTGTTTCTCAATAACTCAAAGCTACGCTTAAGCGAATGCCACTTTCGAGCTGTCAGAATTATGCTGGAAAGAATCCTGACTGGCTGGACATCTCAGATGGTATCGCATCTATTTTATAAATGTTATAAAATAAATTCGCTTTTCGTGTCGGTGTGACTGCGTTGCTCTTCTACACTACGCTCCGGATTTTGATACGGTATTATAATTTACTAGCTGCGACCCGCGGTTTCACCCGCATTCGTTTCGATTCCGAGGAAATATCGGGATAAAAAGGATCCTATGTGTTAATCCTGGTTATAAACTATTTGTGTGCCAAATTTCATCCAAATCCGTTCAGTAGTTTTTGCGTGAAAGAGTAACAAACAAACATCCATCCATTCATCGATTCATCCATCCATCCGTCCATACAAACTTTCGCATATATAATGTTATTATATTATATAGTAGGATTACATTTAACTATAATAAAGAAATCTCTTTTATATGTTGTAAATACCATACGAAGCAGGGGAAGCGCTAATTTAAAATAAAACAAGTGCCCTATAAGTTCGGGCCCCGTAGCTACCTGTGTATCGCGAACAGTAGCGCCAGTGCGGCCACGGTCTTCTCCCCGCCCGACAGGTTGGACATCGGCTGGAAGCGCTTGCCTGGCGCCACGCAGTTGTAGTTGATGCCGTCCAGGTACGGCTCCTCGGGGTTCTCGGGGCCCAGGAACGCCTGCGCCGACTGGTTCATGGCTAGAGCCTGGAACATAAAGGATTTTTGCGATTATAGATGTGTTAAAACTTTTTGGTAGCTCATTTTTTGTGTAATTTTATGTTTAGGTAATCTAATTGGCAGATTGCCCTTTTATGTTAAAGTAAAATAAAATAGTCACGTTCCGCATCGAGTATAAGCGTTTGCCAAACGTATGCTGCCCAAACGCGAAGTTAATTTCAATTCTCTCGATAAAATCATGTTTATGCGTCGTTACCGCGATATAAACCAATGCCAGACGCAAAGGCTCGTATCACGGCATTGTACATAATTTATGAAGTGTGAGGAATTTATATTCACCTTGTAGATAGCATCAATTTCATTGGCCACATGCTCGAAACATTCTATAAACTTGTCGTGACGCTCCTTTTTCACCTGAAATATTAAAAAATAAGATGTTTAGATAAATTCATAGACCATAGTACAGTACACATCACGAATATAATATTATAAAGGCGAAAGTTTGTATGGATGGATGGATGTATGTTTGTTAATTCTTCACGCAAAAACTACTGGACAGATTTGAATGAAATTTGGCACACAAATAGTTTATAACCAGGATTAACACATAGGATATTTTTTATGCCGATGTTTCCACGGGATCGAAACTTATGCGGGTGAAACCGCGGAGCGCAGCTAGTATTGTATAAAGAAATTCAAGTGCGAGAAAGAGATGAAGCTATTCAAGATGAACAGCGCCATCTCTTTTTTGCACCCGTTACAGTATAATATGACTGTTTACCTTTTCGAAGGCTAGTTTAGCTTTGTGCGCTCGCTTCCTGGCAGTGACGAACGCTTCGTTCGTAGCGTTCACCTTCTCTCGCACCTCGTTTAGTTTCTGCATCGCCTGTAAAATACCATGCTAGTAAATTTTACTCAATAAAAATCTTAAATACACTGACAGACAACGCACAGCCTAAACAGCTGGGTCTAGAAGCATGAAATTTTGCACAAGAGTCCCTCACATAACGAAGGTGAGCACTATAGATGGACTTTTCATCCCGGGTAAATATTTGTATGGAAGGTCGTAACTTTAGCCGATGAGAAAGGTAAAAATCCAGTGCGAATTTCCTAACGCGGCTATCGATTGTGTCAACTGACCCTCATGTTAGGAGCCTGTATCTTGTCCACAGTGTTCTGCAGCGAGTTGATCGCCTTCTGCAGTTTGTCGGCCTTGCGCTTAATCTCGTCGTGTTCCTCCAACTCCTTCAGGTTTTCGGATAAAGACCGGTAGTCCACGCGGATCCTAACAAATGGACAAAAAAAAATTGTGCTTGATTAAGAAAATGAGCAAAGGTTTTAGGTACGGGTGGCTAGAAAGTTTACTATCACCGACGCTTACGCACATATTCACAGCGTGTTTGTACAGTGAAGAGCACCAATATGTCAACACTTGGCAACTTTCAATTGCGATTTTTTCGTGAAATAACGAATGCAACGTTGAAATAAGACACATTACCTGAATCTATGGGTTCGAAAATGCTATGTTCGTAACAACATAAAATTTAATTCAAAAATAAAGGAGTAAATCGCTTGTTACGTGCTCTGCCTACACCAAAACCGCTAGATAGCGAAACGATACCTATTTACAACGGATATTTCAATATAGCTCGCAACTCAGGGACATCGCTGACTCGACGCCTCGTGTCGCCGCCTAACCTACTTCCTACCATTCTGCTGATGCCGCATCCGTGTTTCTCAGTTATTTAAAATCATAATTTTAATGTAATAAATTAATTTCTAGGCACTTTGGTACTAGCATCGTACAAGTCTAGACATAAGAATTAAATTGTAAAAGTCATTAAACTATTTTCAAAATTAATTTCGGTTTTTTTTAAGTCCTCCGGCTGTCACCTTCGTAATTCGCTTTTGAATAAAGCCGAGTGTATACATTCTTTTGCAAATACAAGTACATCGCGTCGCTTCGTGAGAACGCGCCCGGCGAGCCGTCTTCGTGCCATGTGTACAGAATCTTTAACAAACCAGTGCACGTCTTGGTGGGCAGCCTAAATAGTTCAATAAGTTATACATCATGAAACATGGCACAATAAAACTAGAGTTACCTGGAATCCTTGCGGTACTGCTGCGTGGTGGACATGGACGAGGGCTCCGACTCACCGTCCGCGGTGTCTTCCAGGTTACCCTCCAGCAGAGGGATTGTTATGTCATCAATCTGTTTGGAAGAGACCATTCAATAGTAATCTAAATTGCATTTTATGTTGTAGAAGTTAAGGTTTAAAGATTTAGTTTTTGACGATATTCCCGGTATGCAGGCTGGCAGGCACACCGACGTGCAACCTGTTACCATGGACTCGGGACATGCTTCTGATGCTTACAGTTTGCGCGACGATGTCCCTGCCACTCTGACACTGGTGACACGTAACATGAAATGTAAAACACCTTGAAATAAATTCGTCCAGTTGTTGTTACATTTCTTAAATTAAAGACGGCTAATTTATGTTACGTTACATTCTACGTATCACCAATATGTACAGGGAAATAAAGAGGCAGTTTCAACCCCAGTAGTGAAAACAATTTAATCAAAAGCAGGCTTCAACTGTCATTGTCCTACAAGTAAGTTGGAAGTGTAATAGATAATGGTCGCCACCGGTGGAAGTTTATTTAGTTTCAGTTGGACGCTACCAGGCGCGCGCTACACGTGTATGCGCACCTTGCACTGGCGCAGTATGTTGTGTCGGTCGCTGCGCTTGCTCTCGATGCGCGCCTCGATGCTGGCGATCTGTTTCTGGATGGTCTGGATCTCTTTCTGGATGCTGGTCAAGTCTTTGCGGGCCTGTTGAAGGGTGGATTAGTTAGTAACAGATGGTGATAATATTATTATTGTGGACGGATGAATTTTCGCCTCACTCGTTCGTATTATTTAGAATGGTTCACGTTCTACTTTAAATTAAGAGTCGTACGTAAGTTAGGTACTCTTAATGCCGGGATCTACGTGTGAGTGCATTCGAATGCTATATTTCCGTGTGGGCGTGTACCTTGGCCACGGCGTCGTCGGCCGCGTCCTGGCGCGCGCGCGCGGCGGCGCGCTCGGCCTTCAGCCCGTCGGCGCGGCGCAGCTCGGCGTCGATCTCCTGGCGCTGCTTGGCCTCGGCCTGGCGCCCCCCCTCCAGCTCGTCTTCTGCGTCCTGCACCGCACGCTCCCAGCGGGTTACGTTCTCTGTGGTAAAGTAATTAGATTTAAACTAAACAAGAAGAATGCCATTCTAAATTAATCTATAAAAACAGTAACATCTGCTGCATATAAGCTTTTACAACCTCACATTTCATTTTCGACTACTCTCATTCAGATACTACCAGCAATAATCATCGCTTCAGCGACCCTGGGGACCGCCTACCCTACATTTGTCAATTCACGATCTCCATTTACCCCAGAAAAAAAAAACACAATTCTTTGTGGTTTGGCCGCAGTTTGAGTCAAAATAGCCTTCAACTCTGCCACGGTTCAGTAGTCTGGGCTGTACGAAACAACTTTTTAACATACATTCATAACTCTTCCTCTCTAACATAATCAAGTAAAACTAAATAGTTTTAATATGGAGTGGTACATACTCTGTGTGTCCCTGGAGCGTTCAAACTCGAGGTTGGATGTGATCCTGTCGATGTGCGCGTCGAACTCCATGCGCCGCTTGGCTCGCTCCTGCTGCGCGCGCAGCTCACGCTCCTCGTATTGTCTGCAGGCACAAAACTCATGTTTATTTACTTATCAAATAGAGTACAGTTAAGTTATTTTATCTCTGACAACAACCTTATTGCATTGAGAATTAAGATCACTATGATTTAGACTTTTAGACAGTGTGCAAAATCAGAGGTAAAAGAACTGTACAGTGTACATGGCTCGAAGTATTGAAAAGTGCTGCATAATTCGCCAGTGTGCGCCCCGCACCGTGGCGAATTATATTTTAGAATAAGACTGTCACGCATGTATAAGAGCTAGAGACGAGGCTACTCAAAAGCGAACTTTTTCAAAAAATTACTGTATAGACGACCTCTTAATTGATTTACACACATTTGACAACAATTCCCAGTTAATTGAAACTTCCCTAAGGTTGAAACTGTCTAACTATCACATAGACAAATAGAAATGCCATTTTATGTCATGCCTAGCATATGCATAATCAGCCTATAATGTTCCCTCTGCTGGGACACAGGCCTCCTCTCTGTGAGAGGGAGTGAGCCGTAATCCACCACGCGGGCCTCTTGCGGGTTGGTAGATGTCACATGTCTTCGAATTTTTGGTTCTAGTTCTAGGACATGCCGGTTTCTTCACGATGTTTTCCTTCACCGTTTGACGTGCCAAAGGCATTTAACCATAGAGTGGATAAGAAATTAGCAGGTCGAGTATACTATTTAAGCGCATATAATGTTACCGTATGTTGGCGACGCCGATGTCGCGACAGAAGCCGCGGAACACGACGTCCTCCACGTTGTTCATGTTTTCCTTGATCTCCTGTATCTTCAGGTCTCTAGCATGGATCGTTCGCTCTATGTCCTCGACTTGGGGCTGCAACAAACATTACTCATTTTAGTATCAAAGACAAAGCGCCAGCATTTTCACTCTTAAAAAATAAATTCCATGCATAGTCTGCAATAAATTGAATTATTATTATTATATTATAATATTATAATCCATTGCACTAAAGAGATACATATCAGACCAACTTCCAATTCGCTAAAGTAACGTTGTTGGTTCCAAAGTGACAGTTAGTGATCAAATAAGGCATACTTACACCAAACATTTCAATCTTCCTTTCGAACTCGGTAAGTTCCGCGTCCAAAGTTTTGATTTGTTTTAACTGCAAATAAAAATAATGTCGATTAATAATTTTTCATTTAGTGTTGTTTTAGAAATCGAAAAGGACAATGTTATGAAAAAAAAAGTGGTAAAAATCTCTACCCCTAGCGAGAACTGAAATAGTTTATTAGGAAAGGGTCGTAGCAGGTGGCGTTCTGTAGGTACTGCCTACCGCCGTGGGAAAAGGGAAAAATGAATGTAATTATTTTGTACATATCAAATAAACTATTTATAGTTCCTAGCATCATAGAAACATAATGTTATAGTTGGTGATTCCTGGGTTGACTTTTGGTAAATATAGTTGTTACATACCGTGGTGTCCCTGTCAGTGATGGCGTACTTGAGCCGGGACTCGAGGCCTCGTATCTGCGAGTCCACGGTCGTCAGCTCCGACTCCTTGCGGGACTTCTTCATGGACTCACGAAGCTCTTCTGTCAGTTTTTCCTGTAAGTTGAGAAAAGGTTTGTCATGTGCGAAGTCGGTTCAAAAATGTGAGCAAAAATGCAATCAGCAGAATCGATACACTGGCGGCAGAAATATTACGTTATAACAATGAGATGATCAGCGTGTGAAAATTATAGTCGAATTAATCATCTCCTTTTTGTGTAGTGGATTAACAACTCCTAGAGGCTGCTTAAATTGGAAGCCTTTTCTAATATAACCCTTTCGCTACTGAAACACATACCTTCTTAGACTTAAGCTGTGATAGGTGTTTCTCGTCCCACCGCTTGGCCTTGCGCGCCAAGTCGAGCGACCCTCCGGAGATGATACCAGATTTCTGGTAGAACGTGCCGTCAAGAGCCAGGGCCTACAAAATGAAGAAAAACATAAAATAAGTTGCATTACAAAGAAAGAATAAAAAAATGTTTATTCAGCCTAATAACGCACAATTTAAAATAAACATAGAAAAATACAACGTCGGCCCAAAAGCCTCGTATTTGACAATAAGTGAGACAATATGAGTTGTCATTGGTCTATAGCCTGGACAGCGAGCAATAGACGAAAGTGTCAACATTTTTATACACGAGTACGAGTCCTTTGACTATGTGTATCTTAAGTCTTTTTTTCATTTTTTTTTTATTTTATAATTTTTTTTTTTTTTGTTACTTGTAATTGTGCGTTTTGTTTGTGCAGAATAAAATATTTTTCTTTCTTTCTATTTTTTCTTTTCTAATAAAGTAGTACAAAGAGAATTTCAAACAGTTTAGGAAACTCTTGCTGAGGACAGTCATCAAGGCGTTTACTCTCTAAATAATTGAATAGGTTGTTTTTGACGTTTCTGATTTGCATGACGATGGCATGACGCGATAACTGTTTGAACGTTAATACACGAAATAAAAAAGTAAAGCACATGAACTGCCATATAGTCATGCCGTGTATTCACACACTATAACAATGAATAACATTGATAAGAGGTAGATTTATTTTCATATGAATTTACACTACAAAACACTATAATTTTTCATTAAAATTTTCGTTCCCAAGGTAACCGCTTTGTTGTGACTGGTTTGTCATTTTGACACATCTCTAGAATAATTTATTAAATTATTTGGAGAGTAAGTATGGAAAAGTATCACATAACCGGTTCTTAGCGAGTTTAAAGCCATTTAGCAGGTTCCATTAGAAAAAATCATAGTTTTCTTCATACGCACATCATATCTGCTGTTCTTGGACCTGTCCAGGTCGTACGCGACGCGCGAGGCGTCCTCGGGAGTCTCGCAGACCAGCGCGTTGTTGGTGACGAACAGCACGGCGCGGTGGATGGCGGGCGGCTCGTAGCGGAGCACGTCGAACAGGAGCTTCACGTTCTTCGGTTCTTTTATGTCCCTGGGAGTTGACAACATGATCATTAATGACGAAAAAGGTTTCGCACTGTAGGTACGTGCTGCAACACTAATATCACTAAAGTCCGTAGGCGTTGACGCCGCACATAGGCTGTGTAAATGCAAACGCTAGCCTCCGATGCGTTGTAGTTTCGATAAAATAGACTCCAACTTTGTTGTTAAATGTTTAAAATACATAAGAAATTTTCATGGAAATGGAAATTGTCAGTTGATGAATAAACCCTAGAAAATGTCCGTTGTATTTTTTTTTAAGTTTGTGTCTGAAAGCTCACTGAAGTTCACCGAAGCTGAAGTGATTGAACGTAAGACTCACCTCAATCGCTCCCGTAGTGGCTTGGCCTGGATGTAGTCCAAAGGCAGAAACGTTTCCGGCTCCAACATCCTTTCTTTAAGCACCTGAAAACAATTTGACAATATGAATCTGGATCTTCATGATAAAGTAATTTATGAAAAAATTATATGGTTGTAAAATTATGAGCAGACGTGGCTGAAGTCCCATCCATCAGCTTGTTAGAAAAGCTTTAAAAGCGTAGATCAGGAAACAGTTTGTACCAAACAAATCCTTCGAGTAAACTATCTATAGTTATGGGAAAATCGGGAGCTATGTCGCAAACTATGCTTTACCCCCATCCTGTCCTCGGTTTCCCAAGGTTTGCAGTAAAAATGACCTCTGCGCTGCCACCTACCACATCGTGGAAGTGGCGTAGTTTTGGGCCAACTAGAATTGAGATCGGGATAATAAAGTCTTAAGTTTTTTACCTGAATGCACCTGCGGGCCGTCTTCTCCGTGTCCACGACGATGGCCTCCATGTACTTGCCGAGCACCTTGGTGATGGCCACGTTGTAGCGCTTGTGCGTCGGCTGGCACATGTTGATCATGCGGTCGTACTGTGGACGACGACATAATGTTTTAAATCGATAGTAATTTCGGCCGAAGTTACGGACATTTCCGACTCCGTATCACTCACGGACATAATATTAGTTCGGGGCCCAAACAAAGAATGAATGGTCATACGATTTGACAGTTACCCCTATTTACGACGTGATTTTGCCCGTCCGAAAAAATTGAATTTGACGCTTGTTTTGACGGGTCAAGTACTTTTGGACTTTAAGAGTAGAGCAACTGTTGCAGATGCTTAGTCCGCGCTAGTGTATAGGGCACTCGCCTATGTTAAACTACCACTATAACACTGCAATCTATGGGACTTTCATATGCATTGCCATTATAAAATACCCCAATTTATTTTTATTAGGCATTGACTGCAACTGTGGTCACCAGTGACCGCCAACAATAGATTTTCTATTGTCTGTTGTCTGGCAGTAAACTTATTAAGTAAAGAAAAAAATTAAACCTATCACACTCACCACGCCAGGAATATCTCTTTTGAAGCTCTCGACGATCTCCTGCTTCTTCCTGCGCCGTGCCTCCTCATGTTTGTCCACTCGCGCGTCTCCCAGCGCGGCGGCTACTTCCTCCAGCTGCGACTGCAGTTCTGCTGCACGGCCGCGGCACTCGCCCACGTCAGCCTGAACAAGAATCAAATTGTTAGAGCCCCTAAATTCGAATGCTCAAAGTTGATGTAAATTCCTGAATTACAAGACGTAATTCACAATATCCCGTAGAGTCGGCAAACATTTTCTACCATAAAAGCTACCATTTTGAAGCGTTTCACGCGTTAACAATCAAATTCGATAACGAATCGAGGGGCTGTAAATAACTGTGCTCACGTCACAGTTAGACAATTCGAGTTGGAGAGCCGCAAGTGTCTGACACTCAGAGATGGAGTTTTAAATAGAGGCCAGGTTATGACGTGTGACGCTATAGACTACGGGGTCAAATTAAATTAGCTAGCAAAAGTCCACAGACCTGAGGGGCAATTCTCGTAATTTTAAGAATGTTCACAGTCTGATCTCAGTCTCAATCTGTCATCAATTTGCCTTCTGATGTGTAACTGTGCAAAATATGAATGATTTGATGATTTTATAGTGTAAAGTAATGCGAGTAGTCCTGACCTGCAGTTCAGCGCGCAGCCGCCTCTGCTCCTCCAGCGCTTGCTCAGAACTCTTGATGTGCTCGTTCAGCTTGTCAACGCGTTTCATAGCTTCGTTCCTCTCGTGACCCTGGGTAAGAAACGTTATCATTATTAAATAGAAGTAAAATGAAAAGAAAACAAAGTGAAATCTATGTAAGCAGCATAACTAATAAACTAATCGAAATGAACAACGCGACAAAACCTTTGCAATGGCTTTTCATCATCTAATCACCAGAAGTTAAATGGAGATTTGACGGCCGATTAGCTTGATCCATCATTGTTCCGGTATGAGAGAGAGATGGAGCTACGCAGGACCAACAGCGCTATCCCTTTTTTGCAACGGAACAACGACGATTTTGACATTTGCGCAGGCTCAGTCACAGCGGGTCCTATCAGAATATCAGCGCCGCGGTAAATTTTGCAGCATTATGCTGTAATAGGAGCCTTGTGGGCCTCGCACGGTTTTTTTTTTGTTTTCCTTATCATCTTAGTTTTAAATGTTCCAATTTTTTATTGATCCCAAATACAATAATTGTTTCTCTTTCTTTTCTTTCTCAGTCAGTCAGTTGCATATTACCTTCTGCCGATGTTTGTTCTCGATCTCCCCCTTCCTCCGGTTCTCGTTGTCCAGCCTGTCCTGGTCGGCCTTCTGCTCCCTGTTGACAGAGTCCAGCTCTTGTAAGTACCGCGCCGCCTGGCGGGACGCTTCCATCTTCAACTCCTCGTATTCACGAATCTGGATAAACAAAGAGTTTAAAAATTATTTAAACTGTCCATACAACACTAGCTGCAGGTATTAGTCAGCCTTGGTTTTGTTTCTGTTGGGAAAACATTCTTAGTAGTATTTACGAGTTTTGGCCAATAAAAGACAATTGCGAACACCCCTTTGCCAATTGTCAAGTTTGACGAATATGGCACAGCATTTTACTTTGTGTACCTGTACTGGACTAGAACCTCTCCTCCTCTACTTCTCCATTTACCGATTACGATAATTTACTTTATTATTATGAGGTTAAATAAAAACTCATTTATTTCAACTAGAAACATAAATCCCATGGTCTTTATAGAATGCCATGTCAAACCATCGATAGTACTCAAAGAAACTGGACAAGCAAAAACGTTAGTAAGAAAACTCGTTTTTGGACATAAACTGCAGATAATAAAGAACACTGCTGCACTTACCTGTGCCTCCTCAAGATGTACATCAGCTCTTCCCGTGTGAGTGGTTCCTAACGTTGTTAGCTCCCACTGTGCCTTCTGCTCCTCAATCTGGCGCAGTTCATCCTCCAACTTCTTGATATCAGCCTGATGAGCCTCGTGCGCCTTGCGAGCCTGTTCCAGGGTCTTCAGAGCACTTTCTAGCTTCTTCTGGGTGTGGGTCACGCGTTCTTTGGCTTTTATGAAGGTTGGACGCTTCTTTGAGATTTCGGATTCCTGTTGGAGAAAAAGGTTTGTTTTATAAATATTGAGCAGATAAAACAATACAATTCAGTATCTTCCCTTCGCTACGCTGTAGTCGGGTACTTGAAATTATTATGTATATTAGGATTAAATAATGTACGTCTCAGAGCTACGTATTCATTTTGGAAATTCAATCATTTTCAATAAAATGACAATTAGAATGACATGACTTAATGTAAAAAGAAATAAATATATGATGTTATGAGTTGAAACAAAGAGGCCAAATATTGTATAAAGCAGATCTAAAAGCTGATGACAATTTAGTTTCCTCGGTACACTGTAGGTACAGCGCTTCAAGGTTATTTCGGCGCGTGGCTGAAATCGTAACTAGAGCCGCCAACAAAAAAAAACAAAATAGTGATATATTGTCATCAACCGGGCTAAACTCCAGTCTCCGGGCTGCTACAGAGAAAGTTGTTGGAACAACACTATAACACTTTGCCCGACCTCGGAATCAAACCCAGAACCTCATGCTCAGCAGTAGCGTTTTCGCCCACTAGGCCAACAAGGCAGTATGCTTACTCTCTTTCAAATTGTAAATACTCTGATACGAGGATCAACAAGTCACAGTCCCACTCACCACTTCCCGGATGTCCTGCTCAATCTTAGCCGTCTCCCTCTGCACAGTACCAGCTTCCTTCTTCTTGTCCTTAAGCGCTTCCTCCAGCTTCTGCCGCTTCTTCTCAATCTTGGTCAGCTCTGTCTGCTTGTGTTGCAGGTCCTCTTCCATGGATTGGATCTCTTTCTCGTTGTGGTATAAGTGATAGAGTTGGAGCTCTATTTTTTGTTCTTGCTGTAAGGAATGACAAAGGTTATAAATAAAATTATTATCTAGCTAAACAGAAGACCAGAGTCACAATAACATTGTTTACACAAAGGCAGTATTATTCTAGTAGTAAGGTTAATACATGACATTATTAAGGCTGCTACACAAATACTTTAACGCGTGTTACCGCCAGCATGATTTTTGATCTTACATCACGCCGGCGCGGTGTTACCTACCACGGCCACCGGAGGTTAGGTAACCGCTGGTATGCGGCCAACAACCGCGGCGTCCAGATCGACGTCCGTGCCACGAGCATAGTATGTAAAGAACCTGCATAGAGCTGGAAACACTGAGCTTAGCTAGACTTTTCGTATCAGTCCTAGTTTCCTATCCCTCACCAGTTCCTCCTTGAGCCGGGTGTACTTCTCAGCCTCCTCCTTCTCGAACTTAGCCTCCTTCCTCTCAGCAGCCACTCCCTTCTTCTTCTGGTAAGAGAACTGAGCCTCTTCGTCAGCACGGTTCACCTCCGCGCGGCAGTGCTCATACTGTTCCTTCAGAACTCCAGATCTGGTGGAAGTCGTCACATTCAAGTAAAAACTGGCCACAAGACATACCTACTATGTTTTCGTAAAACGTGTCAAACATAAGAAATTTTAAAAAGAGTACAGTTATTAAGCGATTAGTGCTAAGCGTGTTTAGGACAGGCATAACATTTCGTCACCTATTTCGGCAGAATTACCACAAGCATAATCACCCTATAACGTTCCATAAATAAATAAATTACAATAAAACGATTACAATTGGAGGATAAGTATGAAGTACTTTTCAGTCACCTTCAGACCTTGGAAGACCTAGTTTTCTAAAGTGTTTTTAGTTAGTGTCCAACCGAAGTTCCGGTTTCGTTTTTCGCCAGTTTCGGCCAAAACATCAAGATTCAGCCACAGTTTCGGAACCTCAGCCCGACCGCAATTGGCGCTCGTGAGCTGTCGGTTTTAATAGAATACGAACGACTTCGACGACAGACAGACCGTGTAAACCCCTTTTCACCCTTTTTGTAAAAAACCCAAAAAATAATGTGTTTATTTATCAATTGAAGTCATACAGGCTGCTTGAAGTATCAGCGAGTATTGATTTATTCGCTTTATTAAATCACTGATTGCTCATGTTATAATTATGCGGTGTTAAGAACTTAGTCGCTGTATCGAGCTTCTAAAAACTTCTAATTCGCTTATCTCAGATGCTAACAGTACCATGACTGCTAAGGCCCTTCCTTCCTTAAGTTAGGACTGATTTTCAATCGTCATTTTGAATAAAAGAAAACCCGACAACTGTAAAGTCAACCCTTAATCAAATATTTGTTCCATACCTACGAAAAAGATGGGTCTCAGGAAATAATGTTAATTTAACTAACTTTTTACTTAAGTTCACATGTATGATCCCTTGCTAGACCATACATTACTTTTAGATGAGAGATGAATAGAATAAAAGAAGGTAAGTATTAAAACACTACTGTATTGTCCCAAAGGTACTTAAAGGTAAAATGAGCTTAATGGACTGTTGGTGTTGAAATGAAGTGAGTGACGCGGCCCTTGTTGGCTGTAACGAGAACGCCTGGCTGACTTGGGAGCCCAACACGAACTGAACTAATTATTATGAGTTGAAATGAATGTGTGGCGGGAACTGCTGAATTGCAGAATTTGCGGTTGCACCGTACATCACAAGTTTTGGTTTTTGCCGAAACTTGAAGAGTAGCCGAACATTGGTTTCAGCCGAAAATCATGTTTTGGTCGGACACTAGATTAAGTAAAAATCTACGATAACAATATTGTTCGTGCCATTAGAGTGTTAATATACTACTTTAACATCATTATCGTTTTTCAAGTCTAGGCAGCACTCTCGCTATTCCACCTACCCACTGATCTCCTCAAACAGTGCAGTCCTCTCCTTGGGGTTCTTCATGGCAATGCTCTCGACGGCTCCCTGGAAGACCAGGAAGTTCTTGGCCTTCACATTGATACCCAGCTTCTCTAGCTCACTCAGATAGAGGGATGTGTTTACTGACTGTGGACAAATGGCACCATGTTTTGAAAATGTTTAAATTGTAAGTTTTTACCAACTGTCTGTTATAAATTCATTTTAGTTTTATCACAAACTCATTAATATGCTTCTCCTCATAGTTTATTAGTGAAACAAGTATCATGAACAGTTATATTTATTTAAGTCTGAAACTTGAAACTTTCTGAAAGCAAGAATTGAGAGTATCTGAGGAAGAGAAGAATAATATTAGTAAAGTAGATTAAACTATATGTACAGCTACCCGCTGCTGGCATGGTGCTATTGGTAACATGCTGGCTACCACTGCAGGCTGCATTCTATTCCTTGTGCTTGTTCCATCATATGTTTGATCCTATGAGACGACTGGCTTAGTCACCCAGAGCTAAGAAGCCAGAAACTTATGTTTCCTATGTCACAAATGTTATTTAGTTTTTGCCAATACAAGGGACGAAGATTTCAAAAACTAAAACCTAACCTAATGATACAGAAACCTCAGTAATAACTAATACTCCTTTATGAAGCTTGGTATTGCTAAAAAATTCATTAAAATAAATAATTATTTATTTATTTATTTTATTTTCCCTTCTTATTCGCGGTCCGCATCAACGACAAACGTAAAGACATCGACTCGTACTCGCTTGGTACTTAATTTTATAAAAAGCGTGTAAGAAATAAATCGTAACATTCTACTTACATTAATTGGTTCCGTTGCCGTTATAACTGGAAGTGGACGTGTGTCGCGTGTGCTCGGACCGTGTACAAATAATTAATTATACTAAATTCCTATTGGTCAAATTCCTTAAAATAAATTCTCGTTTCCTCCTACGATCTTTTTACGGAAGGTCTCCGCCCCTCGAAAGGGATAGAATTGGTTCTCGTTGTGCGTCGCCTGCGCAATAAAGTGCGCCTTCTGTGATTGGTGTTTGGTGAGATTTGAACCCGGGACCACCGCGCGGCGGGCGCTTGTCTGTTGCCTCGAGCCACCGTAGCATTAGCGCAGAAGCCGAATTTGCAAGATACTACGCGCGGTGACATCCCCACCACGGGCCGCTCTCTGACGCATCGCCTACGAACTGAGTCACTGATCTAATAAGCGGCTACGCGGCTACGAATCAGAAGGTGTGCTACGTGTGCTACGTTCCACGCGTCGACCGGTTTGCTGGTATTTATTGTCTTGTTATAAAAATTGCTTCGCAATGCCACGGATTCAACGGTCACCTCCTGCAGGCGCGGGTATGGATACTCAGCGGGTAATGTCATCGCCTGATATTTCGAGTATTGGTAGCGAGCCAGAGCATGCAAATAGCAATATAACTTCAAGAAGCAAGCGTCCTCGGCCAGACTTTTCGCCGGGTCACTCCCCGCAAAGTGAGTTCAAGACATTTGAGGACAAAATAATGAATTTATTGACTGCGTGGAAAAGTGATCAGGATGAGTTATTAAGTAAATTAGCATCCGATATCAACGAGGTAAAGCTTCAAAACAAGGAAATACAAAAAACAAACGCCGAGATTGATAAATCCATCGAACATATAAATTTGGCGTATGAGAGCATGAGACAGTCAGTACTAAAACTTGAAAAGGAGCGACAGGAACAGTACTCTTACATCTTGGAACTAGAGAAAAAGGTGTCTGATCTGCAGAACGGTTCACGCTCCTCCTGCTTCGAAATAAGAAATATCCCGATTACTGAGAAGGAGACAACAGATAACTTGACATCCTTAGTATTACAAACATGCAACGTTCTTCAGGTCCCTTTAAAAGAGACGGATCTGCGAGATGTCTATCGTATGCCGGGAAAAAAAGGATCAAGTAGGCCAATCGTTGCAGAGATGATCACTGTTCCTATTAAGACAAAGATTCTCGACTCTATCAGGGCTTTCAACAAAGACCGCCCCCCCGCGGAAAAATTAAATAGCACTCATATTGGTATAAGTGGTGAGTCTAAGCCGGTTTACGTGGCCGATCATCTGCCTAATAGTCTGCGACAATTATTTTATGAAACTCGTAAGTTCGCCGGCGCTCACGATTACAAGTTCTGTTGGTCGCAAAACAACAAGATTTTTCTTCGCAAGCGGGAGGGCATGGACTCGGTCATCGTCTCCTCAATGTCATGTCTGGCTAAGCTGCCTAAAACCTTGCAGCAACAAATCTGATCAACGCTTTGTAACTGTATCTTGTTCTATTCCTTGGGCTATGGCCTTATTTTATATTTTATTATTGTTTGTTTTTGTTTGTCTTTTAACTATCACACCATGTAAATGCTTATCTACATTTTCCACACTCTCACACTACACCTTTACTGTGACACAGTTTCTTTTTATCAAGTGTGCGGTACGGTTCCCGCAACAGTCACTTTGTCCCAATATCGACAACGCTAAATATGTAACTATTTTAAGAAAGTTATTTATACGACTTCACTCTTTCCTGGGCTATTTATTTAAGGTTTGTTTTAGTGACGCGTCTTTACACAGTTTCGAAAAAACTACAGTGTGCCAATATGACGTGTTCTTTTGCTTTACTACAAAATGCTGGACTTAACATCAATATCTGAAGAGCTGGATGCCATCGGTGCAACCCAGTCTTATATTTGTAAACCAGAACAGTGTGCAACCATCCTAAATGAAACAAGTCATACAGTAAATATATTACATGTCAATATACGCAGCGTAAACCGAAACATGGACGAACTTACTGTGTTCTTACATACCCTGCGTATACAACCAGAAGTGATTACCCTATCTGAATGTTGGCTAAGTAAAACACCACATATTCCACCTCTTGATGGCTATGTAAGCTATCATACAGGGAAAAATATCAATCAAAATGATGGTATTATAATTTACATTCGCTCTTGCATAATGCATACCGTAACTGAACCAAACATATTGGATTCTAATTGCTTGTTATGTAAAATTGAATCCATAGACCTGATAATAATAGCCCTATATCGCCCGCCCTGCAATCGCAATATTGATAACTTTATAAACGGTTTAGACAACGTTTTGACATCTATTTCTAACAATAAAAACACAGTATTAATCGGAGACCTCAACATAAATATTATGCCTGATCACTTAAGTCAGCAAGCCAATGAGTACCTGGACTTAGCCGCACTTCATGGACTTTTACCTACTCATAAGCTGCCCACTCGGGGTAAAAACTGCTTAGATCATATCCTCCTGAAATCAGAGTTAAAGAATATTACCCTGATCTTTGATTCCCACATTACTGACCACGCGCCTATTCTCCTTAATATTAAAGCTAACCAGAAAATAGTTCAACATAAAACCAAAATTGCAAAAGTGGACTATCCCTCAGTTTTTACTGCTATCTCAAAGACTGACTTCACGTCAATTATGGATAATACTAATGCTGAATTGGCAGCTGAAATGTTAGTTTCGATTCTTGGTTCCATAATTAAAAAACACACAATAGCTAGGTCTATTCCATCAAAATGCAGAATTCTTAAGCCATGGATAAGTAACGGTTTACTTCGTTGCATCCGCAATCGAGACGCTATGTGTGGACGGTTAAAGACTAACCCTGACAACTATACCCTTAAACTCACTTTTGTTCGATACCGCAATTTTTGTAACAAACTGTTAAAACGACTGAAACATTCTTACGAGAAGAATGAATTCGAAAAAGCCAAAGATAATCCTAGAGCAACTTGGAAAATAATTAAAAATATTATACATTCTGACAGCTCCAAAAACCCACCAACTGAACTTCTGAAGATAGGACCCGACAAAACTACATCTGTAAACATGGTAAACAATTATTTCTCCAGTATAGGTAGTCAACTAGCAAAGAAACTTCTGTCCACCACACAGACCCCGGCCCACTTGCTAGATGATAAAACTGTCGCCAACTCCCTCGTTCTCCTGCCAGCGGATGAATGTGAGGTGGAGCGAATTATTCTCGGTCTACGTAGTGACACCGCTATTGGATGGGATGCTATACCTACGCAGTTGTTACAGAAGTGCTCCAATAGTCTAGTACCGGTGATTACACATATTTGCAATGTCTCCATGTCAAGCGGAATCTTTCCCAAAGTTTTCAAAAGGGCCATCGTCCACCCAATCTACAAGAGCGGGAACAGAGACAGTGTAAATAATTATAGGCCAATATCCGTGTTGTCTGCATTATCAAAAGTCCTTGAGAAATTGCTTAATATTAGACTGCAAAATTTTTTGAAAAGTAATAACATTTTAGCGCCAAACCAATTCGGCTTTAGGCATGGCAAATCTACGGAAAATGCTGTGGGCTCTCTTGTCGATCAATTAGTTACTATCCTTGATCAAAAACAAAAATGTCTCGGCATTTTCCTGGATCTCACAAAAGCTTTTGATACTGTCTCTGTTCCACAGCTTTTGTTGAAGATGGAAAGGATGGGGATTCGTGGATATGCCCTCCGGATTTTCAAAGATTATCTCTCTGATAGAACTCAGTCTGTTCAGATCGACTCTTTTGTAAGTGAAACTACTTCTTTAAACTTTGGGGTACCACAAGGCTCGATCTTGGGTCCTACTCTCTTCCTCCTATATATCAACTCCCTCTGCTTGCTCCCCCTTTCCAACTGTGCCATTTTCACTTACGCTGATGATACAGCGCTTCTCGTCTATGACAAGAGCTGGGCTGAGGTTTTCACCAGAGCCGAACAGGCACTAAGTCAAGTTTTGCATTGGTTGTCAGGCAATCTCTTAACCTTTAACCCAAGCAAAACGACCTACATGTCCTTTTCACTGACATCTTCCTCTCAACCATCTAATGAAAACTTTACTCTCAAAGCCCATGGCTGCGACCCAATAACTTTAAGTGGCTCCTCCTCACCTTGTGATTGTCCCACCTTAATCAGGTCTACACAAGTAAAATACCTTGGAGTATATATTGATCCATTTATCAGCTGGAAAAATCACCTAACGGTTCTCACCGCTCGAGTTCGTAAGACAATCTACATATTTAAAAAACTTCGCTATTCTCTTGAACTCAACACTCTGATGATGGTATATTGTGCCCTATGTCAGTCCATCCTGACATATTGTATAACTGTATGGGGAGGTGCCGCAAAGACCCTTCTACTACCTCTAGAACGTGCACAGAGGGCTGTGCTTAAGGTCATGTCCTTTAAACCCTTCAGGTATCCGACTGTTCAGCTTATGGAGGACTGCCAAACTTTATCGGTGAGACAGCTATTTGTTCTGGGAACGGTTTTGAGAAAGCATAGTACTCTGGTGTACGACAAAGCTATAACAGCAAAGCGCCGATCATACGCAGTGTGTGAAACCCAGCGGTATCGTAGCTCCCTGGCTGCACGGCACTACAATGTGATTGGATGTCATTTATATAATAAAATAAACAAATATTGCAACATCTACCCACTCAACAGATTCGAATGTAAAAGGAAGGTGTCAATCTGGCTCCTAAACAAAGCATATGACGAAACTGAGAACCTCCTTAAATTATCAATAGCGTAATGGGACCCCTTGCCTGTATTATCACACACCTCAATCACGTACACTCATCATCTACACGCAAATTTACACACCCTCACACATCACACACACCACTTACACACCCCCACACCACTTATACACATACACACCACTTACATAAATTACTCACTCCTAAATACCACATACTTTACATCTAGTTTTTAATTATTTACTTTATTTCTCTTTTATTTACAATTGCAAACAGTTATTATTATTTGTGTACAACTTTGCTCACGTGAACACGTTCCGCTACCTAATATAATATTGTAATAGATTAATAAGTGCGAGGGCCCTGGTACCCATAACACAAGTTAAATCTTAATTTGGGTACCAGAGTTCAACTAAATTAGCATTTAAATTGTGTTCTCTATAACTATTGTGTTTTTTATGTGTCCTTATTTTGCAAATAAATAAATTATTATTATTATATTTTAACATTTTAACATATCTCGGGACCATGGGGTCCCGGTCCTTTGGAAGGCGTACGAGGGGCCGAAGCCAACTCCCAGAGGCCCCTTAGGAAATTTTATTGAAATGTGGCACCACCCGACGATTATCCCTGTACGCACTATGCAAGTGCACCCAAGGATAACCCCCGGTTAGTGTAGGACTATTGCAGGATATGGAAAAATACAAATTTGGACTATGGGTTTGGGTGGCTAAAGTGGACTGGTTACCAATAACTATTGAAGAACTATGGCCCCTGCCTGATCAACGTTTTATATATACACGGATAAAATGGCAGGGGGTGACTAGCACACTCAATAATGGGCCCCCGGAAACTGTCGCTAGCACATAGTGACGTAGCAACAAGGGGGCAACATGTCCTGAGGTGCTTATGAGGAGTGGAGAGGTATTCCACGGCTTTCAGAACAATCCCAGAGCCCGGAAGATGGTCAAGATCCCTACGAGCACTTACTGGAATACTTCCTTCCCCCGAGCACGTTTGCTCTTGCGAGTCTCCACTCAAGCCGGCCAGTAAAGGCAAGAATGAGGTGGGAGCTCTGTTCCTCGTCATTGTTCACTCCAGCCGGCCAATAAAGGCAAACCAGAGGTGAGGAACAAGATTTCTCCCAGGAGATAGGGTCCGTGGGGTCGCTACTGCCCAACAGCTCGCCACATGCTGCCCTGCGGTTTTCTGTATCTCTCTTGGTCTGGCTCCTCACCCTAGACCTGTTTCGGCAAAGTAAACTCTTCCGACACAGGCCTAGAGTTCGGAGCGCACAAGCCCCACCACGACGTCAACGTAGAGATACGGCGGTGGGTTATTATTATTATTATTATTATTATTTTAAAGAAGGCTTACAGACTAATAAAAAAAAACAATGATATAAAGAATGTAAAAAAAAAAAAAATTGCTGATAACAAGCATCCACTCATAGTAAAGGAAAATGTCGATAAAAAGAAAGTACATACTAGTAATACATATAATTAGTTAAGAGTTAACTATCCAAGAAAAAAAGATTGTGCCAAAAGCCGTCTTAAGGTCGATACACTGGTGCAAAACAAGTCGACATTAAGGTCCCAAGGAAGCCTATTGAAACTAAGTGCACTTCTTATTGAGACAACATTCCGCCTATAATTAGTCATTGCGAAAGGTACATTTAATATTGACGTAGTCCTATGAGATTCGTGCGTAATGACAGATTAGCAACTAGTTCAGATTAGCAACTAGTTCAGGACAGTCAATATGGCCATTTGCAATACCCAACAGTAAACACACGTCTCCAATATAACGCCTCATCTCCAGAGGAAGGAAGTGGTACCGTCTGCAGCGGTGCTCGTAGTCAACTGGGTATTGCTGAGCGCTATAATCCAAACAATGCAGAAATTTTCTTTGGACGCCTTCAATACGGGATTTATAAGTTTGATAATGTGGGTTCCAAACCTGAGACGCGTATTCTAAATAGCTGCGCACGAAAGAACAATACAAGATTTTAACTATAAGGCACCAATTCCTCTAAAACGTGAAACTATTACTATTTATTTAGAACATTGAAGACTTAGAGCTAAATAAACCCATGAATGACATTTAATCATTTATTTGACAGCAAAAAAAAAACATGAAAATAGATCTGACCTGTCCATCAATCTTGTGTTCAGATGACTGTCCTATGACTGATCTCTGAAACTGCTTCTCAGTCAGGTCTTCCAGTACAAATGTTGCTGTTACTGATGCACTGCAACACAAAACCATTAATTTGCAATAATTATAAATAAATAAATAAATAATAAATAAATAAATTTATTTCACACAAAAACAGCATTTACATCAAAAAACTATGAACATATTATAGGCTTATTACAGGTCACAAATATAAAGGTGGGTACTCTGACTCCTAAACTAGGTGTAGGCCTGTATCTTAGGAGTCAGCGATTCTCCGTAACAAACAAAGCCATACTTATATTAAGAAGAGGACAATTCAACAGTAAAGAAGTGGTGACTAAGAAAACGGAAACTAATTTACTAAAAATTGGGCATTTCATACATAAACTTAAAAGTAATGTGAAGCAATATTACTAGGTGACAAAGCCGAAGATGGAGTGACAAACAACTCCTACCTAAAGGACTGACCCGCAATGGCAGTGGACAGACATGTGTGAAAAATAGAAAGGGAGGCCTTTGCCCTTCAAAAGTAGTTGACAAAAAATTATTTTCTTTTACTACATGCATAAAAAAGCATGTCAAAAGCTTAAAAATTAAATAAATTACACAGTAGCAAAGCAGTAGTATTGGTAATCAAGTATAATTTTGTTAACATGATTCAAATTCATTAATTTACATCAGGTATGGGCAACCTTTGACATGTTGAGGGCCAAACTTTAGCGTGCAAATACGTTCCAGGCCGCGTTTATAAGTACTTAGTGCATTTTAAAGTAGTGATAATATTTTTTGTGAGAGATTTTAGACATGAAATAATATGACAGTGTTATTAAAGTACAATTTAATAAAATAACAAAATGAAATTTAAAAAAATGGTACATTATAATTAAATTGTTAAATTTGCAATTGTTACAAACTACGAAATTTAAATACACCGAAACCAATAAGACACTTGAGCTCGAATTTGGGAAACATCAAAGGATTTGATGTTTGCCGCCTCACTGTCACTCCCGTGAGTATAAGTACCTAATGTAATATTTTTTAAATTGGTTTTTTTCTAAATGTCTCACAGGCCGGATCATATCTTACAGCGGGCCGGATCCGGCCTGCAGGCCAGTTGTTGCCCATATATGATTTACATAATAGCAAGAAGGGACTGTTGTAATATCAACCAAAAATCCTTGCTTTGCTGAAAGCAGGACTCTTATTTTATACAACTATTAGAATATTTTCAGTCTCCACAGACAGCTTATTGTGTAATAAGATGCACTGATACTTGGTAAGTTGAATCAGTTTTCAGTGAATGCCTGAAAAGGTACAATACATATTGCAGTTTTGTGCAATGTTTAACAAAATAGAAAAACATGAGATAGAACTAATTAGAAGCAGTATTACCTTCTAGACACAGGTTTGTTGATGGAAGCTCCGTGTATTAGATCACTGAGGCGCTTCACACGGAGCAGTGATGTCTTCTCACCCATCACAAAACTCACTGCGTCCATGAAGTTGGACTTGCCTGTGGAGGAATAAGTATGGCTATGTAAGTCTTATTGTTATCAGGCTAGATACACAGGTCACAACTGTTTTGGAGGCGATAAGTGCCTCATAAAGTTGCATTCTGGAAAGAGATACAAGTTATGCAGACAAACAAGCTTTGGTTCTTGTTCCCAAATTGTATTTTGATTTTACACGTACGGTTAAATACTTCAAAAATGCTACAGACGTTTTCTAAAACAATTTTCACTCTTACCTGATCCGTTGGGGCCTACCACCGCAGTGAACGATTCCATGGGGCCTATGCGGTGGTGTCCCCGATAGGACTTGAAGTTTTCCATATCGATATACTTGAGAAACGCCGGCATTTTGGCTCCTGATAAATAATTTTGTATCACCATTCGAAAATATTACAGATAAATCACTTAAATAAAATAATAGCGCCAAACATCGTCACATCAACAATGTTTGCTGTCAAACAAATGTCAAAAAGTGTTAGCCATTTACAACGTAGACAGAGTAACTAGTAGTTTACTGCCATAGAGTAAAGCATAAAGTAAAGTAATATATCGAGTAGAGTAAAGTAATTTTGCATGCTGGGTATAAAAACCGTAAACACCATTATTAGTCGATTATGAGTATAGTCGGTTTTAGGTTGTGAATTTTATTGTACAGACGCCAGCAGGTCAGTACAATACGTACAGTACAGTACGCTACGACTGTTCAGAGCCCAACAGAAAGAAAAAAAGGCCGAAAGAAGAAAGAACGCTATGCGAAAACGTAGTAATAGCGCGGGCAGGCGACGCGTTGCGACGGGTCGTGTCGGAGGAACCAAAAATTCCACGCAGACGAAGTCGCGGGTAGAATCTAGTGTACAGACGCCAGCACATCAAGTTACTACAATCTGTCAAATTTCATTAATAGATTTTCAACTTTATCGCTTAAGCATTAAGGTTCAAGGTTGATTGGGAAAATTTGACAGTTTCGGGTAGCTTGACCTGCTGGCGTCTGTACAGACGCCAGCACATCAAGCTACTACAATACAATATTTTGAACTTTATTGCTAAAGCCATATAAAGTGCTCTGTGGCTAAAGCATTAAGGTTCAAGGTTAATTGGGAAAATTTGACAGTTTCGGGTAGCTTGACCTGCTGGCGTCTGTACATACCAAATCAATAGTCTCCGAGTAAAATGGGTGGTTGTCATCCGGACTGAAGGACAACAAAATTGTAAGGGTACAGTTTTTTTTATTAGGCTACATAACCCTAAAAATACTTAACCTGGAACGCATGAGTATCGTGAAACGTCAAAACAAAAAACGTCAGGCAGGCAGGTTTATTTATTGACTTCCTTCCTTCATTGTAAGTATTTGAATTATATTTTTATTGATTATGGGTGATGGTACGGTTTGAAATTTATCACTGTTAGAGCTAAAACAATGGCAGGTGACCAGAGCCCCGGTAGTACTATTGACTTAACTGATCCTGAAGAAGTTGTGCTAATGGATCCTATTGACCACGATCGCTGTCGCTACCCTTACTGTATTGTTTGGACGCCTATTCCTGTGCTAACGTGAGTATTCACAATTTCATTAATAATTACGACACAAGGTTTACCATATTACGATTCCCAATTAACTTTGTCTCCGCCGAACTGAGCACAAAATAATAGTACGACCAACCGGTTTCTACTCAGAGGCCAAATGACGAGAACCAGATTTCTTTTATTCATTTTTCTTATCTTTTAAAAATAAGTGTCACGTTTTGCATCATTTTGAGTAAACAAAAGTAAGAATGTTTTAAGACTTCTTTCCACATTGATACATAGGCTTGCCATTTTTCCAAATTATTCAAATTTTGGTTAGATTATTTAATTTAAGATTGCATGTGAGGGGCATCGCTTGTTAAGTCCACAATAATTAATAAAAATTTAGTTGAAGGGTATTACAATTTTAATTTATTTATATATCATTATTTTAAATTTTAGCTTATATAATGCAAATACTTAATTTCTATTAAATAAAAAATTTCACCTATCAAAAAAAAAAAAATTTATATATTATAGAAAATGTAGACCAATGTTGCAAAAATATGATGATTGTTAAAGTTCTAAAAATATTATTAATGTCAAGTTATTGACTAAAACTTGCACCAGAGTGATTTAAAAGAACAAACGAATAAGTCTATATTTATTCGCTTATCAATTTTAAAACCACTTTTCCTTTTATTTAGTTGTGTAACACATAAACAAGTTTATAATAACTATGATGTAGTAATAGTTCAGAATAATAAGGAAAACAATATATTATATTTTCAGATGGATATTTCCATTCCTTGGCCACATGGGCATCTGTATGTCGTCAGGAATAATCAGGGACTTTGCTGGTCCTTACTTTGTATCTGAAGATTTGATGGCATTCGGGAATCCCACCAAGTACTGGCAGTTGTCTCCGCATCAGGCTGCAAATGGACAAGCAGGGTGGGATGCTGCTGTTTCCGAGGCCTCAGAGATATATAAAAAGAGAATGGTAGTTAGAATTCATTTCAATTAATGTATTTTCATTAAATTTAATGGCAATACTTGCACTTTCTCTGTATGAGAATAGGTTTTTGCCCTGCAGTGGCACAATAATAGGCTTGTATTTTTGTATTTTACTCGCTTCTACCAGTGACTTCGCCAACATGAAATTTTTCCCCCCTTATACTTTGTCATCCCCCCTTACACATTACTTTGTTTTCATTTAGCGTTCTTTCTGATTTTTTTTCTTTTTGCTTGGCGCCCTCCTCTTAGCGTAATCTTAAATAACCTACTTATAACTTTCTTCAAGAATTGGGCTATCAAATGCAAAAAAAATATTTCTAATTCAACTGGTCGTTCCAAAGATTAGCGCATTCAATCAAACAGAGTATGTTTGATTGAATGCGCTAATCTCTGGAACTACTGCTTTATTATATTAGTATTTACTAGATGGCAAAGAATCCAAATAGAAAATAGTAGAACTCAGAATAAAGTAATTTTCCTATTCATTATTCAGTATGAATAAATCTGTAATCTATGAATATTTTGATAATTTGCAGCACATTTTGTTCTACGACAACTGCCACTCTCACGTGGCTACAGCTCTCAACATCATGAGCTATGGTGGCTCCAGGAATTGGAACATGGTGAAACTGGCCTTCTACATGATACCTTACTCCAAATACGTCAGGTAATCTAATTGATCATCATGAGTGCAATAGTACAGTGTACAAAATTATTTCTTTTTTGTATTCATTTGCTTTGTTAATTCATTGAATCTAATTAACATTGTTAATTTGTTTTCCAGTTTCGGAGCATTTTTGAAGACTTGGATACCATTCCTGATAATAGTAGCATTTATAGTTGGCTTGGCAGCAATGATATAAATGATTCTACAAATGCTATAATAATTCAGAATTATGGATAAGTAAAAAATCCATGTTTTCTACTGTGGACTCCTTAGTGAAAGACTATGTGGAGGAAATGATGGTGCTGGTTGTAGGATGGTGGAAGTTAGGGGTAGAGGACTAATGTGATGTGCAGGATAGAGTATGGCTCCACAATGTATAACCAGATTTACTAGTTATTATTTATAGATGAAATGAGGTATTTTGTGTAAGCTATGTGTCTGTTATGGTACATTCTCAATAATCATTGTATTGTTGTTAATATTCTGATTTTATGCTAAATGTTGCAATGTCTAGTAGAGATCGTCTAATCTAAAATGACGCGCCCCACTACATAATTCGTTCATTTATATGTGTGTTTGTTGACATGTTGACGGTACTTTTGGGATCGAACGATGCGTGCTTCTACGTTTGAGTCTAACCGACAACTGAACGACCAATTACAATTGCATGTTTATGTGTACTGCGTCCATATTTGAAGTTTCCTTGTGTGCGTAAATGCGGAGGTGGGGCGCGTCATTTTAGATTAGACGATCTCTAGTACTATATTGATAATTTTATGTTATGAAGCAACTGTGGTACATTAGTCAAGAGAATTTAGTATTTTATTTTATTTTTGCCACATCTTTTAAAATATTGTATCTAAATTATTTTATTTTTTGTTTTTATCCATTGAAGTAAATATTTTCCAGAAGGGTAGCAAGAGGAAATGCTGCCTTTTGAAATCAATGTTTGAGAGTATTATAATAAAATATTTTTTTTAGATTTTTAAATTTTTATTTACATATTTATAAATATTACTTCTTATATATTTTTATACATACCATTATATATTTTTACAGATACAATTCGATTATTATTATTATAAGATCTTGTGAATCCTTCTATTACCAAAAATGAAAAATATACACTTTCCTGTAGAACACGATTATTCTTGTGAGTACCTAACTTCAAGATATAAAAAATACATGCGAGTTTTTAAGTTTCCTGTTGGATGTCTCATACATAAATCACATTACATAGTTGGTTGTCTTGGACGGACCTACTTGATCTTGGAACTACATCATGTTATTTGACAAAACTGAACTAATAAATGTAACAATTTATTTAACATTCCAAGGCAATTGTTGTTCAGTAGCAGGGTTTACACAATTAAACACGAACTATAATTCACACTCAAGACTGTATTTAGTCAGAGCAACTTCCTTATCACTGTTTCACAATATCATCACCGTTAGACAAGATTTGCCGCCTTTTTTGTACACTTTCCCACCATGTTCCAATCAACTGTCAGTTCATTACTCAATATGTTATGAATACTAAATTATTGTTATAAAAATCAAATAAATGACATATTATGGGAAAATAAATACAAAGAATATTATTTAGATATTATTGAGAAGATTTGAAAGTAATTTAGGAATAATTAAGCAACTACTATGTCATAACCGTCAAGTATCTATTTGGTACTTGTTAACACAATATTTATGTAACATTTTCATGTCTGGTAAAAAAGAGGTTTCACATACTTTGTTGATCTCCTAACTGAATGTAGTACCAAACTCTAATAGCATAAAGGGCTATCCATAAATTACGTCACACGTAAGGGGGGAGGGGGTCGACGAAGTGTGATATTGTGTGACAAGGGGGTGGTAGGGGTACTAAATTTCGTGACGTCACATTTCAAAATCTATTATAATCTAAGTGTTAAAACATGAACTATTAACGGAAAACTCAAAAACATTTACAACTCTATCTGTATAACAATAAGGTTCAAATTGTTTTGTCGGCCACTCGCCCTACTAGTGTTATGCGCCAACCACCTACGCACCCTTTAGCGTGAGTATATTTTATAACCATAGAAAAAAATCATGAAATTCGTGTGGCGTAATTTATGGATGGCCCCTAACCTGGAGTTATGATGCCTCTTATGACCAGCATTGCTATGTCAAACTTAACATGTAAGCATGAGATAAAAATTTAAACCGTCAACTGTTTTTTTAGGCCTACTTGAACTTTTCATACAATTATTTTACAATGTGTTTATTGTGCTTTAGTTTGGATCACAAACTATACATAGTAAGTTGATACAACACTCTTTGTGTTTGCTGATTCTATACAAGACTATTTAACTTTATGTTAGAAAAAACCCAAAAGCAAAAATAAAAAAAAAAGCTAATGATCCTATCATCATCTGCCTAGCCTTTTCCCAACTATGTTGGGGTCGGCTTCCAGTCTAACCAGATGAGATGCAACTGAATACCAGTATTTTACATGGAGCGACTAATGACCCTATATAAATTATCATATCAATGAATGTTTACTGTATATTAAATGTGTCAAATAATACCAACTTACATAGTATTAAATATATTTACTAACTAGCATTTGATTATCTTGTTTTCTGTCTCCTCACCGTAACAATATTTTGAATCCGTAAAATGAGCTAAAATAATAAAAAGCTTGTTTCACATATTCTACAAGTTTCTTATATTCAATTTTTTTTTTTACAACACAATCAATAATAGTAATCCTGAAAATAAAAGAACTTCCAAATCGTTAAGATTCATTGCTGTTGATTTCTGTATTGATTACGAAAATAACATCAACATTCCTTCAGAACACTCCGTTCTACAGAGAAGTCATAATCAAAACTGCTCACATTGACTTTGTTGGTGAGGAACGCCAGAAGATCTGCCAATTCCGTAGCGAACGCATCTTTGTTTGAAGCCATCTGCAGTGTTTTTGACATGGCGAATGGGACTCCTTGTAAGTAGTGGAATGTGGGATCTATTCGAGCAACTCTTGGCGTTGGCGCGGGCGGCGCTGGTCTTTGCGCGTAGGGGGCAGAGATACCACCACCACCACCACTCACGTTTGGGTAGAGGCTGTTCCTGGGTGAGCTAGGATCCACCACAACGAACCCATCGTCCACCCGCGCTCCAGGAATCGGAGGAATCTCGCCCTCCACTTCTACCTCCACTGGCGAAGATCTCCGCTTACCAAATATCGATGAAAACATTTTTATAGAACTAGCACTGCGTCACAGACACGATATACTTGAAGATTTTTGTGTTTATTTGTGAGTAATAGTGATAAGTGATTCAACCTGTCACCCAACTTGTGCAAGTTTTTGACAATCGAATGACATTGACAGAAAACGACTGACATTCTCTCCTCTCGCTATCAAACAGTACGCCCAGTCGATTTTCCACTGATAAGGCTGATTTACATTGTTCCAATATATTTTAATTAATGAGCTGAAATCCAGTGACACTGCTTTTAACTTACTTAAAATAATATTTTGGCTTGGTTTGGAATGGAATTTAATTACAGTATTTCTCTAGATTTGGGGGGTCCCAAGGACCGGGGGCCCAGGGGGCTGCAGTCTCGACATTCATAGCGATCGCTTTACGACCGAATTCGGTCGCAGTCCCGGGTTGACAGGTGTAATGTATGGAGTGACAGGACTTTGCGACCGAATTCGGTCGTAAAGCCGTCGCTATGAATGTCGAGACTGCAGCCCCAGGTCGTAAAGTGAAAAGGTAACAGACAGAGGCATTTTTGCATTTATAATTTTGTTTCAGATAATGAGCGCTCTGCATGACAAAGAATAAAAAAATTGAATTAGGAAGAAAAATATTTACAAATAATAAAGTTACAATGTCCGTTAGTCTTGATGTATGTTCCGGATTGACGCAAAAACGGCTGAATGGATTTGGATGAAATTTGGTAGAATAAACAGTTTATAAAAACAATTCATTTGTAACTTGGATTAACACATGAGGGCCCGTATTCCCGTATTTAAAACGTTCCAAATCTAGTCGCAGTCTCATCTCTGCGACAAACAAATGTCAAAATGTAGGGAAATTAGACGTATTTTTGACAGATTGAGACAGATCAGACTGTGAACGTTCTTAAAATTATGAAAATTATCCCTAAGGTGCTTTTCATCCCATTATTACGTTCCCATGGAATATTTTCCGACATCCATGCGCGCGAAGCCGCGGTCAAAAGTTAGTACGGAATAAATATTATACGTAAAAAAAACGACATTTAAAAACCACCTACTGAGGATTTTTGTATTCTATTTAGGTGATTTTAATAAATCATTAGAGAGGGGTTAATCGCTGCAAACCGATTGAAGAAACCGGACTTTAAGATAGAACGGTTTTATTACCACAAACTAGGATGGAACTAAAATGTTGTCATCGCGAAGCGTTGTTCTGATTGGTGGCATATTAACAAGTTTTCCAATAGGATTCTTGTTGGCCAATAAAAAAATAAGAAAAATTGCTTATAAGTGACATGAAGAAAATGCGAACGAACTGATCATTCGACGTAAGTATTACGTCAAAATCTGGTCAAAACATAGATTTTTGGCTTGTTTTGAAGCGATATTATGTGAACTTTAATACTTGAGATGAATTTGTCATCAAAATGTTGTTATTTGTGTCCATTGTGACGTTAAAAGGATGCAAATTAGTATGTAAAACTGTAAGATTGTGAGTTAAAAGGACATTTATAAGATCGAGTGTTTGGAACCCCAGCTGGTGTAAGCAAGGTACCAATAGTTGATGTAGTTGTAGTGTGCTTGTTTCGTGTATCTATGTACCGTACTAAGTTATTTCAATACCTTGGAGATCATTTTTTTCGTATATGATGTAGTGTTTGTTATTGAAAGCATCACCTTGTTGTTATTGTATGTTCCACATCGCACAACAGAACTATGTCATAAACTCGTATATATTGTAATTAAACTACAATATTAAAGAGATAGCAAGATATACGAGTTGTTGATACTGTTCTTGTTTTGCTTTCAAACTAGAATCTTTGATAGTAATACTAATAGATGATGATACTCCATTATATCCATTAAATGGTCTTGGACCTGGTACCTTGAATTCATGAATAAATTTAATTATATTTACTTTGAGTCCACAACGAGGCTGCTGTTTTTCTGTAAATATTGTACAGAAAATATTTTGTTTTTGGTGACAAAATATTATGTTGAATTCTTATTGGATAAACATTTTGTAAAGTTAGTAAAATATTTTTTAAGCTAGACCTAAATAAAAAAGCATAATACTACAAGTCTAATAAGTAAAAAAATAAAAAAAATACCTATTATAATGAATGGAAAAAGAATCATGCCGTCTGCCAACCTGTTACCATTTTCCTGTTTTATATAAGAAATAAAGACACAAGAATGCTCTTCTTTCAAGGTTACATCCACATTTCAATAAACAGTTAAACCACTTCAACATTTTTAAATCTGCCCAGTACTAAAAGACAAAAAATTTGGGTATGAAGCTTAGCTGCAATATGTAAACTTTATTTAACAATTCAACAATATTTGCACCATCTTAATTCTTCACTGGTAGAAAATGCCTAAGGCATTAAGTCCGCCTTTGTACCTTATTTCTGTGTGAGAATTTTAAATAAATAAATACTTATCCCAAATATAAAATTATGGATTATAATTGACACCAACTGAGATGCCAAGCGAGCGTGCGAGACCTTGAGAACAATTTAATCCAAAAGTTAATAGTCACCATTATAACAGTTGATAGATATTTTTACTTGTTTTCTAATTAGTTTGCCTCCTTGCAGGAAACTGGAGAAATGGCTGATGAACCTGGCCGCTCTTCAAACAACTCTGGTATGTTTAGTTTTATATTTAAGTTCTTTGTACTTTACCCAGACTGATAGTTTGCTTATACAATCTGTTTCTCTTGTTTTTAGATTACTTTGTATATTTAATCAAATCAAATCAAAAGCAATTTATACAAATTGGGCTGAGCGTCAACAGTTTTTGGACATCAAAATTACATAAGACGAAACCCCAAATCCCCAAAACCCCCCCCTTCACCACTTCCTAGTGCTTAAACTAGGAAGAAATAGTGGTGCAACAAATTCTCTAGAATTTTTATTTCTAGGCCTAGGACTTGTAACCTTTTGCCTGTTCCGTGATCATATAATAATTGTAAGTTTAACGAATGTGTTTGCTTCACGGGCAGTGATTTTTTTTTTACAACATTAGCACAATTGCTTGTTCACACATATATTTGCACTCAATCATTATAATAACAATAAAATATGTAAGTGGCAACTACATGTACTGCTACCTGTTGACCTTACCTTGACTACCTCAACAGTAGTCTAGGTGGACTAGACATACTTTATACATATTCATTTTATTGTTTGTTAAGATTAGGCCCTGGATAAGACACACCTTTTATAGTGACTTGCTTTTTTGTGTACTGTTGAGTTAAAACACATTATGTATTTATATACACAAATACATGCTGCTTTCATTGACTAAATAAAAATATTTTATATAAAAACAAGATATTTTTCTACCATCTTATCAAGTAGTAAATAAAAGGTTCGACGAACTATTTTATCACACAGTAACTAACCTAAACGGTTTTAGTCCACTCAACAAAGAGGTGCAGAGTTCGTGAGCTGGGACCTAAGCGATTTCTTCAGAAAGTTGTTCAGAGTGCTTAGGGAGTAAACATACCTACTAAGTCACCGCGTCTACACTTTTTTCGAATTCCTACCCATTCTCGAACTACACGTTCCGGAAAAGTGAAAATTTTCGAAAAAACGACTTTTATCAACACTAGCTGTTGCCTGCTACTTCGTTTGCGTTATTTCGAGATAAAAATGCCTGTGTGTTAATCCAGGGGGTCTACTCCGAGGTGGTATCGGCCGAATGTTCGGCCGTTTCCTGCTACGTAGTTACTGTTTGGTTCGGTCGGTCCCGATCCTACACTCCTACACTCTTTTGAATATAGACTATTGTCCCGACCCAACTGAGCCGATCCGAACTTTTTTCGCATTTTTCAATAATATTCGGTTCGGCTATGTGTCGGTCCGATCCGATCATTCGCACTTTGCACTTCGTAGTAGACCCCCCAAGTCCTAATCTATCTACCTACCAAATTTTATCCAAATCCGTTCAGCCGTTGAGATGAATGGTTGCATTTGACCTAACACTGCTATTTCAGATTTGATGGAATTCTTTGAGTACGAGTTGGCCCCATTTCCCTTGGCACCCTGAACAACTTTCTGAGGAAATCGCTTGGGTCCTAGCTCACGCTCTTTACACCTCCTTTTTGGTTATTCGTTGAGCGGACTATTTAGCCGAATTTTATTAAGTCACTATTTTCGATCTAAATAATTCAGAGCTGCTTTAATTGGGTAAAAGTAATAATATCTCATCTGTAACTAATTTATTAATAAATGCAGCTGTCTACGAATGTTCAGTATTTGTTTCATTAATTTAAATAATTACCTAGGATCTAATGACGCATTTTGAGATAAAAACAAACATTTTGGCATTGGAATAGTTAAATAGAGAATATAAATAATTAAATTAGCATACGAAAGGAAGGAAAAGGAGGTATTCGAAAAATATTATTCGAAAGGGGGTTGATACAGCATTTGAATGTATTTGTTTTATCGTACAATGCCACTTCCCTGTGTTTTAGCTCAATTAAAAGACCATCAAAGTCCCTAGCAACTCGTCTCACTGTATAGTATCGTATTTACATCTCTAGTCTACACTATTGGCAACATCGCATCGTCGGCTCCTCAATTCGTATTTCCCAAGCGAAAGCACACTTTTCCAAGAACGCTGGCATGGTGCATCTTCCTCGAAGAAAAATCTGTAGGGGTCTGTCATTCGGCCGCCTCAGCCAATCACAGCGCGGGGGAAAGTGGGTGGTGGAGGGGAACTGGAGGGTGTACCGGGCCACAGATATAATGCCATGGTGTGAGTAATAATTTGATAAATCTCAGTTGTTGCTAGGGTCCGCATTTGGTCTCTACATTTACATTTTCTTAACACAAAAGCATTATATGTTTAATAGTAATATAATAATTTTATATGACAGGTGTTGCTGACATTTTTTGTCCGTATTTTAATTTCAATGGTGGCTTTACGCCATAGTAACATTTGATACCCAAATGGAAGATTTAAGCCCCTTTTTTCGCGAAATCAAAGCATTTTTCGGGCACATTTCCTGGACGGAAAATTTTCCACGCTGAGTAGTACAACCGGGCTCGGGGGCTCGTCACGCACACCCATCTGTCGCGGCTCGATCGATGCCGCCAAGGCCACGGGCGCCCTATCGATTTTATATAAATAGAAGCCTCTCGCAACCCCCGCCCCGTATGCGCTCGCTCACCCGCCCGGGAACCGGGAGCAGCAGGTTCGATGCCCGTCCTTGCGTTCTACGCGTCTTGTTTCCTTTGTTTTATTTGCCTTTGAGGGTAGTTCAAAAATATATTTGGTGATTTTTGTTCGTAACAGAGAAAATATTGTTTACGGTTTTTTTGTATGATATTTAGTATCTTTATTGATTCCATTGTCCTACAGACGTTTGTTGTTTTTTTTTATACATATAAATCTTCGTTATTTGGCGTTATTTAGGTACTGATACTTAGTCACGACAGTAAGGAGTGCGCTCTTCTTCAAGACTTCTATAAGTACTATGTTCTTGTATGAACTATCTTTTTCATAACTTTGTGAATACAATACAATCTTTATCCATACGGCCCATCGAAGCTCTGTCGCTCGTTCAAATTCTTGGAAAAGTGAATCATTACCTATTTTATAGAGAGTATTGAACAGGTTGGTTGTTAGGGAACGCTTCCAGAGCCTTCCAGACGAGCACGTCGCTTGTAATATTGAAACATCACCCCTGCTGGTGTTATGTGTATCGGTAGTGAATAGAAAAAGGTAACGTTTGATATAAGATTAGGCCACCGCCTTTCGACGCGTGGGTATTTGAATACTTAGATGACTTAGGATTCGGTCAAGAAGACGGACAGCAGCGTATTCCTGTTTGGCCAAAACAGCTAAACTCAAAACATTTGTTTCAATTAAACCATGGAATCATCGCGTTTCTTGCCCCTTCTTCTCAATAGGAACCTACTACGCTTTGGAATGGACAACTTTAGCTTCTCTGAATGATCGACTCGTTGGCTGGTTGACTTGAAATTAATGTTTGAGTTTTAGGAGGCCCAAACGAGATGAATGAAAAATGTTAACTAAGACTGATGAAAAAATGTCCGCACCCCTTCATTTGATCTCCATCGAATCGATCTACCGCTGCACCGTAGCATCTGCCTAGCCTTTTTCCGAATACTTAGAGCTATGTATTATTATATACTTTTTAACCGACTTTAAAAAAGGAGGAGGTTCTCAATTCGGTTGAATATTTATTTTTTAATATTTTCTGCCTCAGAACTCCGTTAAGTATTTATATCATTTTTTTATTACTTTATCTAATAAATAAAGTTGTGTAAGGATTTAGTCACGTAAAATGACGATATCATTATAAATACATAATTATGATTTTAAAAGAGGGACGTCCCCAATATGTTGTTGGTACGTTTTATGTATGAGTTTTTGATAGCTAGCTCTGTCCACATTCATGCTGAGAGTCCACTTTTTGGCTACAGCACCACTCCCACGCAATATCTATTAAAATATGTGTATTTATCTGTTTTCGGTTCCCTATAAAATGGTTGAGCTGAATGGTGCTAATCCACGCGTCATGTTCGTGAAAGGGCGCCGTCGCGTCGGTTGAGACTCTTCAACTGCCAGGGCTTATTTTTAATCTTATAGTTTGAATTGTTTCTTCATTTGTTTTTTTTTACATTGTTCTCACATATAGAAGCAACAAGAATAATGGGCTCTTTAGTCAACTGAGGCCGCTCGAACTTATCCCGCGGGATGAGTTGGCTAAATAATTAATTTTATTATTTTCCTTTGTCAACTGATCCCACTTTAAAAAAAAGATTATTATTTATGTATCACTATATATGATTATTATTTATGTAGTACCCAGGATTTTGTAATACTATCTTGATTTAAAAGAGTGTCCTTGGAGTTTCTTGCCCGTTCTTCTCCATAGAGATTTAGGTTTCGGAATAGGAGACTAGCTTCAATTTTCTGACTAACTGACCGACTATTTAATTTTGACAATTCAAAAGTGCCTGTAAATGGTTTAATTGAAATAAATGCTTTGAGTTTGAGTTTTGTAAAAATATCAATACTCATAGTTTCTGGCGCATTATATTTATATTAGAAAGAAATAAAGAAAATACGTTTATTTGCGGTAACCATATTGGTAATGTCAACAGTATACTTAAGGTAATAAATTGTGCACAAATAAGTACTTAGGTGGTAACTTAAAATTTAATGAAATCATTATGGTCCCTGTCGGGCAGAGGAAAATAGTAAATAAATTAATAAAAACGTTTATTTTTTCCACCACACAATGAAACGTTAGTACAATACAAAATTGTGTATACAAAAATACATTGATGTTGTGGAGACTGGAGCCTGTACTAGGAATACCTGTGTTACAGGTCTCCAGGCCTCCGAACTACACGGACAAGTCACACAAGACGTTTGTATCACGTGTACTAACATGATAATGATACTGGGATGAAAGAAAAAAAAACAGAAATAATGTAAAAAAAGGAAAATACAAAGCAAATGATTAATTAATTAGACAGCAAAGTAGGGTGTGTGGGTGTGGGTGTGTAAGTGTGGGTGTGTGAGTGTGGGTGTGGGTGTGTGAGTGAGGGTGTGGGTGCGTAGTGAGTGTGTATGTGAGATATTCAAAACTTGTCTTAATATGGTATAGCTACTTTGGAGATGTCGACCTGCTTTTTATGAGATGACTTCCAAGAGCCTCTCAGTGGCTTCATAATCGTGAGATAGTGAGAGAGAGGATGCTGCAAAACTTATCTATTCTTTTTAAAGTTTTTTTTCTAATATGTATGAATTTTCAAATAAATAAGTTTAATTTGTTTATTAATAATTATTAGATAATATAGCCCTTATAGTTTATCGTTAAATTACTAAATATATAATAAATTCATAAATATTCGTTTACAACATAGTATCACTTTTTGTCATCAAAAATGCCCATAATTCTTTTACTGTTACTTGACGACGCCCGTTTCGTTTGGGTAATTCCTCAGTGGGTGTATCTTGTTAGCGTAGATTTGAATTTAATGTCAAAACAATTGACACTCTCTTACCTGGTAAAAACCCAGAATGCTAATAAACCATATGAACAAGCCATCGAGCCATTGTGACAGAAAGGAGTGGGCGTCGCCCGATGGCGTCCCATGTCGTTCCCATTTGACCTTAGCTCCGACATATTCTATTATTTGGGTTGCCGGGGTCAGATGACACATAATGTCAGCTCGTAACTCTCCACTGTTGGAAATGGGCTTCCCCTGAACGATTCACATGGAAATTGCACTAATCATGGTTTGTGCAGGTTGTTGTTATAATCACCTAGATCCTAGACATCCAGGAAGTCGCTGCCTATCGCCTTTCCGAGCACCGCTTGGAACAAAAACATGGAATTTATAGAATTTTTAATCCTTTTGTTCAATGGGAGTTCCCAATTGGCAAAAATTACTAAACTTCAATACAAACTTTTTAGGGGATGAAAAATCGTCCCTTAGCTCACCTTCGTAACTTTTGTGCAAAATGTCGAGCCTCTGAACTCCTCAATTTTCTAACCTAACCCAACGGTTTAGAATGTGTGTTGTCAGTGAATGAATGAATTTTATTACGTAGATTAGTATCTTATCGAAAATGTATAAATATAAATAATAATAATCTTTACTACATATTGTCCATGTTATTCAACGAATAAGTTATCTAGATCCGTGTTAGGACCTAGTCATCGGAGTTTTGAGAAAATCCATTTTTTTACCTTAAAATTCTACGTATCTTATTGATTTATTTAGAGAGCTTCTGTATAGAATATGTACTGTTATAAGTATAGGTAACAATTAGTCTTGGAATTACACAGTCGCTAATTACAGTATCTTCATCGAAGGTGAAATTCGAGTCCAGAAAATAAACTGCTCCTTCCATCTTTATTTTGGATGGAATTTGGCAATTTTTGGCAACTCTATTTAGTGGGTGGCGCGGAGGCGGCAAAAGCGCTAAGGTTGACATTGCATGCCCTTCATAAGAACAAATAAAACAATTATGTTTTGTTTAGACCACCCCTTTCAAAGCTAAGCGTTTCGTGAAGGGTGCACGGTTGTTTGCCGCTAAAAGCGCGAGGTTGCGGGTAGTCAGTCGGTCTTTGCCCGCGCCGCACCTCGCATAGTGATGGATAGAGAGAATATTCTTCTTTTCGACGGAGAATAGTCTCGGAACATGGAGAATGTAAAATTGAAATAGTTTAATAGTACTAGTTAATTATGATGAGCAGGGGGTAATAGATGTAACTGCCATTACCAAGTAACGACCAAAAACGTGTTCAATTACACCGTCTGTTTCAAAGAAATCGTGATTATTATTTTTTGTTTTTAATTATTAACATATTTTTTTGACATTTCATTAAAGTTGAGTATTTGTAAATCATTAAGTTTGTTTTAAAACAGAAATCCTATTTTAACATTAATACCATAGGAAATTCATGAGAATGTTCTCGGTCAGGTGGATTTACTGAGAATTTAAGTTGTGGAGTTCAGTTGTTTTTGGGATGAGGTCTTTTTTATTCTGGAATCCTGATCAGTTCTAAAACGTTTCGAGTTAAGGAGCATTACCTGCTTAATCTCCAGCATATAGTTGCATTCAATTGAAAACAGTATGTAGGTTACTTGACCGCATTATTTGGCACCGAGCCAGAATATGTCAATATTGGACTAGCATTTACATACAATGTAGAATTTAACAGTGCTAGTGCAGTGCAGGTTATTCTTGCCTACTAAAGTCATTATACTGTTAAATTGTGTAGTATATAATGTATATATGATATTATATTGATATTCATAGTTCTTGGAAACGAAGCTTATAGTACAAAGACGTAGGCGTTAGAGAGTACGTGGGCGTTTAATGTCGAGTTGTTTTTCATAAATAAATAATACAATACCTCTTGTCTATTTTTGTTTAAAATTATCCAATTATATTCAAGCTATGATAAAAAATCTTGGTACGAAAAAAAACACTAGTCGTAATAGCATTCTGAAGCATCCGGTGAAATGTGTGTAAATATTGTTTTTCTGTGAGATTAGTACCTAGTTATAAAAACACACTGACATAGCTTTTAAGTTTTTTGTACCTTACTTAAGGATCATTGTTGTCTGGACAAATAATTAATTTGATTTAATTTTTACTTCTACTAAACGTAATCAAGGGATATAATCGCATGATCTCATTGACTTATAGGTTCATCAGCATGATTGGCTCCCTTCCAACACATAGTCAAATGTCCCGACATCGTCTGCGCGTACGTCGATCATAGGTACATCAATCACGTATTGTCAAACCCTCGGATATTGACGTAAGCTGCTTACGTCACTAAATCGTCGACTTATCAACGATGACCCGGTTATTTGTTTTGCTGATTGTAGACAACAAAGTATTGTTGTTACGTAAACTACTTCTGCTGAATGATTAACATGACTGCTGCAATGAAAGCGCAATGCGCGGCAGACGAGGTATTGGTTATGATCCTAATTTATTTGGGGTAGGCGCTGTATGTCTTCTTCCATATACATCTTCCAGTCAGCCTCAGCCGTCATCTCAGAAGTCACCACCTTTTGAAATATTTCTTTAGGTAAATGATAAATAGAGTAATGATTCATTTTCCAAAACGGGTAGGTCTGGAAAATTAATCACTACTATATTTAAAGAGCGTTCCTCTACAAACTTCAATACCCCCTGGTGTTGAAGTTTATAGAGGAAAGTACGAGTACGTACTCCGCGCGCACGAAGTTGCGGGCGAAGTGCTAGTTATACTTATAATTATACAAGATGAGGCTCTTGACTACTCTTGCCCTTGACTGACATTGACATAAACCTTCATAACACGTTCAACTCGACATTGTTTTTCATGCTAGTAAATCCCCGAATGGTTTACCTACTAAGTCTTGTTTGTTTCGTAATAAATTGGTTAAGAAATAAAAAAAACACCAATTTAATTTTTGTATTTTGGTACTAGCTGCGCCCCGCGGTTTTACCCGCATAAGTTTCGATCCCCTGGGAATATCGGGATAAAAAGTATCCCATATGTTAATCCTGGTTATAAACCATCTGTGTGCCAAATCCGTTCAGTAGTTGTTGCGTGAAAGAGTAACAAACATCCATCCATCCATCCGTCCATACAAACTTTCACATACTTATATAATATCAGTAGACGAATGATGTTGTCAATCATGTTATCAATCATTATGATGACGTCACAGCACCGGCACCTAGTGCACTGTAGTGGAATATTTTTATATCAGTCGGAATATCTTAATGTACAAATCTATAATCAATTAATCACGATATTTTTGGCTCTTGTAACAGATTGTAATTATAATTCCTGCTGATATGAAATAATATGATATGTGTGTGTCTGTGTGAGGGTGTATGCAGATGTGTAATGTGTATGGACGTAGACGAAGTAAAAGGAGTATGTAAGGATCGTAGCAGGTGGCGTTCTGGAGGTTCTGCCTACCCCCATGGGAGCAAGGCGTCAGTTTATGTATGTAATAAAAAGTCCCTCAAAAAAATATTAAAAGCGGTTCTAACTTCAGCTGTGTTGAGCAAAGATAGCAAACAAGGTCACTTTCCCTTTTAAAACTTAGTCGTGTGGATCATAATTTTATCTTAGTAGACCCACCTTTATCCACTTTTAAGCCCTTAATCTTTTAAACCAAAATATAATAATAAAAGTCACGTCAAAGCCCTGACGACGTGAATAAACTTTCGTAGGCCGCTACGAGTCGTAGCGCGTAGCTCGTAGCCAACGCCTACGAACTGCCCACCGTCCCGTATATTATCAACAGGGCGCGATGACTAAAAGCTGACACCAACATAAATCTATGCCACTTTTAGTGAAATCAACATAAATCACGCCTGTGTTGCCCGAAGGGTTAGGTAGAGGTATTACAACACATATCTAGGCATTTCTGTTTTAATCTCATGTGAAATAGGGCGAGGGCAGCTACGGAAAAACATCGAATAACTACCGTATATCAGTGTTATTTGATTTTTAAATTCAATAACCCTGATAATAACTGATCGACCCTAACTGTAACCCTTACGTACAGGGGACTATACCTACTGATGTCCGTAGTCCAAGTTCCGAGATTCGAGTGAAACATACATTTTTTACTATCCCAGCTAATCAGGCATTTCAACTCAAACATAGCAATTATGGCCGCCAAGAGGTACCCTAACGTTCTTTGATCAGATTACCAGAAAAGCAACCTGTGGCGCCATCTGTCGACAAAGGAAAGACTACCTTGTTTACAAGCTGTAAACAAGTCTTTAGTAGTATAGTAAGCAAAACCTTTTCGGGAGTCGAGAGACGACTACCGGCCACCGTAGGCGCGGGCCTGCGGGCGGAGAGCAATGGGTAGCTCACCGCCCGATCAGGACCAGGCCCGTGCCGGACGGCGCGTAAGTGTTCCACGCGCGCCTCAAAGAGATGTCAGCATAACGAGGGGCCCGTCAGGGCCGAAGCCTGCCGGGGCAGCGGGATTGTCCGAAAGGGTTACCGCTGCCCCGGAACATAAAGGGCGAAGGAAGGAACATGGGTGGGTTTTAGTCAGTAAGAGTCTGACACTCCCTTCCGCTCCACCCAGAGCGGGAGGAGTCATTTGATGATTTCCCATCCCAAAAAAAAAAAAAAAAAAGCAAAACCTTTTTCAAATTAGCTTTATTCAAAATCTGCAACTACTGATATGCCTGAGCGTATATTTACTCTAAACGTGCTACCTGCCTGTCGCTAGGGACCGGCCTACAACCTCAGAGCCATCCCCTGAACTCAAAACAAATCTGTATTAGAAAAACAAATTATCAGACATCTCTTGTTGTGACTGCGGTTGTTTGGTTACCAAGGTCAAGGGCACATTTGGGCAGGGGGAGGCGGGGCGCGGGGGGCGGGATGGGCGTGGCTGAGCTTGGGACAGAAATAGACACAGCAACGTTTGTCAACACACGCCTACGCAGCGTGGCTCCGGCCGGGGGGATTCCCGGGAGCGGAGTTCAGTGGAGGGCCGAAGGGGGGAGAGTCCCCCTCTTCTCGAAACTGGGGATAAATTTTGCTAATACGTTCCTGGAAGGCGAAGTGTTTTAGTGGATGATGGATCGCTGCTATAACGTCGTGCCCCGGTGTAATGTGAGCTGTTATTTAAATGATGTGACGTGTACGTTGTATACCGAGCAGCATCAGGGATGATGTTTGTTTTGCTTTGAGAGAATTTGGGTTGGAATTGGTCAAAGTAGGTACCTGGGGTCGTCTTTCTTACTTCAGAGCAGAATAATCAAAGTTTACCAAAAGTTTTCATCTCTTCATACGTTTGCAGATAAACAGACATGGTTTCAATAATTCCAACTATTCCCTTGTGGTTTCTAGTAATATAGCCGCACCCATATTTAATTAATTTAGGTACTTCAATGCGACAGAAATACCGCCACAATAGAGAATTGTAGATAAATCACAATGATCCCTAAATTCTGAGAATTATAATCAAAATGTAGTTTAGTGAAGACTAAATAATCTAAACGTAAATTAGAGGTTACCAACTAGCGTTTGCTTGCGTCTTCGCCCGCACGTACATATGTCAGAAATTATCCCAAGGTATCGTACTGTGAAGGTTGGCTGCTAAAGTCTACCTTATGTAGTGCAGGCTGGCAATAAAATAACTCTGGTTGCACTTGAACTGTCAAGTTTAGAATGAGCTTTCCAGTTTTTTGTATTAGGTTTTTATTTGGAAGGAGGAGTGATAATATAGCCGGGGTGATGTAAAGACGTTCGCTTGAAATAAACGTAGAAAATATAACGTTGTATGATTTTAACACATACCCCTGCTATAGTACCCCAGAGGGGCCCGTGGCTAAATAACAACAGCCGCACAGGTCGATCGATCAGGTTAAGCTACGCTTTCCGCGGTTGGGCTGTGGAACCCACCCACAGACCAACCACGGCAAGCGTAGACCATCTTTACATACCGAGACCCCTCCGTGCCTCGGATAGCACGTTAAGCCGTTGGTCCCGGTCATTCGTGGATCTTTGACAGTCGTTACGGGTAGTCAGAAGCCCGAAATTCTGATAACCAGTCTTACCAAGGTGTATCGTATTACCCAGTAACTGGGTTGTGGGGGTCAAATAGGCAGTCGCTCTATGTAAAATATTGGTATTCAACTGCATCTGGTTAGACTGGAAGCTAACCCCAACAAAATTGGGAAAAGGCTAGGCAGATGATGACCCCTGTAAAAGTATCCTACATATGTCCTAAACCCAGGCCATGGTCTATCCGTGTGCCATTTAATCCAAATCCGTTCAGCCGTTACGGTGTGAAAAGGTATAACCGACAGAGTTACTATTGCATTTATAATATTCAATATGGATGTTGTGGTTAGATATGTTACATTAGCAGCCTGACAAAATATTTTTGAATAGCCCCAGACTAGGAAAGTTCAGGCTCTTGGGCTTACTTAATAATAAAATTTTACATCATTCTTTCGGAGTCAGTTGAAGTTATTTCCTCTTTCCTCCCTTCCTAAAATGATTTCACGGAACTTTGTGACGCATATTAAGTAAGTTTAATTAGCAGCAACTGATTCGTAATAGCTACATTCGAAAAGTTTATTACCTAAGTGCGTCTTTGATAACAACTACATAACATGACCACCTTGAGAGTAACTATACATACTGTATTTTTGTTTCTTGGATCGAATGTAACCTAAACTTCTGTTATGCTAGCAAGTTTTTGATTTATATTTGGGGTTATGTTACTTGTTTTTGCACAAGTGGAATTATACAGGGTGGCAGGGACATCAATGCGCAGGTTGTTACCATGGATACAGTACATGATTCGGAATACCCCTGCGTTGAAATTTTTTGCAGGTTATTTACCAAAAATTTGCTGTCCATACATTTTGACCGCGTAGGTATTGCACTTTTCTTTTGCAACTGACGAAAAATTTCTACGCTAGGTTCTAGAATCATGTGCTGAATTTATGGTTACAGTTTGCGCGTCGATGGCACTACCACTCTGTATACATACTGTTGATTAGTGTGAAGCGGGTTAGCGGGTACCCAGTGTCTGTACCATAGAAATGTAAAAAATAGAAGTGGCAAGGGGGCGCGTCTGTGTCGTCGCGGCATGTTCAAAATGACCATGTCTAGGCAAATGGCTGCTTGGCGGTATGCGACGAGGCGTTGTCGTGGTGAAGGAGGATCCTACTGCGAGGTCGTTTCTCCCGAACTTTTTCCAAGACAAGTGGCAAACAATTGTTAGTGTACCACTATGCAGTAACTGTTTTTCGATCCTCTAAAACAATGGTTGCGTAATGACCTGTCCGTCCGAAGAACGAGGCCACCATCATATTTCCCACGTTTCGACCTCTCTTCACTTTAGTTGGCAACTCCTCGGAAGGAAACACCCAGACAACAGACTGTCTTAGTTTCAGGATCATAACAATAAATCCAGCTTTCGTCACCCGTAAGTATGTCGAACACAGCATTTGAGTCACCTCCGTTAAATCTTTGAACCATTTCACGACACCAATCAACACGACGGAGCTTTTGGGCCTCTGTCAAATTATGAGGTATCCACCGGGCACAAAGCTTCCTGACCGCTAAATGTTCATGGAGGATTTTGTGCACTTGACTCATACCGACGCCCAAGCTTGTCCGAATCTGCTGATAAGTCACTCTTTTGTCAGTCTCTATCATATGCCGCACAACACTGATGTTATCTTCAGTCGTCGCCGTAGAAGGCCGTCCCTCACGCAGATCATCGGTGAGATTAGTGCGACCACGTTTAAACTCATTAAACGAGTTGTAAACGTGCCACGAGATGGGGCTTCATCGTGAAAGGTCAATCGAAGTCTATCATAACTTTCTTGTTGACTTAAATGACATCGAAAGTCATAAAAAATCATTGTACGAACATTTTCTCGCGTTCAATTCATGCTGACGTGACGCAGACAATTTTCAACTTGTCGCCAAATCGTAAACAAATGACAAATGAATAAAATACATACACAATAATATTGGCAGAGTTCCATTTTCAAAATTTGAACTTATTTTTTTATTATGTCGTTTACAAGTGGCCAGTTCTAAAAACTTTCAGTGTCGTCCTCGTATAAGTATTTTACTATACTATTTGTCTTTAAAATCATGAAAAACAACAAATTGTAAAATATTTCTTGCTTTTACTACGTTAATTTGGTTTTCAAATATCGCAGCGACTGTACTATTTTCGCAGTCGACTACCCAACGATCCCTAAAAAGATGACGTTGAAATCCGGTTGGAAGACCCTTGAGAAGATGTAAAATAATGTTAAAAAAAAAATTTACATGTTTTTTTTTGCTATTTATATAATATAACATTTTCATATATATATTTTTAAAATAAATGGCTTTTGCACAGCACAACGATAGCGACAGATGTTTTTGTGTGAGTAAGTTGTACGGTGCATGGTAAATGCACGCTGTGTTTGATGAGTTAAGGTTTATAATTGATTGTGTAGTACGTTCTGATTTATGAATTCCAAGTTTGTGCGCGACTTTGTATCTATTGCTTTTACTGAACTACATGTGTCGTAGTGGCGCGGTAGCTGGATCGTCTTAGCGACATGGAGTTCTGATACATTTTCAACTAGAGGGCATATCCCCTTCTTCTATATCATTCTCCTATATCTATGGTCTGTACCTACTAACACTAGATGTTGAGTAAGTGATACTAACCATATAGAATCTATCAGAAAAGTTTTATTATTATTTTAAAAATGTCTTTGTGATATCGCGGGACCCTTGGGTCTCGGACCGTTAAAGTCGTACGTGGGTCCAAAGCCAACTCGCACAGGCCCGTTAGACAATTTTAACTGGAATGAGGGGCCAACCGACGATTAGCACTATATGCACTCTGCAAGTGCACCGAAGGACAACCCCCGGTTGAGGCAGGACTATTGCGGAACATGGAAACAAAATACATATATTGGGCTATGGGTTTAGGTGGCTATAGTGGATTGAATTAAGGAAGGACTGTGTCCCCTGAGTCCCCAATGGTAGTATAATATTCACGGATAAAATGGCAGGGGGTGACTTGCACACTCAATAATGGACCAATTACTTATTTATTAAAGCGGTTTTCACGGCATGCCTGCCGACTGCTTTGTACATTTTATGCATGTATTTACTTGGTTGTTTCTATAACTACAAGACCAAACACAATGTTTTTCATCAAAAGAAGCATAAAGATGCAGTTTGCTTACATAGTCACACCCAGTCTGACTGAGTCTAGATATAAACAATATAGTCAAATTTACAAGATCTATGTTCAAATACCGCACCAAGGCTATAGCAGGTCGGTAAACAAGTTTGTTTGATACCTATTGATCCTCCTTACTCTCTAGAAACTCGGGTGTTTCGAACAAACTAGTTGTTTTGAGTTTATTTTTATTTCGGCTCTTATTGTATCGAGTGGGATAGCAGATGGAGGTTTGTAACTAACTATTGTCTATTATCTCTGGTTCGTGTCTCGTAAATTGTTCGGGAAATTGATCTTGATTTAATTGTTGTCTTCACAATTAGTTTCCCTCCAATGGTTGTCTTGTCTATAAGAAATTGCTTGTGATAGGACCGTTTATTGTACTGCTGTAAATATGTTAATTTATTCACTTCGTCCTGTTGGTGTAAAATAAAATATACTCAAAGTCAAAATCATTTACTTCCAAAAGGCACTTTTGAATATAATAAATTAGGTATTCTATCTAAAAGCCAGAAGTCGAGTTAAGAATTGTATTAATCATCAACTTCTGGCCGTTTTCTCCCATTCCAAACCATTGGAATGAAGCCTCTCCAAAGTAGCTCCTCATAACTATTTCATGACGCATCCGGTCCACCACAGCTTCCCCAAGTCGCAAACTAGCAACCATGACTCCTTTGATCTCAATCGACCATCATAACTACAAACTTGAATAACGCCCATTCCACAAAAACACGTAAATAGGTACATTCCAATTAGTTACGGCTACAAATACAACATGCGTAGGACGATCCACATAACATTTATAAACACTTTCAGAGCCACAACCGAACTTAAAAATAAACAACAATACCGAACTGCTGTATAATATTAACTGTATTCGGTAACAGCAAGTTATCGCAAAATGGCATTTATTGTGTTCGCAGCGGTACTGAAATAGCAAGTAAACAAAAAGTTCAGCGTGAACACGTAACTAGATTGGCAGCCCGATTGTTGCCGAGGGGGCACGAGCGCCTGCCCCTTGTGGAGCTAAATATATCCCGAATGATTTGTTTATTCCCAAAGTTATTGTGTCCTTTTGATTAATTTGTTGTGTCTTAGCTTCAGAAATTATAAGTGAGAGGGTAGCGAGAGGTCGAAGTCTAACTGCGAAGATCAATTGTGGAAAGTCAGTGTAAACGGAACTACTTCATACCTCATATTGTGTGTGCCCGTCTGTCGTGGTGAGACGGGTGACTAATGGTATTGACCAAATAAACCTTATTTGTTGATGCCATTTGATATGAAATGATAAATTAATAAGATATACCCAAATAATAACGAAAATACGCAGATAATAACGTGTATCAGCGATCCGTATCTGAATCAGGGTTGAGTGTACCAAGTTAGTAAATAATACTGACATGGCTGCCTTGTTAGTGTAGCGCCGCAAGCTCTACTGCTGAGCGTGAGGTGTTGGACTCGATCCACGAGGCAGGCAATGTTTTATTGGATTTTTCATTAGAATTTTTTCAGTAGCAGCCCAGTCTCTAGCTTTGTCCTCCATATTCACAATCATTCGACAGGCTTCCGAGTCGATAACGACACATTTCGGGCTGATTTGCCTAGTCCCCTAAATATCTGTCGGAAAAATAGCGGTCGTCTAATTGGGTTAAACTGTCAAAAGTTTCGGGTTTGTGAACAGCGTTTAGAGCAAGGAGTCCTCTAAAAGCTGTTCGATAACATTAATTGATGATCGATTCGGCACGGAAGCGTATCGATTGGTTGTGAATAGCAGTGCTAGTGATTTTATAATTTTTTTAGAACTCTCTGTGAGGAAGTTCAGTTATAGTATTCGTTTGCAAGCTGATGAAGGTATGATTGATTCGAGATTTTCTGCTCAGGATCCTTTTATACTTGGATTTTCCGGTGTCATAAGAACAAAACTCATTCAACACTAAACTAAATATTCAAACTCAAAGCATTTATTTCAATTAAACCATTTACAGGCACTTTTGAATTGTCAATGAGTCGTTCAGTTAGTCAGAAAGTTGAAGCTAGTTGCCTATTCTAAAACGTGGATCTCTATGGAGAAGAACGGGCAAGAAACTCCAATATCTATTCGATGTAACTGCCATTTTGAAATGGTAATACGTGATTTCATTAAATATTCACATGCTTTTGATAATTCTTGTGCAGTTCACATAGGTATTAGTCAGCCAACCACAATTTTGCGGTTTATTTCCATTAGGTACCTAGTGCTCCAAGTTACCACATAAATAATTTTTTTTTACCAAAAAATAAACACTTTGTCCTAGTTCAACGAGCAATGCACGTAGGCATTGTTCCTAAGATAATGTGCAAGATAATGTTGTTTATTTGGCAATATGTGGCAAGTGCTTTATATTTCCTTATGCTTTTTACATTTTTCTTGCCGTGAAAAACTACGGTTTATTCGCCATGTAGGCTCTCGGGGTAAACAATTTTTTCTAACATATGAAGCAATGGATTAGCATTATCCTTCAATGTGATTGAGATTCTGATTGAAAGTGTGTTATGCAAATAACACACGTCGCTGTCGCACTGTAATGGTCGCCAGTGCTGTATGGATCCCTATGGAAGATTGTACACGGACATGTTTTTTCTACGGCGCGGTTTATTCGCAGTGTGTAGGCACAGTTCGTCAGTGTTGTATGGATCACTAAGGAAGTTTGTTGACAGACACGTTTTGTCTACGGCGCGGTTTATACGCCGTAGAAAAAACGTGTCTCGGAGCCTTAAAGTCTACATTAATACATAAAAAAAGGAAGCACTTCGCTTATGAACTCCAAACTAGGTCGACTATGCTAATTAATGTTATCATTCCTCTAAGTAAGTTCATTGACTTGTATTATCCTGTATTGCATTTGAATGTGTAGTTTTTCGTTGAATGTTTTTTTCATTCAATGCCAATTGATAGGATACATTAGCATTTTCCTCAAGACTGTCAGTCTATTTTTTGGCATTTAAAAGTTCCTTTCAATGACCTCATTGAAATAATTTATCTGTGTTTGCATAAGCTTAACCTTTTGAACGCCAGAGTATAAACGTATCGCCGTACCCCTGACGCCAGGCCACTTTTCTGTCAAATGACCTTCATAAAAAATAGGGATTCCAAAACTTATATCGATATACAACTGAGTTTTTATTTTCGTCTTTAATTTTCTAATAAACCGTACTCACGACACTGAAATTTTATTTAACCTGCCACTATATTCCAATATAGTAATCTTTACACAGCATTTAACAGAGACTATCAATGAAAAAGCAGATATTAGAAAACTAAAAAAATATATTTATTACAATATGGTTACAACACTATTCAACATGACTTGTCATGGTATTGTGACAATGGCGTTGCTTGCCAGTCAATTTTATGAAATTCTCGCATCGAATTAGGGATGTAGCAGTGTACACGTTGGTTATCGATTCTAATAAGTATTCTTTTCTAATATAATACCTATCCATATCTAAAATACGCAAGGATTTTAATGTAGTAATAAAAAAAAAATTGAAATCAGTATTTTAACTATTGTTTTTTTTTACATGTAAAAATACGCAGAAATAATTTAAAAATCAACAGTTACATATATCTAATAATTATTATTACGAATCAGTCTTAAAATATCACAAATCTTTAACAAAATGTACCTAATAATATACTAGGAAGAACATCAGTTTAGTACCTAATAATAATAATATCTATTTTGGGTTCAAAATTAAAATCACAAAATTCTATAAAGCTTTTTATTTTTCCTTATAATTATTATCAGAAAGCAAAAGTTATTAGAGTTCTAAACTTTATGTCCGCAGTTTGTAAACGACAATCTATGTACCTATATACTTCGGAGCGGCCATATCGGCCTGGCCACGACTCCGGTCTAAGCCAAAGCGGTAAAGTGTGTAGAATAATAATAAGTACACTAACTGGTTCCGTCTTAGTAGTATATTTAAAATTAATCATTTTTTAATTAGGTTAGCTTACATATTAGGTGCATACTATGATTACTACCTTTATTAATGCATACCTAAATAAATACCTATGTAGACAGTGTGCGCTGGTCTAGGTACGACATTTTACTCATTCGTAAGAGTTATATAAAAAAAAAACAAGAACAATAAGGTCAGATAATATTTTCAACGATTGATTCATATCATAAGTAAATCTAATAAAAGAGAAAATATTTCAGGTGCTTATCCAAGCCTGTATCGTTCTTCTATAATAGTGTGAGTTATTTTTTGAAAAAAATTCGTTTAAGAAATTACTGACCTGTTTTTGTCCCTAATGAATAAATTAAAATGTTGATATAACATTTTTGATCATAATTTTTAAAATAATTCACCTCTAAATCATCTTCTTGTATTGATTCCGCTTCCGAGAACTCTTCGCCATCTCAAATTCCTTCTAATATTCGAAGAAGTTCTTCGGTAGTCATTACACTCATGATCGCGGTTTATACTATAACTAACTTACACGATATTTTAATAATAAATAAATACAAAAAAAAAATTAAAGCACTTCACTAAACTTAATCGCCTGCGCTTACGACGTCACCGCTGTGTCATACATTTATGACTATGGCGTACAAGGGACTGATAATATTGGTTTGCGCTAGGGATGCGCAAGAGATGAGTTTAACAAGTGTCGATATTAGACATTTGCATATTTTATTTTTGATTGTGTAGCTAGAGGCACGGTAGTATAAGGCTAAGTAGTTTTAAAAATACGTTTTATTTCTCCTGATACCAACTTATACACAAATAATATACTCTGGACCAAAATTTCATATTCATCTTCTTAAGTTTTTATTGATTTTACAATCATATGTCACAACACTAGCTGTCACATATAGCGGACTACGGCGTGTGGGGGACTCCTTTTATACGCGTTTAACATCTACTTTTAAAACAACAAATTTCTCGATATTGGTGGTTTATTTATATTAGTTTCATGCAATACAATATAGATGGAAGCTTAAACTTTTAAATTATATAAATAAAAACACACAAAAGTAATGATTAAATAGTTTATTTCATAATATGGTGCGACGTGTATTTTGTCATCTATTTGTGACGTTGGCGTTCAGGGTAAGATTTCGTTTGTCTCGTATATGTGACAATGGCGTTCAAAAGGTTAATCAGCCTATAATGTTCCTACTTTTGCCACAGGCCTCCTCTCGGTGAAAGGGAGTGGGTCATAATCTACCACGCGGACCCAGTGCGGGTTGGTAATGTTATCGATTTTTTTAGTTCGAGAACATGCCGGTTTCCTCACGATGTTTCCCTTCACCGATTAGAGAGCAGTGGTGATGAAATAATGTATAAAAAGTAAAGCGCCTGTCTAGGTTCGAACCTACGACCTACAACACTCACATCGCTGCCGTTAGCACGGGGCCACCACTGTTCTGTTTTTCTCAGATTTGTCTTACAAAAATACACACATTCATAAACTGGAAGAAGGGGTGAGTTTGTTTATAGTTTAGGCAGAGACTACAGAACGTCCCCTGCTGCGATCCTTACATACGAGTACTCCATAGTACCAACACAACATATCTATTGACCTATCTATACCACTCCATACAACAAAGTAATTGTTCTACCAAACAGATTTTCATCTCCGCAAAACGTGCTTCCTTAAGTGGAGCAGCTCTACATTAATTTCCGCAACCCCCAAGAGACAGGACTTAGCAAACGGATTTCGCAATGCGAAGTTATCGGAGATCTGTTGGACGTCGCTGTCCATCCAGTTGGTATAAACCCCTCCGCTTGAACACCCCTGGGAGACGAGGGGCTTGGTCACACTTAATTACCGCCCGGTAACAGTTGATCAGGGAAACTTTATCAATACCAAGCCATTAACTTTGGGTTTAGAATAACCACGTCATTGCTGCTTTGCCCGTAAGTTCCCGGGCCTGCGTGGTGGACTACGGCCCACTCCCTCTCGCAGAGAGCAGGCCTGTTTCCCAACAGTGGGAAAATTTTAGGCTGATTATGATTATGCTCTAAGTTCCTGAGGATCGGCAGAAGTTGGTACTATGCGCCCCGCCCCTGATCCATGATAATGGTATGCATAGATAGATCTATGGCAATCCTGAGTTATTATGAAAATTTGAACTTTTCCCAATTATGTTGAGGTTTCCTTCCAGTCTAACTGGATGCAGCTGAATACCAGTATTTTAAATAAAGCGACTGCCAATCTAAACTCCACAATCCAGTTACTGGGTAATTCGATACCCCTGGGTAAGACTACTGTCAGACTTTCGGGCTACTGACGATGACGACCCGTTACGACTGCCAAAGATCTAAGAATGACAGCCGGGACCAACGGCTTAACGTGCTTTCCGACGCACGGAGAGATCTTGATATTTAGAGGTGACCCATCTACGGACCAACCGCGGCAAGCGTAGTTTAACCTGATCGATCGATCCGTGCGGCTATTATTAGGTACTTAGCCACAAGCTTCGACGAGATGAGATTAGTATGATTACCACTTAGGCGAGATTAGAGTGAAATAATTATATCAGCTTTTTATCAAGATTCATTTTTGTTCATTATTGTATGTTGTTCGTTGTTTCTAGAACATGTGCATTCATTTCTTGTTGATAGACTTTGCTCAGTAGATATAAATTTGAAGGAACAAATACAGCTCTGTGACTGTGCGAGTTCTCCTAACAGGAAAATTAAGCACTTTGCTCATCCTGTCGGTCGAAGCCATTCCCAACTTTCCACTTCAACAGTAATTGTGGCGATTTGGCGGTAGTAAACAACATAAATAACATAGTGGTCCCGGAAGTGTGTCAGTGTTACGTAAGGGGTGGGGCACTCCAGCCGTGTGCCGCGCGGATGCGGCTGCAGGGGGGTGCAGCAGGGGCACGGCGCGCGGGGCGAGGAGACGCAGGGGCGCTGCAGCCATGTTATTAAATTAATTAAATGATGGATCACTAAGTTATAACTTAGTTAGCAACTTTCTCTAATGAAGTTTCTAATGGAATGGTGTGCTGCAAGGCATAATGCTCCTAAGTTAAGTTACGCTAAACCTGAACAACACTGACAGTGTTTTATAACCAGTCAGCCGAGAAATTGAGAATCATCTATCTTCGTCACAAAAAAACCATTATTCAACCTGAAAACAAATACCTTTCACGAACGCTCGCTAAAAGCTTTCTGAACTTTAATTACTTGGATGGATACAAGAAAACCGCCAAGTACTACCAAACGGCGATCTAGTTCAAACAACCTGCCATAACTACGTACAAAACGGGCACATTAAACTTGCTACTTGCGAAACTAGAGAAACAGCATTAAGAGTTCCACAAATAGAAACGTTGCGAACATAACGCCTACCGTACTGCACACCAGTTATTTATACTAAGTCGATAGCATAATATACTTTGCCTTAAAAACTGGTTACGTATGCGCCTTTGCTCTAAAAATAGCAACAACCCTTACTTACATAATTATTATTGGTCGGAGGCTGTGCTTCCTGGGCGCATCCCCACCCCGCGCGCCTCCCAATCCTGCGTGAGACCGACCACCTCCAGTCGAAGTCGGCTGCCCGTGGCGAGCGCACGTTCGTGGTCCTACACTCCTCACCCCACCTGGAATGTATTACGAACAATTTTACTTCATCATTAAAATAATAATCCATGCATGACTTGTCGGGCTCATATACCGGTAATATATATTGATGATGCGATAATTTAAAAACAATTAGTGTCCCGCATTTTGCAGTGGCGCCCAATAACCACGAACTATGAAACTTTATCTTATGTAAATAATTTTTTGCTTTATTACTAACAGTTAATTAATGTTGTGCTGATATCAGTAATAGCCATGTAGGTGATAATTAATAGAAGTGAAATTAACGTGTTAAACAATAGTGTAGTTGTAATTGAAAATTTAAGTGTTTTTGAAGGACAACTATTAAAAATGTCGGACAATCCTACTGCTGTTGCTAAAGGTAAAGTTTTAAACAATAGTAGTCGTTTTAATGTTTCCCGTTTTTCACACGAGACAGCCTGATCGTAATGTGATAGCAATTACTTCCAATGTGGATCACTCGACTTATGGAGATAATCCCGCTTGCTCTTGAACTAGAGGCTCTGTAAATAACAGATGAAATGGACAGTTTTCTCGGCTGTGGAAATGAAGTGTATGTCTGTATGTATATTATGTTAATGGTCCAGTATTATTTACTGCATTGTGTTTGTGTAAAATGTTTAAGTGCAAAATATTGTCCGGGTTGACGGACGTTGCAGATAATGCATGAATATTACATTTTGCTGGGTCTGCCCGTAGGGACTGTGTGGGTCAGCTATATTAATTGTTGACCTCTTTTTGAGGCATTTTAATACGTGACGGGACTGATGGGATGGCTACCCAATTAATACGGCTGGCCCTTTTCGGATCAGACACCAGTATTAATGGGTGTAACCCCGTAAATGATCGATTAGCTTAAAAATAGTCAATGCAACGCGATCATTTTCATCACTTTCCTCTACATTTTTTTATTTTTCGTTGATGTCTTTCAGTTCGTCTCTTGGTTCACTTCCTGCGGGCTTGACCTAGAACTTGGGTTGACCACCGAAGGGCGGGTCGTTCCGTAGTTCAAAGCGTCGGCTATCGTTATTTACAATCGTATTGGTCAATACTGTTTGTGTATTGACGCCTGTTAATATTGCCGTTTCTCTTTTACTGAATTGAGGCGGCGACGTTTGATAAGTGTCCATATATTCATTCCCATTCACTCGTGCTTTACAACTATCTAGAGATATTTTATTTCAGGACTGTTATTTATTCTGTACATATTGTGTGTCTTCAGAAACATGTGGTGGTTAATGATACGACATTTTTTAACTTAAACATTCTTGATTATTAGTGTCAAGTTTACTTCTACTACTTTCCAATTCTCGTAATTTAAAATGTTCAAAATCTAGTCGCAGTGTCATCTCGGCGACAAACAAATGTCAAAAACTTGTCAAAATGTAGGGAAATTAGAGGTATTTTTGACAGATTGAGACTGAGATCAGACTGTGAACGTTCTTAAAATTACGAGAATTACCTCTCTGTTTTCAACTTAAACGTGTTTAAATAAAATTTGAAATGTCTACAGTTACAAAATTAGTTTGGTTTTATGTTCATTTTGGCTGCAAATCAATGGAATATCTATAATGAATGCAGCATTTTAAAGTAAAATTGGTGGTTCGGTAAATAACCTTTAGCACCAAATTAACTTGGACTGAATGTAAATCTAAAGATACTTTTTGTATAATAACTAAATCAATAATAATTAACATTATTAATTTTGATTTCTGGCGTTTCTTCCCAGTCGTGGCTAATGACGATTGTTGATAGAATCGTCTTTTCACACTTTTCAATTAATTTTTGTTAGCTTCTGAGCCATATAATAAGTATATTATTTAAATACCAGTTTCTTTTCATGTTTAATATGGCGTAACTACAACATGTTAACCTCAAACAGCTCCCCGAATCCTCGCCTTAATAACATTTGGGCAATACTGATGCTGTATTTCGACGTTTTGTTTAAAGACTGTCAGTTTCCGTCACTGTGAGACAAGAGTTTCAAACTGCAACACATTGCACATTATTATATTCAGCGAGTGCTACAATGTACGACCTCCGTGCTGTTACGTGTTGTCGATGTAACAAGGTTGACACACTTCTTGACGAAACCACGAAACGAGTTCATTGCTCCTGTTTAAATAGGGTTGCTTCTTTAACTGTTTGTTATTCTTCATGTCCGTGCTTTAGACCTGAAGCTTTCTCTTTTATGTCTTTCCTAGCTGCGCCCCGCGGTTTCACCCGCATAGGTTTCGATCATCCAAATCCGTTCAGTAGTTTTTGCGCGAAAGAATAACAAACATCCATCCATCCATACAAACCTTCCGTTTATAATATTACATATATAGTAAGTAGGATTAAGTAGGAAGTAGGATTTTCTTTCTGGTTATTGAAACTAAGTGTGTTAGTGTGCTGGGTTTATCAACCAGATGGCGCTACTTGTCACAAACACTTGTTGATTTTAAGTTTAATAAGTTTTAATCCACTGAAAATAATTTAGCCTGGTAGTTTAGTCAAGCTTTGGAATATTAACGTCTGAAAAATATCCTTAAAAGACTATCCTTACCTACTTACATTATTTAGTACCCAAGTACATTTCTTAAACTGACGACACGTTTCGAAGCGACACGACTAACATTATTTTCGTCAAAACGTGCGTGTGCTTAGATGACTTGCTGAAAGTTTATTTAGCACGTCTGTTCATTCACCTTGTCTTCATTCCGGTCTGTTTCCAAAGACTACAATACTTAAAAGGAACATTTATGAAATTACCATCATTTGGTGAAACCCCGGGGGCATAACCCTCCGTACTTAACCTTAGGGAAACTAAGTATACGTAAGAAGATTGTTCAAGACACAAGTGTTTTTACGTTTGCTTTCATAGTGTTTATTCGTAAGTCATAAACACAACACGTTAACGACAACATTGACTTTCAAACTGCAACCGGTTGCCGAGTCGACCGCTCTTTGTTAATTTTTATAGTACCTGTATCTTTATTGTATGAACTTACCTTACCTGAGAAATTCGTGATACGGGCAGGCTATGGATTGGATCACTGTTATCAAACAAATTAAACCTATACCTACCCATACATATCTCACAGCAATCGGTGAAAATTAACTTCTTTATATCTTTATGTCGATTGGCATCGGCATACAGAACGATCCGTATAGTAACTAATCACTATCTTCCAATCTTTGGGTTAACTTGCAAAAAAACTAGATCATTCTAGTTATTACCGGTTCGTGATATAAGCTGTAAGGAAGGAATGGTATTGTTGCCATGCGAAGTGTCTGTCTATCATGGTTTCTACAAAAGATTCTGACGTAGACATGGTCTCGGTCTGTTAACAGGTCAACTAAGATTATAAAAAACTTATATTTTAAAAAAGAAATAAAGAGTATTAAATATTATTTTATTTTATTATTATTTGTATTATTTTTTCTTAATAAAGAGTATTCTATTCTATTCTATTCTATTTTGGTTTAGTTATAAAAAAACACCGAATATCACATCTTTATGTATGATTTTGCAGCAAAAAGTTAATTTAAACGTTAGTGACGAAAAATGCTTAAATATAATATACTTCTTATGAAAGAAGATTTATGTATAATTTGAATATTGTATGTCTTTATTGTGAGAGAAGGTTAGATAAAAACAATAAGTACTAATTATTTCAGGCAATAGTCTGCTGACGGTTCACACATTTACCATTCACCCATCATAATTAGATTGCTTTTTACTTATCACTTACTATGATTTCACACGAGAAACAATTCGTTCTGTTTACATCTTTGGCGGATGTTACTGCTTATCATCAACCGTTCAACATTCCTAGTTATTATGGATCATAATAGATTGTTACACTACACGGTAACTAGGAAAGAATATGCCATATTATGTTATACTTGCTCCACCCCCCGGTTTCATCGGGATAAAGTGTCCTTTGTCCTAATCCAGGTCACGGTCTACACATGTGCCAAATTTCACCCAAATCCGTTCAGCCGTTTTAGCGTGAAAGTGTAACAAACATACAAAAACTCTTATTTTTTCTCTTAATAATATTGATTTAGATTGCACGGAAGTTCTGATGTGGCTTTCTGAACAATCTTTTACGTTTCATTGAAAACAGATGAATTCCGTCTTTCCTGTTTCTCTATTCAATTCGTATTCTTTTGTTTCCACGCAATTTATGATTATAATTTCCTACGTATTAGCTACTTATTATTATTTACTTATTTATATCGCTTTATCTCTGTTGATTGAGGCAGAACGTTTCAATGAATTTGCTGTTATTTAACTGATTAGGTAAGCACTGTTGATATCGACAGATATTGGCTGATATATTGTGAATTGTTGGTGCGTTACTACTTCACCAAGGTTGATGCTGTTGATAGCGTGGAATTCCTACAAATGATTTTGTTAGCAAACGGGCTACAACAATGTAGCGGTCTTTTAAGTGCTCACTTAATAGTCCTCCAGACCTAATTTCGGCCATGGCGACCAATCTCAGCTGAGACCAGCCTTCGACGCGTTATAGCATATTATAGTGCACAAACAGGTGCACTCCCTCTTTCCTCACACTCATAGTCCGATGGGACGGCAATTCGAAACGACCGGAGAGAGATCAGACATAGGACGAACGGTTTAACGTGCTTTTCGAGGCACGGAGGTATTACACCGCCAACTTCCAAACTCGGGGCTATTACTAAGGAATTCCTAATGGAAAAATCTAATAACACTTTGCCCGACTTGGGAATCGAACCCAGGACGTGGGGTCCTGGGTTCAATACCCAGGCCAGGCTCAGCACTCGCGCTTGCGACCACGAGACCAACGGAGCAGTTAAGTGCTTATTTAGACAGCTAATGAAGAGGGCAAGCCCGTAGCAATACAGAATTTAGTACTTATACCAGTTCCAGTTCAATATAGTCTGAATATATATTATACTGTTCTAAATCCTGAGTAGCGTGCTACAGCTGTAGGGTGAGAAATTTGAGACTTTTGTAGGTATAATTGTTCTAGTAAAACCTCAAACGCTTTAAAAAAGAGTGTATTTCTAAAATAAACAATTATTAGTTAATTCTTGTGCAATTTCTGCTCCGGCTTCATTTAGGTATGAGTACTTTCGCCTTTGCTCTAGGGAACCAATATAAAATATTGAAATGTCGCTCGGGGAAAACAATAGAAAATACTAATAAGCTCTTAGATAAAAGTCGATTGCTTTATAAACAAGAGTTCTTCGGTTTGTATTATAACACAGAAATTGTTTCATCCGACTCGAAGAACCATAATATGGGGCGCTTCGACTTAGGTTTGCCATGTACAAATTGTCAAGTAGTAGTGTACTCATTCTTGCAGAGCCTAATAGATAAATAAATATTCTCTGCGAAGGGTATTTAAAATTTTCTGGTATAATCTTGGCAGGTATAGCTGCACTCACAGGGGCTATCAAAATAGCATATTTTCATATATTCCACATATTACCCGCCTGCCTTCAAAGCAAGAGTGAACAGACATATTCTGGGCACTCTCATTCCATCATAGACCTCATCCATCGCTTTCCATCAGGCGTGATCGAGTTCAAAAGCAGGCCCATTAAAAAAACAAAAATGTCATCATTAATTTCTGATAACAGTGATTGCTGGTAACTTGATGATCAAAAGTGTCTGATTGCGGTACGAAATAGTACCCATCTCTCATCAAACGATAGCTCCTTGCTTACGTATGAATACTATGAATAATTAAGTAATAGCTTTGTTTCAAATGTCAGGATCACCTCTAAACTGGAAAATACGAAATCGAGCGTGTCTGAAATATTAATGCCGACATTTTACCTACACGGTACACGTGTTTTGATGGCTGACGTCAGCTACCGTGACGGGGCCGATACGTCACTCTCATTAATACAGTTCATGCTTACTGACTAGGGCATGCAAAAACCGGATGGTTTAAAAAAAAACGTTTTTTCGGGTTTTTTCTTTACAAAATTGGTGAAACCGATTAAATTCGTACGATTCGATTCGATTCGATTTAATACGTATTTTCTTTCTTTCTTTCTTTCTATATTGGCTTTTCTGTTTTTCAATTTTCATTAAAAAAATGAAAAATATGTATGTATTTTTTTTACGTTTATCTCACTTATTTTTATAATAATGAGCATTTGTTTGGACTGAAATAAGCTACAAAATCGGCAACAAATAACGTGAGAATACCAAAAAACGTGTGAAAATTTCGCGCTTTTTCGAGTGCTGCAAAGTTAGCACAGGTCTTTCGAAGCTGCAAACTTGGATATACGATACTGGTAGTGGTCCTAACAACATATTAAACAATCAGAGTGTTAGATATGACTGGCCTACAGTCATTCTTATAAATGTAGATTAAAAATTCAAAGTTAAAGTTACACAGCTAAACCAAATTACTATTTTTTACTTTGATAGAATGACCGTAAGGATACAAGTGCATCAAGGGAGTCATCATTTAGAGTACTGTGGATTTTATTACACTGACTGAAAAACAAAATGGCGACAGCGTGGCATAGTAGTGCGAATTAACGCCGCCTCGCCGTCCTGTCCACGGTTGTCGGTGATAAATTTAATATTTTGTTTGGGAAAATTAAAGTATTATGAAATCAATAACATAGGAGAAACATAACCGAAAAATCTGGTTTTGTTAAAACACCCGGGTTTCAAATCTGTCGGTTATCTGGTTTTTACGGTTATCCGGGTATCCGGTTTGCATGCCCTATTACTGACCTAAATATTGGATATTATTGTGATAAGCTAGAATCATAGAAACCGGAAAAAGTTAAATGTTATGTGATACATGATACATTGTAGTTAAATTGTAAATCATTCTGAAAATATATCTAAATTCGTCACTTTTGATCAACTCATTTGGTTTGTAAATCTTGAAATCCTAGTAAATTGTAAACAACAATAAAGATCGATTATAAATTATTCATTAGACGTGTCTCTATCCGAATTGAAAAGATCAAAGTTAAGATTTGGGACAGACATCGGAAAGTCAACGCAGCGACACCACTGTTATCGAAAAGAAAATTTCTTTATCACTCTTCCTTGTGGCAGAACAAACCATTCTAATTTCCTAAAAAGCATTTTTATTATTGGGTGAATTACTTTCATACTCATATCTTTATTTGCGTTCCATAATGTCATAAAGGTGTTAGCAATCCTTCCGATAGTCGAAGTCCACTTTTCGAAGACCGAGGTCATTCACTATTCTATAGCAATAATGGTCACTGGCCGTAGTGGTGACTTTGACGTCAATGACGTGTACGATGCGTGACAAGGCTCGCGTGCACACACCATAGAGAACTCACGTCGCCATTTTGTTTTTGGAACGATTCTCAATGAACGGATCATACGTCATCGGTGGAAAAATGCGATTTTATTTGTTGTGAAGATAGCGCGGCAAGCCGTGTTGTGACGAGGAGAACGTCACGATAACAGAAGATTGGTTAAACAAAGTCTAAGCGCTTGCTGTGTTGGTATAGGTTTGGCGATGATCATTTTGATGGAGTCAATTCCTTGCAATTCAGTCTTCAGATTTGGTCGAAAATATCCAAATCAACTGTTTGCCTAAACTGAACTGTTCTTAGATTGAGATCCAATAAAAAGTTGTAAAGTTAGCACAAACTGTCAAGTTTAAGGTCGTTTCAAGGAAACAGCTACTGGAAACTGCTTTATTAGCTGGCCTTCGTGCAACCAACCGCAAATGTAATGTAAACCGCCTGAACAATAATTTAACATTAACAATGTAATCACTTATAGTCAAAGACTAAGCAGAAACAATAATTGAATAGTAAAAACCCAATTATCCATTTTTAGAGCCGGGAAACTACAAGTATCTATTTGCGGTTTGGCACAATGACCCTCCACAATGAGCAAAAGTTTTGAAAGCTAATTCATTGCAGCCCACTCATTGGAATGGAATAGTTGATTAATAAGAAAGCATAACACGCGGAAGAGCGTCTCCTAGTTAACCGCCAACTGACCGTGTATTTAGGACATTGACGCACGACGTGATGACTGTCTGATGCCCCAGGGATGCCAACGTCGTAATATGCAGTGGTAAACAGTGCAAATTACGTTTTTTTTGGGTTCTGTCTGTCTTCATCGCCATCACTCAACTGAAAGACGTCAAATGTCACATAATAATATGCCTCTAAAGCATTGCCACAACGACCGGTTCTTGGATTGTTTTTCCGCATCCACCGGAATGACAAGCCGTCCCTTCAAATTTATTTGTAAATTTAAGAAGGGTTAAGTTTTTTGAAGGGTTAGGCAGAGGTGAACTGCCGATCTATTCTGTAAAAAATTCACCGTGAACACTTAGGTGAAGTGAACTGTCATTCCTGATACTAGGGATTTTCACTATTGACAGCTCACTTCATCTTAAGTTTTCATGGTAAGATTCTTACAGAATAGACCGGCAGTATTACATGGGACTTAAACATAACTGGCGAAATATGGTGGGTTTCGCCAGTTATGTTTAAGTCTCATGTAATACGGGGCGGGCCCGAAATTAATTTTAGTCTATTTTATTGGGATCATTAAAGTGAACCTAGTGAGATAGCTCAGTGTGCTCTTGTATGTAAAGTCCCCAACCGATGGGCAGATTTTCAGAAGTTAGTGTAAAGTAAAGAGTTGTGAGAAGCGTATGGTTCATAAAATACGGAAAAGCGACGCTTGTTAACCGAGATCTTTTTGGTTTATTTAGGGCATTGACGCACAATGCGCGCAATTACCGTCTGCCGGCACCAGGGCTGACACATTTACTATTCACTTGTCGCTGTAACGAAACGAGCATTCATTTCGAAACGTATTTTCAGTAAGTTTGCTTAAGTTTTAGCCAATATACTGTGGGGTTAAATACTTTTTACGTGTTTATAACCGGGAATAGGTTTTACTTTATTTATGTCTTGTTGCAAAAGCTTTGTGAAGAATTTCTTCTACTTATCCGTTTTGTTCTACTGATTGTAGTAAATCAGTAATCTCGTGTTTTGCGATCTGAACAGAAATAGAACCTTAGTTAACATTATACATTGCGTTTTTGACAAAGTTGTCATTCTGAGCCAAAGAACCGTACCTACGTGTCTAAGGCATTCCATGACTTTCAGATGCGCTGCTGTTCTCAACGTTCATAAATTCAGTTACAAAACTTTCGCCATCGACTTCATAAATCCAATATACTCCCGTTTTCTTCGCTAGATGTGCTCAGCCTTGCTTCAATGTGAAAGCTATTAGCCTGTAAATGAGTTGTAAATGTAGGTTACGTAACCGGCAGCCCTGTTTACTACCGGGATTTCCCAGAGGAGTGACTCATAGCGGTAATGTCAACTGCCGAAATAGTAACTCCGATACGACATCTAGGTACCCTAGATTTGAGATGATTCGTTGGCTTGTGTTTATATTAATTGTTAGTCTGGCGCAAAACTGGGACTGGCGCTGTTTGTTATGATGAACTGTATTAATTTCGAACAAAGTGGTTTGGCATTACGTTACATAGTTTGGCTTTCGGATTAAGAAACATCGAATGAGCGAACTACCAGAATAACACACAAGTTTTAAAATGTAAAATCTGCATAAAGAAATCCCTTTAATTCTTTTTTTACGGTTCGATCGTATAAACCCTGTCACCCCTATAAAGTGTCGGGATTTCCCAAAGGAATGAATCACAACAGCTAATGTCACCTGCTGAAATAGTATCGTAATGCTGCGCACACGCATGTCAGCCATGTTGTTACATCTGTTTGTGTGTGCGGATCAGCTGTTCCGATCCGTTTTGGAAGTTTATTCATTGAAGACACAACATCCGTTTGAAAAGTTTGGCTCGGCTTGTGGAAACTTGGCGTCTATCGCAGATTTATGTCCATTGTGCGTCATTTTGTTATTAATAAAGATACGCAATTTGATTGGTTAAATTAGTTTTTGATTGGTTAATGAATGATTTGATCATACCAAAAAACATTCAATTAGGCTGAGAAACTGCACTTTTGGACGTCAAAAGTTTTAAAAGATATTCACCAAAACACTCGCGATTTACCAATGTTGTTATTCCAAACCATATTTTTCAATGTCATAAATATGATGACATTTGTGTGACACGATTGTCTTGGAATTGTTCTGTGTCGACGACCACTAACGTACTTAAAGTAGTAAAATAGACTTTTTTCTTTGGCAGTGATCCAATTACTTTACAATTTAATCGCTCAATTAGTATCGCGAAAACATATCCGTTTCAATGTTTAACACATTTTATCTTATCTAAACTACTAATATGCGATCATTTTCACCGTAGTCATTTCATTCATCCCAAATGGGTTTAATAACGTGGTCCCTTGAAAACGTGGTGAGGGGTGCTGGACTGCGTCCAATCGTCACCAATCCCCCAACAATGAATTAAACTCACTTTTGACGTTCTCTTATAATATAATTAGCTATGCCCGCGACTTCCTTCGCGTGGATGTCGGAAATCAATAATATATCTCTTTACTAATTTTAACTTTTTCTAAAAGTTACTCCTTATAACTTCAGAGAAGAAATTCTCGTAATTTTAAGAACGTTCACAGTCTGATCTCAGTCTCAATCTGTCAAAAATACCTCTAATTACCCTACATTTTGACAAGTTTTTGACATTTACTTGTCGCTGAGATGAGACTGTGACTAGATTTTGAATGTTTTAAATTACGAGAATTGGTCTTCTGCTATGAAAGCTGCCTGTGAAAGTCCCGTCAAAATCGGTCCAGCAGTTTTGGAGATTAGCCGGAACAAACAAGACGATTTTTTTTAAATTGTTTTTTTGATATCAGTCCCTTAGATACTTTCAATTGCATTTTGTAAAAAGCTGTTATTTTGAGATTACAAGCAGACACTTAAATTTTATTTATCATTATCATCCAAATTCCGCTACAACATCCGGCTCCTTACCCAGAGAGTTGCTGGTAATCGTTCCACCTCTCCGAGAAAGGTCCACGATTCTTTTATTATTTCTGGCCCTCATTCCCACCAGATACACAACAAACACTGATTCATACCAGTTAATCCGGTATTCTCTTGATAAAGTTTGACTAAAATAGTGCTGCGGTGCTACCTGCACTTGCCCACGCGCATACTAATACAATCAGTGTCGTTTGTAGGAGAACCACTTGTCTCGCTATTTATAAAGTGTATTATGTTAGTGTGCTGTTTTACATGGATTCGTAAGAAAAGTTAACAATATCTATCTAACTTTTGTGTGGGTTTTAATTGATTTATTTACCTACTTTGTCTTAAACTGTACGAAGATTGAAGGTATTTAAAACATTGACTGGGCGTCATAAAACTTGAATTCTACCTCTTCACCACGTTAGGTTGAAAATATAGAATTTGATTCTCATATTTTAATAGATTCTCTGTTTATTGTTGCCAGTTCCCTATGAGTCATTATAATTGTGCTTGTCATATGAAAGGGAGCTTAATTTGTCAACTTCTAACAATTCACGTGGACTGATGACGGCTGTGCTAGTAAACAAGCAATGGGCGTGCAACCTGTGCCATTTATGTCAACTAGTTCAAAGTGTTTTAACAACATTTGTTCTCTAATAAATAGGTCTACATCGATTGAGAACAGCCTTACCTTGCTAACTGACTAATGTTTTGCCAAAACTTAATCTATTTTCATATCGTTCGTCCCTATCTGAGAGAAGAAGCAATAGATATCGATCATGTTATTACAGCCAATCGTTCTCGATCAGTCTGCTTCTTGTTGTAAAGAGCAACAATTCGATTCATAATACTAGTGTAGTAGTGTTCCCGCTAACTGAAAACGATTTCGTTTCAAGTGGGCTCCCAAAAATAGTTCAACCTTGTATCTACGTTTCGCGAGTTCCCGGAAGAAAGGGGCAATGATTCACCTAAAGCCATGTATTCAATAGACGACAAATGGCGGAACACAGATCGCCTGCAACTCTTGCAACATCGCAAAATGCTCAGGAAATTCTACAATACGGTGCTCTAATTTCTTGGTGGATTGCAGTCGCAGATACAATTTCCACATCCATATGGTGGAAACCCCTGTAGCATATTAAAATGTTTGTTCCGTATGGGAAATAAACACCGGGATACTCTGCGCAGAAAACGCCACTCTCATCCTCATCAACGACTGAATCATAGACTTCCACTCGCTCGTTTCTCACGTCGCTGTTCAAAATCCGTCGCCCGGTGAATGCGTAACTCAGCTATTAGATCGACTATGACATAAATACTATAACACTTATATCACCGTGACGGGATATTTTGACATGGCGCCGGCTATAACCGTTTATGTTAGTAACCGTGAGTCGCCGGTGACGGTCCGGCGACCGGCGGCCGACGGACGGCACGGCGGCGACACGGCGACGCGACGATCGCGCGTTAAATATAAACTGATGACTTGCTGGTGCTTAGCTCGTGGAGATGATGCGGTTTGTTGAGTAATGCCTAGGTTGAGAGCAGATTAGGTTTTGGCTAGATGCTAAAGTTTTGGAGTTATCGTAGACAGGTGTCACTGATGTGACACTTTTATTATATCTGTTAGTTTAAGTCTTTTCTCAGAAACAATCAAATTCATAAATAATTCTTAATTTTTCGGACAGGTCATTGTAACCTAAAAGAACAACACAGTGATAGCGGATGACTGGACTTTGGAAATAATCGAAATTGAGATAGAATCAAATAGAATTATGTTAGCGGTCACGAACTCCCGACTTCCATTGTAAAACATAAGCACTTCATCAGTTCCGATAAGTTTGTGAATAGGTATCTAAATCTATTTTTTGAATAAACTGAAAGATTTTTAATTTAGATGTCAACAGTTTGAAACCAGGAAGCATGCTCCAGACGTGCGAAGGAAATGAGTCGCGATTCAAGGTTGGAAGACACGGAATGGCATAAATAAAAAATATTAAAACGTCACACGACGACACAACATTTATTTATAATCTACTATTATTTTAATAGCTAGAGAATTTCAACCGCAGAAGGGGAAAACATACATATGTGTATCTAGTCAAAAAACCCTACTTATTTTGGCCACTACGTGTGTTTTTAGAAAGTCAAAATTAATTAGGCATTGCTGTAATGCTGGTATTAAGGCCACAACCACAACTCGTCATGGCCCACGGCTAAGAAGGCCATTAAAAATGACCATGATAGCTATAAATTGAGGCACCTTTCCCCATAACATTGTTTTAATAATACCCGTCGGTAAACTACATATTATATAGCTCTTATATTGTCTGTTTGCCAGACAATATAAGAGCTATATAATATGTAGTTTTGATTAGTGACTGTTGTATTGTTTTCTTAATGTGATAGTACGAAAATAACGATTGTCCCCTTTTTTCTTGACTTTCCTGAATTCCAGACTACTTCAGAGTTCTGAGTCCCCTACAAGTTTTTGCTTCTTTTTGGGCATATATACTGTTCCTATTAAAGCAAGTGCTGTCACTTTCGATTCTTTATAAGCTACACGACATCCTGCAAAAAGTTAAAGTCCTGTACCAGAATTGCTAGTCCATTGGTTCACATGTTTAAATCATTCGTCAGCTCGACATCATAAATGATGCAATTAATATTGTTGAATTATCAATATGAAAAGAATTGCCATTGTAAGTGTGTTACGCAATCACCCTGCTGTTCTATAGTTGATTATGGCTATTTTCGCTACATCATCAGCTAAGTTATCTGATACTATGTCATCTAGCAGTACGACAGGGAGAGATTTCTACGGTACATCGATTCCAACTGCGAATATGATTATTTCTCCATTAGAGAATCCTGATTACTTATATCCTGCGCAGGAGTGCGAGTGATGTCTCCATCTTTTTCCATGTTCTTTCTTCAAAACGTGTAAAGTGTGTCTGAAAACTGTAAACGATGACTAATAATGAAGTAGTTACGTAAATACGGGTTAGTCAAGTTCGGTCTAGACAAGGTTGATCACCCACGTCGCGCCCGGCGCCTGCGCTCCCAACCGTTGTACGTTATTAGTTCGCTGAAATTATAACTTATTAATAGTGGATTAGCTAGTGGCGTCAGTAATCCCCCAGATTGCTCAGAGAACAATGGCTTACAACATTATGACAATATTTTGATTTCAAAGAGTGTCCGTGGAGTTTCTTGCCCGTTCTTCTCCATAGGAACCTACTACGCTTTGGAATGGACATAGCTTCATCTTATTGATTGACAGTCTGCTTGACAGATCAACAGTGCCTTCTAATGGATTACTTGAAATAAATGCGTTGAGTTTGAATAAACAATTTTTTTACTGTCTTGAAAACGGCAATAAAATGCTTTTTAGTTCAATTAATTTATTAATATGTAACTAGCATATGCTAGTGACGTAGTAGTAGTAGTAGTCGCTTGTTCTATCTACACCAACTTTTCTCTTATCCACTCCATCTTCAAGACATCCTTAACCCGCTCAAAGCCACAACGTAATATGCAATAACTGGCTTTGTAAGTTCACGTTTCGGTTCACCCCCATATATGTATAGTTATTACAATTTATCTTATGATAGTCTTTATCGTCACTTTCAGGAGGGGATTGTTCTTGTAACCTGCGTTAACTTTATCTGTTTTAATTTTTGCATCTACCGATACCATGAAAACCGCTGACTGAGCATATTCTCTTTTGTGATAAATGCCGTGTAATTTAGCTGTTTATTCTGCAATTAACATAATCCTATCATCAAGATCTCTTTGAACCTCAGCAGAGATTTTATTTAATATTCTTTCAACAGACAAAACATGCCATCTTAATCATGAAAACGTAGACAAAGTGAGTTACAGAATTAACTGAATTTTGGCAAGTGAGGACACAAGGTTGTGTGTGTCACCGAGTGACGCGGGCGCAGAGTTAAATCAAGAAGTTAGTGATTCAAACTGGACTGTCTCTGTTGTGTTATTTGATACTGTGGAGAGTGATATAATGTTAATTGTATTTTTAGTGGCTCCTGCTTTTTATGTCTGCTGTGTCAGTTAAGTTGGGGATGTCAATGTCAGGGTTACGGCTCGGGAAATGTGTCAGTTGTCGGTTCGGCTTTTGGTCAACGTAAAGCGTGGGTGAACTCGTATTCAATGTTCCATTGATTACAGCAATTTTCGTTGTTGTTTGTAACTCTTTCAACATATTTGTGTTTTGTAGTATTTGTCTTTTTGTTATTATAATTAACAGGTATTTATAATAACAAAAAGACAAATCCTAAAATAAATACCTGTCTCGTTTCTAGTGTGCATGTTCGATGTGAAACTATTTTTAATGCAAATGCATAATGATTTAGGTAAAAGTCAAATTTATTTAATACAAAACACGTAGTTATTTTACCTGTTATTTAATTTTCATTACTTCCTAACGTGCAATAAATTGTTAGTCACACGATGACTGGTGATTATGTTGACTACGAAATGTAACTCGTGTTAGAATAAACTTAATATTTTTATAGTTACCGGCAAAGGTTACGGGTTGCGCCCGCGCAAGGTTATGTCTGGTGTATAATAATGATCAATGACGCCGCCTCTCACAATGATAATCATCGGCCTAAAATTATCAATCGTGTCATCATGGAATAGACGAAAATGTTTAAGGTTCATAAAGTCCACGGCGTGTCTTCATGCGGGTAGTTAGAAACTACAGAACGAGCTAAGATTCTTGATTCATGATCTGACCAAGATTAATCTGTACTTTAAAAGAGACTGTGACCTCTGAGTTTGTTGCGGGTTTTCTTCTCAGAGTGGTCAGATAGGAAACGCCGACCTCATCTAGTTTTTAAAATATGATTGGCGTGTAAAAGGGTTTGTAGAAACCTACTTACCGAAATAATAATCATTTAAAGCTGTTGCTATTTATAGTATTTTTAAGTTATATTAATATTGTATTGTATGTGTTTATATGGGCCTTGATGCTTGAAATAAATGGATAAATAAATAAATAATATTACAAATACATTGTGATTCTTTATAATGTGCACATATCGAAATGAGGGAATATCTCTCCAATAAAATCATTATGGAGTTTGTTTCATCGTGATAGATCATTTAGTTTAAAAGTTACACCGTTTTGTTTACACTGGGGTCACAAAAACGAACAAAATTTTTAAAAACTCCATAAAAAAATTAAAAGAGTATTTAGATTTTTTTTATATTTTTGCCGTCGATAAAAATAAACATAGATTGCATAAGCATTTCGATATGTGCACATTATAAAGAATCACACTGTATAAATGGAATCATTGATACGACAATGGGAGAGATATCAATATGATGAATAATGGAAGTCGATTTAACATCTCAGTCACAAATATTTATTTCCTTGACAACTGATAAGTATGCGTATATTGAGGAGGGCGAAGGCCTAGGCCTTAGGAAGGAGAAATGAACTGACGGATAGCTAGTAGCACACTGACGTTTATTTTACAAGTTAAGATGATATATAAAAACCATAGATAAAACATAAAGTATACAACATTCCTTCCCCTAGCTTGACAAAATAAACATAAATCAAAACTTTAATAAAACCGCTTATAGTCTAGTCTAGGCACAGCTCGCAGTCTTTTTCCGTCAACCGTTTGTCTTATTGGCTGTGGTAGCTGACTTGAATCCACAGCAGTATCCATTAGTCGCATCTGTTGCATCATAGAATACTTCGTCTTCAATCCTGAACTATATAAACAACTTTTCCTATTTTTTTAATGATTACACCTCTATTCCAAGTTCCTTGTTTATTAGTGCTGTTTTTTTATACAAAACATTGTCTCCTTGTTTAATGTATTTAAAAGTTTTGTCAGTATTCTGTTTAGACTGCAAACACTGTTTGTTTTCGATGTTTCGGGTGAGAGTGATAGACGCCGGTGTAATTAAATCTAACCGTGATCTCAATTTATGACCAAAAACCAACTGAGCAGGCGAACAGCCCGTTGCAGAATGTATGGAATTTCTATAATCAAATAGATATTTAAGCAAGTTATTATTTAATCCCTTTTAACCACCTTCACGTAGCTTTCCGCCTGCCCGTTACTAGCCGGATGATAAGCCGGCGACGTCACATGCGAAATACCATTTGAAACACAAAACGTCCTAAATTCTGAGGAAGTAAACTGTGTGCCATTGTCACTGACTATAGTATGCGATAAGCCAAATCGTGCCATGTATTCATAAATTTTATTAATCACAGATAATGATGGCGTACTCGTTCCCATATCGTAAGCTTCTTTCTACCCACTTCGAGTACGCATCCACAATCACCAAATAGGAACGGTTATGTATCGGGCCGAGAAAATCTATCTGAATACGATAGAAAGCTTGCGGTGGATCCACATCCACCGCAAGCTTTGTGCGCCACCAGCGCTGTGGCCACCCACAGCGCTGGTGGCGCACACGCTGGTAACTGCCTCAACTGTAAACAAACCTCACAATCCGCAATCATTTTCTCTACAGCTTTATCAATTCCTGGAAACCAAAATCTGCTGCGCGCTTCCGCTTTCGTTTTCACAATACCCAAATGTGACTTATGTAGCTCTAATAATAATTTTGCCCGAAGTGTCTTTGGAATAACAACCTTGTACCCTCGCATAATACGACCGCCTTCATACGAAAACTGATTTTGACATAAAAAATAAGGCTTAATTAATATATCTGATAGTCGCTTAGGCCAGCCTTTAACGATATATGATAAAACTTTAATTAATACTGGGTCTTTCTGAGTTTCATCACGAATTTCGCTAATTGTAATGGGTAAACTACCATCGGTAACAAAATTAACATAAGATGCGCGATCTTCTACAGGGACTAAACTATCGTCGGCCCTGTAGCCACACCCCCCATTAGCCGCCGCTGACTCACTGTCAGGCAGACTGGCGCGCGATAAAAAATCTGCGCTGTTGTCGACGCTGCGTATGTATTCGATGGTGTAATTGTAACCACTCAGCAACATTGCGTAACGCTGCAACCTATTTGCAGAGACCTCTGGAATACCCCGATATGGACCAAAAATAGATAAAAGGGGCTTGTGATCGGCACGGAGCACAAACGGAACTGATCTTCCATATAAGTACTGGTGAAAACGTCGCACTCCGAAAATAATAGCTGTGGCCTCTTTTTGTATCTGAGAATACCGTCTCTCTGCTGCATTCCGTGTACGTGAACCCTATCTGTGACAAGATAGCTCCTAAGCCGCTGGGCCAAGCGTCCACCGTCAAAATTATTTGAGCATTTTGATCAAAATGAGCAAGAACCTGATTTGAGGCTAAACATTTCTTAATTCACACCCACAATACGAACTTACTATTTGGTTCGGTCAGTCCCGATCCTACACTCCTACACTCTTTCGAATATTGACTATGGTCCCGACCCGACTGAGCCGATCCGAACTTTTTTCGCATTTTTCGATAATATTCGGTTCGGCAATATTTCGGTCCGATCCGATCATTCGCACTTTGCACTTCGTAGTAGACCTTCAGGAGTAATTCCTAGTGTGGGGCAACGTTTTTTTTTTTTAAAAAAAAGAGAAAGAAGAGAGAGAATTGCTTTGAATGCATTATCATGTATCACCTCCCATTTCCATGTATTGCCCTTTTACAACAATGAATAGAGCGGGCTCAAAATTGATGATGGGTTAGGGAGAAACTTCCTATAATAATTGACTAATCCCAAAAACGATTGTAACTTATTCACGTTTGTTGGTATAGGTGCTTGGGCTATAGCTTTGACCTTTTCATTTGATTTCCTTAAACCGTTCTTATCTATAGTATAACCTAAATATTCTATTTGGTTCTCGAAGAACACGCACTTATCTTTACGAAGTGTTAATCCTGCGTCTTGTAATCGTTGCAAGACCGCACATAACATATCTAAGTGTTGCTCTTTAGTTGCCCCTGTAATACAGATATCGTCAAGGAAACACATAACACCGTCCAATCCCGACAGTAAACACTCCATAGCCCGCTGAAAAATAGCAGGAGCACTTGCAAGGCCAAAAACTAATCTTGTATAAAAAAATAAACCGCGGTGAGTATTGATACAAGTTATTTTCTGAGACACCTGATCTAACACAAATTGTGAGTAAGCTTGCGTTAAATCCAACTTGCTAAACTGTTGACCCCCGTGTAATTTTGTAAAAAAGTTCTTGAGCAGTCGGTAGCGGATACTGTTCGACGACCAGCTGTTTGTTTACGCTTACAGAGTAATCAATCCATAACCTGATTGAACCATCGCGCTTTAATATAGGGACAATTGGTGAGGCGTATTCTGAAAATTGAACCGGTTTTAACACACCTATACGTACCAACCGATCAATCTTACCGTTTATTTGATCTCTGAGTGCAAACTCTATAGGACGAACTTTATAAAAAATTGGCTTTGCGTTTTCTTTCAACTGTAACTTTACTTTATATTTTGTAAATAAGCCTAATTCATCTGAGAAAACAGATGGAAACTGTAATTTTAACTGTTCAGCAATTTGAGATGTTTTACAATAAATGATTTGCAACATGTGTAATCCAAACAAACTAATAAAATCTCGCCCTAAAATTGGGGGACCACCATCGCGAATCACTCTAACATTAACATCCTGTGTCTTGTCCAAGTATCTAATAGGCAATTGCACTATTCCTAAACACTGAATAACACCCCGTGTATGTAAACAATTGATCTGTCGTTGGTGATAATGGCAACAATTTAAAATATTTTTTGTATACTTTTCTGAAATCGCTGTGACTGCCGACCCTAAAGCCCTACCCTACTACTAAAGTCATAGGTTTTTTTTTCCGGATGGGAAATCATCAAATAACCCCTCCCGCTCTGGTTGGAGCGGAAGGGAGTGTCAGACTCTTACTGACTAAAACCCACCCATGTTCCTTCCTTTGCCCTTTATGTTCCGGGGTAGCGGTAACCCTTTCGGACGATCCCGCTGAAAGTCATAGGTTCACCTCTGAATGAACGTATTTTTTTTGTCTTACCGTCATCGTCGCTCTCACCCGACCCGCCAGTTCCTACGAAATTTATCTTTTTGCACATTCGGCAAAAACCACATTTTTTTGGCGTGAAGTGATTATCCAGAAGAGTGAGAATATCTTCGAAAGACACTTGCGAAATTACCTTTGGCAAAGCCAAATCAGCCGCAAGTTTGTATGTGCCGTCGGCGAATGCGCTCAGCAATATTGCCCGCCGTTTCACACCTATTGGGTCCTTCACACTGTCTACATCGTTTGCAATGTATCATTGCAAAATCCGCTGCTTGTAATTTTCCCATGTCTGGTTGACATGGTCAAAACTTGACAAAATACCGAAGTGAGCCATTTTTTTTTGTCGTTGGTCCTCGTCGCCAATAATAAGTATACCGATATTGCTGAGGGCGAAGGCCTAGGACTTAGGAAGGAGAAATTAACTGACGGATAGGTAGTAGCACACTGACATTTATTTAAAAAGTCAAGATGACATAAACACCATAGATAAAACATAAAGTATACAACAACAACATTACGCAAACTTTTTTCAGTGCAGGAAGAATTTTCTTGTCTAGTTAAAAACGACTGCATATTTTCTTAACTATTGTTCGTTTTGTGCAATCTAAGGGGTGCCACAGACATGTTCAGGTCGGCATGATTCGGCAAAGTTGGGTGGCAAAATCGAATATACATATGTCATGTGAATATAGGTCTAGCTCGAATTGCGCCAAGTTGATCCGAACATGATTAGCCAGGATAGATGCCGAACGGAGTTTGTCGATCGGAACGAGTTGAATGAAAGCTGAATATGTGTAAGTAGTACTTATTTCGGGTCGGTTTTATTGTTTCACGGCCGGGCCGAATCGAATGTGCGACCCTGACATGTGTGCACCACCCCTAACTGCTGCTACCGTCTAAAGTTCAAAGTCATTACTAACAAACTTGTTATGCACATACTAACTTTTTATTAACTGTAGTTTAACTTTACCAGACGTTTTGAATTAGTTATCATAATACACGGTCGTATTTTAATCGTTATTAACATTTGCAGTTCTAAACGCTACAATTCGGCATCGTCTAAAAAATCCATAGATATTATTTATTTATTTATTCCATACATGGTGGCAGAGCATCGAGGCGCAATTTGTTACCATGATGCAGATGCAGTACATGGTTCTTGAAATTTATCGTCAGTTATTCAAAAAAAAAACGAAAAATTTCTACGAATTGCGAATTCCATGAATTTCATATGCTCAATTCATGGTCACAGTTTGCGCGTCGGATGTCCCTGCCACCCTGTATATATTATTTATTTAGATATTTTATATCCCCGTAGACTTCTTCTTTACTGACTCCTTTGAGTTGACAAATACCGGGTTATCTAATATTCTTTTCGCTTGTACCTGAATCGGTGGGGTCTTTCGCCAAACATATTTGAATTTCATTTCAGTTCATACACTTGTCTTCATTTTATCTGCGCACTCTTAAACAAAGCCGCGATATTACACAGACTTACTAATTATTATAATTAAGGAAATAATGGTCAGATGACCTTCATAAATAGAAAGATTCATCTAAGGAAAAATTAAAAGGAAAAGCCAGGCGGAAATTACTATGTCATTGCGACGTCATCATTTTCCCTGAGGTACCTTGATACGTCCCTTTCTTTTAAAATGCCAGCACTACTTAGGAGATGCCTATTTTCTTTATAATTTTTTATTGAGATATTCTTTCCTTTTGCCTACTTTAATAGAGTCTTTAAGGACTTTATCACTTTCATGAACAAAAATATCTATGTTGAAACTACCGCTGCATGGACAAACATTCACATCTTCTCCGGTCTTACGGTCACATTTGTGCATTAATGAAAGAAACTCTTTAAACAAATAAAGTTATATTCCTAATAGTGTCGTCAGATAACGTGCGGGCGATATTCTCATAAACTAGCTGCGAGGACACGCGGCTAATCAGCGCTGCAATCAGTCGACGTCACCGCTACGTCACGGAGCGCCCTAAATATTCAGCGGTTGACCTATAGCCGGTGTGAGCCGCTCCGCTGACAGCCCGCCCGACCATCTATTGATCATTGTTTATATACCCGCCATCTTAGATCTGTGGATCAGCATCCATTTTGGTGAAATATGAATTTGGAGATACATTTGCTTTTTCAAACAGTTCGCTTTAAATGTTTCCATGTGCATATAGCTTAGACAAACGTTTTCTGAACAAATAAACCAATTTGCCAAGAAACAAATTTATTACGCGTTATGTGAAGACTGGAAAATACAATTTTCCATTGCTCGGCTTAAGTTATGATGGACATGCTACAACTCTCCAAGTAAGCAAATGCAATTTATTTCCTTGGAAGCCACATTAAATACTTTTACATTCACGTCGCGTAGAATTGAGTTCCTGGCAGCCTTGCTTACAAAATTGCTTTGACATATTCTATTCAAGTTTTCCATTTTATTGGTTCTCGTACAGGTACGTAAAAACAACAAATTTATTTCCAAACCCAGCGCGTCGTGCATGTTTTGATCAACATTTTCCTGTATTGTTCGCGTAATATTTGCGCTTACACAACACGGCTCACTGCTACAGTTGTCACGTCGACCGATTTGCCAGATTGTGTTCAAACATTGTTTTGTTTGTCAACAGGTGAAAGTTTGTTTGTTTCCAGAATATACTTGTATTTACCTACATCTCTCACCCTTGATCTTTTGCTTTGGTGTCATCTCTGTCCTTCATAAGATCAGTATCGGCCATTATTCTATTTTATTTTGGTTGTAGTAAGTTTATAATTACATAGAATTATTCTTCTTGTTAAGCATTTAGCGACTTGTTTGTTCACTTTCGGCGTGTTGTAAATTTGTCTGTAACCTTTGTAAATATAAGTTCGCACATATTGCGTCATTGCCCATTTTAAAACTTTGAACTCACGTGTCGGTCATTTGGGCAGTTTTTGTGCTCCAGTATCCTTGTCAGATAACTTCGTAGATGGTCTCGTTAATAACCAGTGCTTTAATAGCGTGCCAAGTATCATGCATGCTGTCCGTCGATGACTTGCGCAAATTACTAATTACTTAATTTTAGACTTGGGAATACGTAAATAATAACATTACCATCCATCATGTCAGCGCTGTACGTTTCTCTGGAAAAGTTCTCAGTAATCTGGTGAAAATTGATTCTTAGAAACTGCATCCTACAATCTACCTTGTTTTTTGTATTGAAACTATTGCCAAGATTTAAGTCGTTTTAGCGAAATCGTTGATGCGTCAGTTATCAGCGGTTGTAGCGCTGCAGGGTGCTGGCGTGAAGCGCTGCTGGCGCTGAGAGCGGCTGCGCGCGCGCCGCTGCGTCAGTGCGCCGCCGCCCCGCGCTGCCAGCCGCTCAGTCAGTGTTCGACCGCGATCCGAGCTCACCTGTCGCTCCATCGAGTGTCGCGCTAATCCGTTCCGTGCCGTTCGACGGCAAGTGCTAGTGCCACCATAAGATGCTTGCGCTTGTCGCAGTGGTTTTTGTTTGTGTTAAAGTTTTTTAGTGCCTCAAAGTGGATTCCGGCGGACTGTATCAGGCCGTGGAGCATGCGCGGAGGCTCGAGCGCTCCCAGGCCATGTATGTCATAAATTTAGGTGAGTCCGCTTCGACACACGGCGACGTCGCAGATCCACATTCCTCAATATGTTGCATGACATAGAATTGCGGTGCGCTCCTATAATTGGAACTAGACTAGACCGGTACTTGGTAGGAAAGAGGTCCCGGTCTTATTGTCGTTTGAGCCTAGTTTTTATTGCGGTATGCAAATAAATTCGAGGTCGGCTTTCACACTGATGTTTTTCGCTCCCCGCTTGCTTTGCGGTTGTGGTGCGGCTGCGTCCTGCAGGAGGTCGTGCTTGCTGGAGTAGTTCACAATCAGCTCGCTCGTACGATTCCATTTCAATTTGTGTCTTATTCATAGCGCACTGTGTGTGTCTATGTATGTTTTTATTACAGTTCACGTACAACGTGTGGGCGTGTGTTGGTGTGTTTGCGCTATCGGCGATGCTATTTTTGTATCGTGCGCGTGTGTGCGTGCGTGCTTGTGTCGGCGCTGCGAGAGTGCGCGTATGGATGTCGTATCCGCGTTCGGCCTGTTATCATTCTCCTCGCTTGAAATTACGTGATGTCTTCGTTTATGATCTTAATTTTGAATAGATACAACTATAATTGAATATATTATTGAAATCAGTTTGACTTAGCTTATATTGAAATAGCTTAAATTGTATTTAAATGCACAAGTGCGTTGTCTACCGAATGAAAACACAAAAACAGGTAAAGTGTAGAAAAACAAAGTAAATATCCTTAACGTGCATAGTTGTCACATAATTCACACTCGTGTTAGTAGTTAGCACACTTTAACTGTCGTACATGGATTTTCCTTTACTACTGCAGGTGCACATGAGCAACACACAAAGTCATTGCTAAACAATACCTTATTTGCGTCTATTTATTTATAACTATTGCGTGAACTATTTGTCTATCGAAACAATACAGGCTCCATTTTTATTCTTTGATCGATACTTGTTGCTACTCTAGCATCAAAGTTGTTTTTCATTATGAAGTTTTATTTATTAATGTATTTTGATAGAACCGTTGTCATGCAAATTAGTTGATGAATAATGAAGTTTCCAATATTTATGTATTTATATTGGCAGATGATAAACAGGTTTTTAGTATCGTATGTTTGCAGAGAGTGGGAGAACAAGCAATACATATGTTAATAATACTTTAAAACGAAGCAAATTCTAACTATTACACAACTACTGATGACAAAGCGCCCACCTTAACCTAGGTTCATGAAAAGACAGTTGCCTATCAGTAATTAGTTAAAATGATCAACAAGTCAGTTATCTCAACAAAATAAAGTATGTTTAAATAGAGGCCTATCAACTACCACTATGCAAATGTGAATCTAATGTTTAAATTAACATAAATTTTGGACGCTCTACATGCCTGGAAGTTTAACACTATGTAATAAAGTCGTCTATGAATCCTAACTAATATTATAAATGCGAAAGTGAGTTTGTTTGTTTCTCAATCACGCAAATACGGCTAGACGGATATGGATGAAATTTGGCACACAGACCATGATCTAGGTAAGGATATAGGCTATTTTTCATCCTGGATCGCAGTCGAAGCTGCGAGCAACAGCTAGTCATACTATAATGATAATTATGCACTATTACGATGTTAGCTCGAAATAGGCCTAACAGAATAGATTACTGAAGATGGCAAACAATATGTAGATGGTTTGCAAAGCGGGACAGATCTAAATGCGACTGACGCAAACTAGGAAGGCAAGGAAATAACAAGTTAAATAAAAGCTTGTAAAAAGAGACTGTAATCTCCTCAACACTAGTGAGTAGAACAAAGCTTATGATGAAACCAACAGGTTTGTTTATAATACTCAATCTAATCTAACTCCAGCTATCGCGTCAGAGTACAAGTTGCATAATGGCACACTAGTGGTGGAACGTGACGCTGCCCGTTTATCTCCCACAGCGCGTTTCAATCTTGATTGGATGACACGAAAATATACACACATAGAGTATTCTATGATACTTCTTTTCTTATGTATGGTCAACAATGTCGCTATAATGTAATTCTGCCACCAGGACCTTTGTTAAAGCCACCACTTTCGCACGTCATATCATGTCATTAAAAAAACAATGCAAGCAATTTTGTTTACAAATTCGAAATTCAGTTTTTGTTCGATGGAGCCAGCCCGAACACTACAATTCGCGTATTTATTGTATCCGCTTTCGTTTTCAGATTCTAATCCAGTCTATTGCTGATATTTCTTCTCCTTGACTCAAATAAGCTATCTAAATCGGTCATCGTGTGCCTATCTTTCCCCCACAGTTCTATCTCCATGTGTCCACTAAATTCCGTTTTACTCCATTCGTTTTATCAGCTTATAATAATTATGCCATTAATGCCATATCTCATCTACGCATAAATCCAAAGTTTATCATATAATATTAGGTCCATTGCATGTGATTATGATATGATTTTGCAACATTCTGCTAGTCATTTAAGTATTTTCTCTCCAGTGCCTTTAAGCGTCGTCGTTTCAGAGAATAAGCAGTAGTGTCGTGCCTTCCACTTCTGTTTATGTGTTCAGAGAAAGCACCGCGTCTTTTAATATAATAATTGCACAATAAAACAATCTTGCGCCGGCCCTCACTGATTTCACGGTTGTCGACAGTTCGATGGGTATCTTCTATAAGTGCTGTTAATTGCTCAGTTAGGAGCTGTCGCTGGTGTCGAGTAGAAAGCAGCACGCTATACCCGCGCGTGCTCGAGGAGTTTGAATCCCATTGATTCTGTAAGAGGAATCGCTATCTACCATTTTTGAGAACATTGTCCCGATTCCTGTTGGTCAATAGCCTTTCTCTATTCTGTGAAAAGGTTATGTTTAATGTAAATTGTTAACAAGTAGGTTCTGGTTTACATTATTTAATTTAAATAATTAAGGCTTATTCATACAATTACTAATTACTACTTACTTTTGCTATCTACTATTTGGCAGGTATTTTGCATTGAATCAATTGTCTATTATATGTCATTGTATGGTAAATAGAAATTCGACACGTTCAATCATTAGAAAATGTGTTGGAAATAGCGATTATAAATCAATGCATATGTTTATTTAATTTTATTAATTTGGTAACTAACCAGAAACACTAGTACAATGAATGGAATAGTACATGTTACACTATCATGTGCCACGAATTTTCGGCAACAAACCACGACAGACGACGACTGAGAGGTTCAGTTCATACAATGCAATCACAAATTCACGACGCAACGCTACTAATAGGTACACGGTACTAAAATGCCACCATAGCAAAACCTCGCCGCATACATGAAGTATTCGAGATCTCTCGATGGTGAGGGCTAAATAATTGTCGTGATTGACACGGTCCCGACTCCCGTTACGCGGAACCTGTCTAAGGGCCGGCGCAGACGCACAGGCGCGCGCGCAGGCCACTGACCCTCAGCCGGATACTACCACATATTACAGCTCATGTAAAAATCTATTACAGAGCCTGAACTTGTCTGAAAACTGCAGTTATTTCTAGAGAATACAAGTAAGTTATTGGAGAATATCTTGAGTACTCTTGGTTTACTGCTACAAATGTTTCGACGCAATAAAACATCGAGTATTATTGTTGATGTTCATATCGACCTCCATAATGAGTGACAACTCGGCGTTTGGAGTGCCATTAGGTTCTCGTAAAAACCTTATCAGTTCTATAAATAACCTTAATTGCCTGCACTGATAACGAGCTATCTTTGGACTAGCGTCATCGGGTAAGCATTTAATGATGGATCTGTATAACGTAGGTAGATTTAAATAAATCTGTCTAGATTTTCACGTTCGTCTACCTTAATTATGTGTGCAAAACCACATTGACATGTCTTTATACTCAAAGATAAGTTTTCCAGTTCTAAGAATTATTTGCTAACGTTGTAAGTTGTTATTTTGATTAGGTTTTTAATTATCTAATTCTATATGAGCAGTAATATTTATTTAATTCTTACTGAATGGGTTTCCGCTAAGTGACTGATTAAATTTTATTGTTAGTTTGATATGTAGGTTAATAAATAATGTACTGTTGTTGAATGTAATGTAATGTTGTTGTGGTGGTGGTTGTGCATTTCGTGTGGTGACAATCGATGCGTTTTTTTCGGTTCATTGCGTCAAAGCGAATGACGCACGCGTCTTGGATTCCCGACAGAAATAATTACGGAACTCCTGTCTAGACGATCTGCGTGCGATGGAACACACCGAAACTCAAACTTTTATTTTTCAAACATTTCATGATAGACAATTTTCAATTGCAATACAATAGACGTCTTCTGAATACAATCAAGTAAAAACGGTTTGTGTCTCTTATAGTTAAGTCACTCCCTTTATAACATACTAGCTTCTGCCCGCGACTTCGTCCGCGTGAAATTTTTTGTTCCCCCGACCCACCCCGTCGCATCGCATCGCCCGCCTGCGCTAATACCTACATACTTTGTTTTCTTACTTTTTTTTTCTATATGCTCGGCCCCTAAGAGTTCTATCGTGATGTTAAATAGCCTATAGCCTTCCTAAAAATTGGGCTATCAAATGTAAAAAAGAATTATTCAAATCCGACTGGTAGTTCCAGAGATTAGCGCGTGCAACAAACAAACAAACTATGTATTCAGCTTTTGTTGTGGAGTTATTTTAAAATTATGTATATATTATTAAATTATCTCCTAAGATGTTGATTGTAATCAAGTGATGTCAAGAGCAATTTTGTTCACAATTGAATACTTGTGACGAATAACGTACTTATTTGGATAAGGATTAATATCATGTTGATAATACACCTTCGCAAATAATGCATTAATTTCGAACAAATTTGATTACCATAAAAAAGGTTATTTATTTATTTATTTATTTATTTAAATAACATGGGAGACTTACAGCTAAAATAGACAGATCAAGAACAGTACGTTAGTCTGAAAGCCAATTACAGGTGTCCACTTATAAATTATATATTAGTTATAGTGAGTCTATAAAAGATAGACATATACTGTCGCGGACTACATGATTTTTGCGCAACTTAAAGCGCAACGCACGCAACGGAAGCTAATAAAGAAAAAATAAGAGGAATAATTTTTCCCGTTTTTGAACGGGAAAAATTATTCCTTTTTGAGAGCTTCCGTTCCTTCCGAGAAAATGTTACAAACAACATTTTCCATTGATGCTCCGCTTCTATTGGTCACAGCGTGATGTTATACCTATATAGCCTAAACATACAGAGTTTAAAATACTCTTTAAAATACATTGAAAGCTTAAGTTGAAAGTTCTGTACAAGAAAATCCTTCCTCGATAAATGGACTATCCAACACAAAAATAACTTTTCAATTCGATCCAGTATTTGATTAGCTGAGATTAGCGCGTTCAACCAAACCAACTAACAAACAACTCTTCAGTTTAAATAAATCGAGAGGGTCATCAATCCGCGGAAAGTCTTAACTCCGCATTTCAGAAAAATGACGTATTTGCACAACGCCATCTATGGGTGAATGGATAAAACGTCTGCACAAAGCATGTGCATGCGATGAATGAAAGTTGTATTCGTGAATGTTTTAGCGGCATTTTGTGTTTTTAGTAATTTTATATTATCTCCGAAACTATACCAATTGACATACTGTAAAGGTCAACCCTTATCTCCTTGATATCCTTGTGATCATAAAATAATTTATTTTGATAAGGATTCATATTTAAAATTTATATTTTCATCCAAACGCAAGCATGTCAAAAAATACTTTATTAAAACATAAAAGCGATATTAAAAGATAGAAATATGGTGTCGTGGACTTTTTTGTAGAACTATTTAAAGCGGACCAGATTGCCATACATTGTTTTTAGTTATATACAACTGTTTAGGCATCGCATGCAAATAATTCTGTTTTAAGAGAATTCTTTCCGAATTGCTAGACAAAAGTTGTGATAGCTCAGCTAAAATGCATGATGTAATCATTTATAGCCTATAGCACTCACACATAATGTAGCTTTCTACCAGTGAAAACATTTTTAGAATTGGATCATTAACTCCGGAGATTACATACAAACAAACAAATTTTACCTCTTTATAATATTAGTATAGAAAAAGCTATACAGACATAGAACAACAGTATTTCCTGATTCATAGCAGTAATTCCCATTTGTTTGCTTTCGTTTTTATTCGTTTATTATCCTGTTATGTGTAGCTTGTGGCTAATCATCACCAGAGTCATAGTCGCATTGACCAGTAAATAAAAACGAAACGTTACTATTGTATAATTTGTATAATTTGTTTATTCACACCAATAAGTACAACATCTTACAGTATTCCAAGACGATGTTATACACAGTTAATAAACTATCTATAAACTATACTTAAACATAAAATTCAACAATAAAAATAAAATAATAAAAATTACAATATTATGCCTCCTTCAATGCACCAGGTGCATTGAAGGAGGCATAATATTGTAATTTTGATTATTTTATTTTTATTCTGTGCTCCTAACAGAAATGTTTTATGTAAGCATATAATATAATTATACAATGTTGAAATGAAACCATTTGGTTTGGTCAGGTGAACTCAGGTGTGAACAAAAGCAGCTGGAAAAGTAAAATAATGTGGTGGTGAAAAAATTTACACTTCGCAAAGTTTGTAGGGCTTAATAGAATGAATAGAATTTACGAACGAATACTTTGTTCCTTAATATTCTCAACTCTAAAGTTACTTTAAATCAAGCATAAGCTTTGTGTAAAGGCTACGATTTCCAACCACATTGACGTCAACAACTTGTAGGTAACTAGCTAATTACTCAGTCAAATTTCCGGTTCTTTAAATATTAGATATCATTACCGGGTATAGTCAAGTTCATGTGGACAGATCAAACTGCTTCTAGTCGAACCTCACTGGCCTAATTACTTTTGTTGTGGTTCAAAGAGGTCATTCAGGGTTAGTGAATGGGCTGCATCATCGGTGCGGTCGGGTAACAGGAAAATACTGGCGTACGACGTTGTAACGTTTTTGTTTATCTCGATGACTCAGTAACAGGCAAAAGGAATATTTATTGGAAATACAAACCGTTAGTCGGCAGTCTTTAATGAGTTAAAGCAATAAGCACAAATTATAGGCTTCACGCCCTGAAGTTGTAAAGTCTCGGTATGCTAGTCATTTTCTTTATTTTGTCAAACATTTTATTTGTATTTCGACGATTTTGTAGGGTCAGAGAATATTTTTTTTGTATCGTGTATCGCAGAACTACCTTTAAAGGTTAAAAGAGTTCTAAGAAAACAGTTCGACCTTTTTGAAACATTGTGTTTGCCTTTTTTTTTAATAATTTTCTGTTCTATGAACTGGTTCCACTTTTTAGGAAGGCTTTTATCGCGTCGTGAATAAACTATTTACTGTGCAAATCACTTCGCTTTTTCGTCTATTGTTGGACATATGTATATAGGTTTCCTTATTCGTTTACTGTTCATCGTTTTTGTTGGTGTTAGCACACTTGGTGTAGTGCGTTCGTCAATGCATGGCTGCGTCTATTTGCGTGGTTCTTACTTCCATCACGGCGATGGACCGTGACACTGCGTGCAAAAACTTCGAGCCTTGAAAACTTTTGTGTTAGTTTAGTTACTTGTAAGACTTCAGGTTTCCGTGTTTTCGTTTTCCGCATGTACAGTTAAGAACAGTTACAATAAAAACACGTTTGTATAACTTCTTTGGAAAACGAGCCTTCTTTCAGAAAACTATTGCAGAATACTTTTCTTTAGCTAAATACATTTTGCCTAAGGGTAAACAACTGACGTCAGAGATACCTGGATCTAAAGAGTTTGTTGTTGCTAATGACGTCTTCTTCAACTCTTGTATTTGAACTCGACCATGATGAATAAGTCGTTGTAACATACTCTTTCTTATTTCCCAATGCTTTGCATCGCCCACATTTTACTCCATTGTTGAAAACCAGAAGCTTTTTAGAAGTTATATGGAAAAAATACCTAAAGGATTAATTGTTAAGATTATATTGTTCTTGTCGTAACATGGGACAAGACAAAAGGTATAAAATACTGATTGTTTGCCAAGAAATCTTCCGAGGAAGTCGACTGGGATTAAATGGTAGTCAATTTCGATCCAGCCAACTGTAAAATCGAATCAATAGTTTTTTCTCCATCGAATATAGGCTTCCGTGACAAAACCATCGGAGTAGGAAGTTGGACATTGATTTATATTATATTTAGTAGGTTTCGACCATGATAGTGATTGGAGCCGGGGCAATAAAAAAAAATCGATTAACCGGTTTAGGCATTACCTCCGGGGATCGCCTAGCGGTACTTGTTTTGGGTAAATTGCAAGGCTTCTCATTACAATATTTATGCTGCTTCTGTTTACATTCATTTGATATTTAATAACAAGTTCAACAAACTCGGTGCTGAACACTTGTGTTAATTTATTCACAAAACATATTCAGCGATTTTTTCAAATAGCATCGCCCACTCTTGCGTGGGATCTAAGATAATGTAATCTAAAGAGAATATCGTTCATTTGATTCAGAAGTGCGTGTAGGTGCTGACATTTCTCCTTGACCTTTGGCGTGGTGGCGTGGGAGGCTTGTTTACCTAACAACAAATTTCCACGAAAACGTACCAAGAAAATTGTATCGTTTGTTTTGTATCGTTTATGGGAAAACTAGTCTGTTTATTTATGAGTGAGTGAAAAACATGGAAATGGTTTATTCAGCTTGATTAGCTTCTATACTTATGGAACTTTAGTCCTGTCGTGACGAATATAGTTAAGCAACCTCAGCGGTCGATTTGGTTCATGGAATATCTTCGTTTAGAGGTTGATCTCTCTCTGATGTTTTCGCAAAACGTTATCAAAATAACAAAATTATCTATTTGTTTTGTATTCTAACAAATTCTCGCATATGAAGCAGCAATCATAGCATAATAACATGTATTCTACGAAATTATTAACGAAATAAATTGTTGAAAAACGAGCTCTTCTCGCGTGTTTATGTCGGCGAAATCTTTGACGTGGCTGCAATTAAGAATAATCTGCTCGTTGGCCGTATTGCAATTAGATATAAAATTTATGTCACTTACCTCCGAGAGGTTTAAAAAGAACATGACATCATAATCGTGTGTAGGTACCTATGTTATTTTTAGATATGCGAAACTCAACACGTTTAATATGTCTAGACTCACTAGTGATATAACACTGCTTCAACTTGAACTTAACATGTTATATATTTTGTATAAGCAACTTGAGCTTTGGTTATTTCTAGCCCTCAAAAGCGATTTTTTTTCTATTGTGTCGTCTTGTTGTCTGCTCATTCAAGATGTTCAGTTGATTACAAATATTTCATGAAGTGAAACGTTATCTTTATGGGTGAACTAAATGTGGACTGTGTGAATGTTTTGCAAATTAACATTCGTGTTTATTTTCATTGCCTTCATTAACTGGTCTGTCTCGAGTCGTCTGCTGTTTTAATTATTTGGGCTGTGAATTGATAACATTTTTGTTACTATTTTTGTAATTGGGCTTCTCATTAATGTTCATCTATATGCCTTTCAGACTATGTCTTTGTTTTTATTTACTCTTTTAAAAATGTACTAGCTTTATTAAAAACAACTATAACTAATTCAAGTGTCCTATTACACCCAGTTATCAAACGCTTCGTTTTCACAGGTATCACTTACGGCACGTTCTGTCCCCCATAATTACACCCCATTTATGCTGAAGACCATTGCTCTACACACCTGTCAGCCTTGGCTAATTCCCACCAAAGTTTGTGTAATCAAATATGTAAAGTAATTAGTGATATAACATTAATGCCACGAATTTTGGAGTTAATGGATAACACGTGTATGCTCTGCATTTAGCTTACTGTAGAAGACGTGCTAAGTGGGACATATTTATCCTAGCTTCTGCCCGCGATTTCGTCCGCGTGAAATGTCTTGTCCCCGACGGGCCGACCTTCCCCGTCGCATCGCAGCATTACTCATCCGCGCTCTTACTTCGTTTTCGCTTAACGTTCTTTCTGCCTTTTTCCCTTTGCTCAGTTCTTAGGGGTCGTAGCATGATGTTCATCACATAAGTTTCCTCAAGAATTGAGCTATCAAATGCAAAAATATTTTTTCATATCCGACTGGTAGGTACAGAGATTACTTAGCATTCAATAAAAAAAAAAACTTCAGATTTATTAAACTAGTATAAATTGAAACTAAGACTCATAAGCAGTAGATTAATAACAATAATAACTATTAGGAACGTTATCAATCAGTTCGAGGAATATCAGTCTCGTGGCACAAACGTGACGTAAACAAAACGAACTGACTATTCTCATTTTATAAATAACACTACTTACTATCATGTAGGTAACTTTGTAACAGTAAATGCCTTTCAATTTGGAAAATATATAAAGACGGTAGGTAACCATTTTTTGTTTCCTCACGCTACAAAGTGAAAGTATCGAGGCGTGCAGACCTCTTTTGAAAAAGTGACGCAACACTCAAAAATGTTTTGGTGTCTGCCTTCAAAATTGTATTTTGCAATGTTTTAAAAGCGAAGCTTATTGTTATTTCCAAACTTAGAAACGTAGTTTTTGATTGAATATATCGTTTCATCATTTTCATCAATTCTTTGATTTTTGTTAATAGATATTTCAGTTTTATTACAAACACTGCAATAGCTGTGTGTAACTGTGCATGCTCGTTCAAATATCATAGTTGCGGTTAATGTTAGTTCAAGTTTCAAATCAATCTGCCGAGCCTTTTCCCAATTATGTTGGGGTCGGCTTCCAGTCTAACCAGATGCAGCTGAATACCTGTATTGTCCATAGACTGCCTGTCTGATCTCCACAACCCAGTTAATAGGTAACACGATATCCCTTGGTAACACTGGTTCTCACACTTTTTGGGCTTCTGACCACCCGTAAAAACTGACAAAAATCTACGAATGACAGCCGGGACCAACGGCTTAACGTGTTATCCACGAACTGATCGCGGCCAACGTAGCTTTACCTACGATCGACAATCATCAATTACTTAGCCACGAGCCCCTCTTCACTACAAGTTCCAAATCGTCTTTTAATATTTTCACACGAATGTAAGATCAAAACACCATTACACAAGTATAGCGAATACTATGCGACTCGTTTCTTTCAATTAACTCTCACGAACGAAATAAGCGCATGATTCACTCCGAGAAGCATTCATAATATAACGATCCATACAAAATTATGGCGAAGTATCAACTTAAATGAAGAGTTAGTAAGAGGATATTGGCAATAATGTCCACTGATGTCCACATTCAAATTAATTTTAATCGTTACGTATATAATAATTATCGTTTCTGCAATCTTCGTTATTAAGATAGTTTCGTCGAAAGTCGCAATAATAACAATGGTCGCTGGCTAGACGTCATAAATTCTATAATGCCCACAACTTTTGTTGCCCAATTTAACTCTATTAATTTTTACAATCGTTGCCTATAACGTCGCCGCCTTTGATTTGTTTTCAGCCATCGTAAAGTTTTAAAGGTTAGCTTCGGTATAGGTGATAACACGTGTATGCGTTATAAGTATAAGCGTATAAGTTTTTAGGTTACTTAAACGTTTCTTGAAGCACCTTTGATTTTGCGGTTTGTGTCTTCCTAAGATTTTCCTTGATCATAAATTCTGTATTTATTACCTAACCTACCTACATTAGATATTGTTACGAGTGGTTATTATCAAGTAAAAATGATGTTTTTATTACTTTTATTAGTGTTTTGTGGTGTGTAAATCGACCTTTTATTATCTTGTTACATCACTATATTTTGAATTATATTTGCATTCTAGAGCACAAGGATTGAACTGGTTACATTTATAGACACAAAGGTTCACGACAATTGGCCTCATTGCAGTCGTGGGCAGGAAGCGGCAATAACCTAGTGTCAGCGGATCAAACTCAGAAATTGACTAGAGTAGACCACCACCTGCCGGTTAGCGCCAACGTTGGGTCAAATATATCCTCGTTATGTCGTCACGTTGGCGTATTGGTCGTAAGGCCTCCGGAACTGCGTGTGTTGTGTACCAGAGAGTACTAGCGGCGACTAGTAACCTTCATTGGATAATGCTCGCATAATACACGTGGCTTGGTGGAGGTCGGGACATTGAATAAAATTGTCGACATGACTTGGTGTGAGTTTTCATTCATATGGACTTCGACGTCGACTGGTGCTATTGTAGTTATTGGATGATTGTTTGAAGCCAACTTGTAAAGACGTTAGTATGGTATAATGTGCGTGAATTATTCTAATTTGAGTCTGTTTCCTTTTGACCAACGTCAAAGAAGTTGGGCTAATGACAAGTGCGATACTATTAAGTGAGGAGGTTTCAGTCATTTTTATTTTATTGTTCAGGTTACCTTCTAGTCTCCTTCACGCTTGTGGTGCACATCACTCGCCCGAGATGACCTCATTGGCATTCAGTTGAAAAGGCTTGTTACTTCGCACCAAGCACAATTCAATGAACTTCTTGTTCTACAAATTAACAAGCAATTTCTAAGATTAATGATTAGTTTGATAACATTTTTTATTTCATTTTTTCTCACATAGCTAATACGTTTTTTTTTTATAATACGATTTATAATGAATAGGCTTCCGTTACATGACTGATATCTATTTCAATTCCCAAATTAACTTTTATCGGTCTCATATCATAGTATGTTACCACAAAAAGCTTCATTTACAAATGAATAAATTCCTCTGCCATTATTCACGTACCGACCACTTAACTTGCCGTGGGCATCACATCGTTCCATCAAATACGAGTACTTCGGTGTTACGTGGTTTGAATCGCAAACCCATCGGACTCTTGTAATAGCTGCAGTATGTATAGTTTGCGCATCAAATGCACAAATGTAGGAAGTTTCCGCCTGCACTCCTGCCAAATTGTCGATATCCATTTATCTTTACAGTTCAAGATTAGACAAGATTGCTGGTGAAAATAGATGTTTGTGTTCCTTGATTTTATATTCCTCGTCAGTTGCTTGGTTTTGATCTATAGTGGAAATGTTGGATAACATTTTTGTCCGTCTTTTGGGAAAATCCGTACATCCATGGTCAATGATGTATCAATATTCCATTTAAGGAATCTATGCACTAGTGTAGTAGTAAAATATTCCTAACACGGATCAGTAGTATCACATCGCCAATTACCAAGCAAGCTTAGTAAGCTGTCAGCTTCCGCCGGGTCACCGCGACCTACCGCACGCGACACCGGGACGCGCGCGCAAGGTCTAGGTCCCGGCTCCGACTGTAAACACAACAACAGGTGGTGATGCTACTTTATCTTCATCGTTTGATTCCATCCTTTTATCTTTAATTGTTCATTGAGTAAATTTTTATTTATAATAATATAATGTAAGCTTCTTTGTTAGCTTAGCAGCACCACGTGCCATGTCACTAACGCTATCTAAATGTTTATGTCTGAAATGTTGATGACATTGTTGAATCTCGTGATTTTCCGATGGTTCAGCTGCCAATAAATCAGTGACATTTAAGTCAGGAGTACTTTCAAACGGGTCAATGTATCAATTGAAGATATGTATATGAAATATACGTTAACGAGGACAGAATTTAATTTTCTTTTATTTTATAACAGTTACTCATGAATTAACTACTTCTGTATGTTTGTAATGTCTGTAACTACATATTATGTTGTCACTTTTCGGAAAGAAAGAAAATTATTTAACTATAAAAAAAATCGTGAATGACTAAAGTCAGGGTCTTCTGTCAAAATGTTTGCCAAATTATTTACATAAGATAGTGAAAAAAATATGTATACAGTGACATAACAAATAATAGTAGTGAATACAAGTGTACCTACTCGAGTCGGTTCGGCGGTCAAGGATGAGGTCCGAGTCGTTGTGTATTTCATTATTTATGTGAGAAATTGAGTATACCTAAGGGTTAAAGGTTTTATCGGGAGTATTCAACCAGGAAGTATGTTATACACGTGTACCCATACTTTATTAAATATAACTTTTTTAATTATAGCTTTGTATGTTTCCTTGTTCCTTGAAACCAAGATATGATGATGAGATTTCTTGTGAAATAAGCATCACCTCTGTACCTATTTTTTCCGGTTCTGTTTTTCTTGTCTGTTTATATATGTGTGTACATAAATGGTAAAAAAATAAATAAATAAATAAATATGTTTAGTTTTAAAACAGCAGTGACATCGGCCCGAGTTGAACAATGTATGTATATTGGCTAGGCGATATTAATTAGTGGTGACCAGAAACTTGGGCTTATGCGGTAACGTCTAAATATATCGTCATGATCACCGCGCCGCTGTCTCGCGCACATGTCGGCTAATTGATGATGTGAACTGTTCCGCTTACAAGAACATGTTTGCAGTAATGACAGAGCAAGTATAGACAAAGAAAAGTTGGGAAAAGACAACAAATGATGTGTATAGAGAAATATTTTATGTTAGTTTTATAATACCGTTGAATGAAATAGTTTCGGAACCTATATCTAATTTTAGTATCAACTCTTCACAAGTAAGCGGGCCTACCGGAAATCTAAAAGGGTTCGGACTCTAAATAATGCACCACCGGAAATGACGCGCGGGCAGCGTTGCCAGAGTTGGCTGCCAGTGTTTTTGGCTCGTTAGCGCTCTCACTGAAAACGTACTCGCCTGAATGGCGCTCTCACTGAAAACTTTATAGTTTCAGATGTGCCAGAAACCGTATTTCATGCAGAATCGTGGAGCAATTTTCTGGAACACTAAGATATCATTCGAAGAATGCATTTTGGACCGTATTGCGCCACATTTAAGAAAATCTTTCGACTCATTATTATTTGTGATGCTTGCGTTAGCGATCATTTTAAATTCCGCATTGGTAATTAATAGACAATTGTCAATTCCTCATTACAAATAAGGTATCCGATTGGAAACTTAACTGCCTTATTAATTCCGCTGGAACTCCCGGGTCATCCGCTCTTACAACACTAATGCACACGCCTTTCGCTTCGGCCTTTGATCCTTATTCAAGCACCGGTTAACTTCGACTGAAAGCCGTTTCTATTATAAGTATTCCGTAAATGGCGTTCCCATCGCCGTCTAAATCTGTCTCGACATCGGACATATCTATCGCTGCGTCTATATGTTTGGCCGGCTATTCTGGTTAGGCTATAAATGGCGCCGCTTCGACCGGGTATTATTAGCATTAGCCGCGCGACTCCCGAACATAACGCTTCGCACCTGATTGGATGGTGGCCAGATATAGACCTCGTTATGCTCGCTCAGGACTCGAGTGTCAACTATGACTATAATGGTACTGGTCAAGTGCGAGTGGTTAGCGAAGTTTGGCTGCTTTGCATTCTTTTGTGCGTGGCAGTTTATGGCAGAGATTATATTGGCTTATTGACTGATTTCTTCCGTGAGGAAGAACAATAATTATATTGCTGTATAAGTGCACATCTGTTTGATACAAGAGAGCTTAGTCTACCTCGGTACATTTGGTGTGGTGGGATTTTTTACACGTTGTAAATAATCATGTTAGTCTTGAGTCTGTAGCAGGAACTTGGTTAACAATCTAATCTGGCATTAGCACAGTAATAGCATCACGGGAAATTTCCCTCCGTCCTGTTTGCCAGTTAATCCGATTAAATGCTTATTTAATTTCTAGTAGTAGTTTGTTCAGTCGCTGCTTTGCGAACCTAATAGAAATAACAAAATACAATTTTGGATGTTGGTTTCTTAATCGTTGTGATTTATTGACCTTAAGGTGTGGAAAAGAAAGTGGATAAAGCTAAGCTGATTTGATGTCATCGACTAATCGGTTCTGTCTGAGTATTGAATAATCGAAAATTTATAAAGTCTGGCTCTGCAAAGTCATTAGTCTTAAGCCTTCACTATGTTCTGTGTTTTTATCTCATCAGCACTGATGGACGCAGTGTCGTTCTATTCGTTTTTCCTATCAACCAAAGTCAATCTCTCATAGTTACTTCATGAAAATTAGTTTAATCTCGATCTTATCTTTTAGCAACATGTCTCATGCCAAACCAGGTCACTCCGAAACCTTCACCAATTTGCCACATAATGGATGTCCTACTACTCCTACTACACGTTATATTTATGTGGGGAGGCGTGTCGTGTCATCGGATTTTGTTTTAGTTGGCGTTCGCAGGCATGCCGCGAGGTCGCCGCTCCGGATGCCGGCGGATCACAGCGGATCCCGGTTGCCGGGTCGTGGAAACTGCATGTTACACGCAAACTGGGTTACGACGCGTTTCGTTATGTGCGATGTGGTTTTGTTTTGATACGAGTTTGGTACAACGAAAAAATCAAATAGACAAATGTAGAACGAGACATTTCAATCTAATTAACGTAGTAGTCAGTATTACTCTTATGATTTAACCCAATTTAGAATGATAAATATCGGTTTTTGAACTCAATCAGGAGTCAAAAAAGCGTGACCAAAACACATGACTATTTACAAACAGTTTCTACGTGAATTGGCTCAAAACATTACTGAATCATTGTCCAATCTAAAACAATTATATCATATTGTAGAGCGGCCGAGCCACTCCGTACGTTTGGCAGAGCTGTGCGACCGTGATTTATCCTCTCTGAGGTGTGGAGTAGACGAGGTGCTTGGCACTACATATATATCTCTTAATTCTGAAGTAATTGGACGTCCTATTCTTGGAGCCTCATCACAATATAATGTTTTACAAAGTTTCGAAGGGGTGGTAAATTCTGCTCCCACATTACTCACGTGGACAAACCTGGTGTCATCGTTGATGAATGTTTGGCACTCAATGTATCACCGCTGAGCTCCCGTTTGATGTGCGACATGACAGCTGAGCCGTCCTACGTTTACAGATAATGTATATGCGAAAAACTATTTAGAAATGTATATTCTTCAAGATTTCGGACCAATACAAAATGGTATCTTCAGATTTTTATACAATCTAAATCCAATCGACGGGTTTCTGTCAGCTGTCAATAAGAATACAATAAATAGCTGAAAGCATCCCGAACAGTTATTTCAGTATTCAAAAAATGTCACCAGAAATGCTTTTACAACATACGATATCTGACACATTCTTCTTCAAACATTTGAAAAGTGAGATGTTAAACCGAGCTAAAATATACAAAGAATTATTTCACAAGTTTGTTTTCAACGTTTACTTCAGCTTCAGCGGTCGGTTGCACGGTAAAACGTAGTTCACACCTAGATCTATAATTAGGTGGCTAGGCGTGACGCTGCGAGTAAATTTAAAATAATTATAATTAAGTACGCGCGGTGGGCATGTTAATCAGCCGTTAACTGCAACTAACCTTTGTGATTTATGTCGTATGGTATGCGTAGGCGCAGTTTAGAGTGTATAAAACGTTATTGTTAAATATTTATTTGTTTGGAGATATTTCATTTTGGCAATCATTGTTTACATCAACTTTCACATCTCGGATTTGATAGTAGGGCAGCTGACTAATTGCAAAATACAAACAGATTGCTGAATGACATTTGCAAAAACATACCGCAGAAATCCTTAGATATTTCTCAAACGATACTGCTATCTACATATAAAGCATAAGTCTCGTACAGAAAAGACAATACTCCTCTACCAAGTGATTCAAGGTGGCAATTACTTCGAGGACTAGTTCTCCACTTCCCCGTGGTTCTGTGTTAACACGACAGGTCCAAAGTGTAATGAATGCATCTATGTGTAGTGCAGTCGCCTTGACCGCGATGCGGCAGACTGTGGGTCGCCGCACGCATGCGCTGCGGCCTGCGCACGCGCTCCGCTTAGCGAACTTATCGCCTCTAGATTAGTACAACACTAACTAGGTAGCAATTACTGTGGAAAATTACTGAACGAAAAACTTTAGGTATCTAATTAGAGCAAATGCTACTGTTCATTTTGGAGCTAAAATTGGTATTATTGATACTTTATCCTGTTATACATATTTTCCCGTATATGTATATTTGTGTTCCGGCGATAATTAAGTCCGTATTTAGACCACTATAATTAAAGCGCGATATTATTCTACAGTTCTATTTGTGGTTGCTCTTATTGCGGTTATTGGCTATTTATTTTCAGTATAAATAGACTCAGTATCCTGGTGTTATTTACCTGTTTCATGATGTTTGGGGCACACAACTACTGCTAAGTTCTTAATTAGTTGGTATGAGCTATCAATTTTTTTGTAAGTTCAAACCATTCTGCATTTAAATTATAACCATGCTGATGTTTACACACCCAAATTGTACAAAAAGCTATGAAAATTCCGGAAAATGTTGAAATTTTACACCCCGAAAAGGGGAAAAATACCTCGAAATTCACCATTCATATAGCCGTAAGCTCTAAAAACATTGAGCCGATATAAAGCGATCCCCTATCCGTCTCCCTACAGTGTTGTAACACGGGCAAGGTGATGCATCAGAATAGTTCGTTGTGCAACGCACCCCGCCGGGCCAAGGTCCCACCGAATTAACAGCTGGTCACCAGTCACCGTGCCCGCTGTGACCCACTTTGAGTACTATTGATGTACCGAGGATTTGTGGAAGACGCTCCATGGCCAACTGATTGATGCTTGATAGCTGTACTTTTGACACTAAGGTTGGAAATTATGAAAAAAAAAAAATATCTGTTGAAAAGATTGTGTCTATTATAAATACGATGATTGGTTATTATAAAGCATAATTTTTTTCCGGCATCTTTGTTTAAATTATTGGACTGGAATATGCTTAGATTACTTACAAGGGGGTTTCAAAATTCTTGAGTAGGTATTTGCTTAAAAAATGGAATGGTTCGTTAAATTGTTTCATGAAATATTGCATTTTCTTAAACATCCTTCTGGATGTTGGTATTCAAAATGTGCAACTTATCTACATTCTAGCCACTAATGTCAAAGTCATATTCAGAACACGTAGAGAAACTGACTACAAGCCAAAAAACTGCAATAATTACATTCTTACACATACTCCGCCTTCCGTTTTCCGCAAACTATTTGCCAATCCCATCAACAGTCTTATCACATCATGGCGGTGTTGCTGTGATAAGTGGCACGCTTGCCAATCACGCCGCGTGATGGATGGGGCTGGTGCGGGCGCCAACTGGCCTGGCAACCAACAGGGAAGCGGGACCGACGCTGCCAGTCAGCCACAGAATTTAGGACGGGTCAAAGAACATGTTTGAGAATTTCACACTCTTCCAAGTGAGAGTGGAACAGATGTTTACGTTTCATTTGAACTAACATCACTCCTGTATTCTTTGATGGGTTAGGCAGAGGTGTTACTGTGGTAGTTACAGCCACATTTCGCTAGTTATGTTTAGGCCCCATGAAATAGGGGGTGAGCCTATTGACATTGCATGGTTGTTAATTTTTGTTAAGTATGTCCAACCAGGCTCAGGTAAATAACAAAGAGAATTGTTGAATGGAAAATGAATTAAGCTTAGGTACCTACTATTATTTTGTAGGTGCAAAGGGTACAGTATTTTCCACATGAGTGTATCATGTGGAAAATACTATACCTACATTGTATTAGTACGATGATCTAATTAGAAGTGACATACTTATTCGTGTTGTGAACTTTGGGCTCACACTCTCACGTACTCATCACATTTAGTTTCCGTGGAGTCCAACTAGACAAACAATATTAATTAATTAATGAATAACTTAATTGCACAAGTTATTTATGTACACGATGTACAATAGAACATCAACTAATGTGATAATGTCATTAATTAATTCCAGGAACATAAACAAAACTTTCTATTAAACAAATGGCCAAAACAGTGCGACATACCTACATTGTTTATCTTACTCCAAACACTCGCTGTTTGGAGTAAGATAAACAAACACGTTGATAGCAGAGGTATTAGCGGCCATGACGTCACAGGTCAAGTGTCGAAGTGTTACGAAGCATTAGATCACTGCGAAAGTAAACAACTATAATTACTAGTGAGGAAATAAGGAAAATATATCAGTCGAATACAAACAGACGGCAGTATCTTTCTGTGGGCTAATTACTACTTATAGCACCTACTGTGATTAGCTGTTTTCCTAGCGTGTTGGTGATCTTGACGACCTCTTTTGCTTTGATTTAAGCAGATTCTGGTGAACACCAAACTACTATGTATCTTTAATTAAAGACAATAAGAAACATGAAATTAGGATAAACAAAACAATAGATAGGCACACACTTGCAGTTCTACTTACTCTATTAATTTATAGCATCACACATGCTTACTATCTATGAATGGATCGTATCCCCGAGGCCGCGGCGGCTGTTGCTCAACACAAGTGTGTCAAAGGAAACTCCCGTGCTATCGTATCGGTGAGTGCATTAATTGTAGGAAAATCACTGGCGCGCGCGCAGACAGGCAGCCGGTGAAGTTTCCATTGTTGGCAGGTAGTTTGAGTTAGATTGGAGGAATACTGACATGTGATGATGAGTGATTTGACCTTTGACTGGAAATGGGTATAAGGATTTTTTTTTAATTTAAAGTTTTTTTTTTCCCTTTTTATTTGTCTCTATTCTACCCAAGAAACAAAGTTCTACTACAACAGTAGGTTCGATATATTATTATTTTAAGAAGCTTTTTAAATTATGTAAATAGTTCATAGGTAACCTAATAAATATAGTTCTAATTTGAAAGTCAAATCGGTTCGATATTATAATATAATAAAACCGCCTAAGTATAACATGATGTATATGTCTTCCTTTGATTATTATAGTTTAGTTAGTATTTTCTCTTTTTCAGCTAATGAAACAGAGATGAGTTATTGCTCTAATAGATGTCTTTGAATTCGCTGAATGTATCTAGAATCTCAGATTGATTTTCCTCCTACTTGATTTTCTATTCAATATGGTTCGATAAAAAGAAGGAAATTCTATAATGAGGATCATTAAATAGAATTTCTTACTTTCCATAATTTATATTAAAGTAATAGAACCCGCAATTCGTTGTTTTTATTAGATAACTACTCATAAATTGAAATTGCATCTATGAAGAACTACTAACTAGTTATTCGATAGGGATAAAACATTTATCGTTTCATAAGCAAACCATTTCATTCAGACTTGGAACAGACATTAACGGCATTGAGTCTCTGTCACTGCACTTTTATATCAAACTCATTCCAAATGACAATCATTTCTTCACTAGTAATTAGAGTAAGTGAGAGTGTTCCCGCAATGTCAGTGGGAGACGCCAGCTGACCGCTATCGGCGGAAGGGCATCGACCTCGCCGGAAGCCTTATCAGCTGGATACACCACGCTACTCATCCCACACCCACTTCTCGGTACCACCACTTATCAAGGACTAGCTGTGTCACGACGAGGATGTTTATGTCCTATATGTATAATGTGACCTGAGAGATACAGTTACAAAGATATCGTATTTGTATGGGACGGCTTGTTCTAAGTCTACTAGTCTGACTCCGGTTATGAATCTTACAGGCTGGCGTGGTAGGCAAGGTAAGTGGCCGTCTCGTGGTTTTCCTTGATCCAGAAAGTGTCCCGGGCTCATAATAATAATTATTATAAAACGATTATTAAAAGTTGCCAGACTCATTTTGTTTGTGTTGAGTGCCACAGGAAATTCATTATGGCGGCTTTTTATTGTTAACTTTTATAGGTTTTTCGATCAGTCTGAAGCCAGTCTGGTACCTATTCAGTAAACAATGACACATCGACATGTTCACAGATCGATACCTACCTAAGGGTTGTTTTAATTTGTTTCGACTAGTTCTCCGAATATAGTTGCGTGCTCGGCTCGTGCTCGGCTCGTGCTCGGCTCACTCGTGCCCACCTCCTGGTTCTTAGTAAACATCAGTTATATTGAAGCTTTTTATACTTTTCATGTAAGTACCTGCTTATGTACTTTGAGTCTTTGACAGTAACTTGCAGGAATTAGGTAACTTTGAATAGTTTTATATTAAGTTGGTTTTAAGTAGGTATTTCAGTGAACCGCTCAATCGTATAAATTAATACCTAACTGAATTATTTACGTTAGAAACTATTTATAATATTAAATTTATAATGGAAATTTTCCTAAATTATAATGCAATAATAAAACAAAACATTACGAAGCATATTGACTAATTCGCATTATGACCAATGATGGTTACCGTCATAAATACGCGAAATGACCAATCGCTGAATGACCAACACGCTTAGTGACCAATACGCTAAATGACCCACACGTGAAATGACAGATACAGTCGTCCAAGCCACGTAGATGGCCACTTCAACCAATCGCTATCTAATATCGCACAAGACACTATAATGGAAATTATTAACTTAATCGCCAAAACTGATAATTAGGAACTTACCTATGTAGTGTGTATACAGGTGTTTTCACACTTAAAAGGAGAAGTCAACCTCATTATTGTTATGACAAATTTTGTTACCGATCAAAACATTTTTTCAGTGTAGACAGCATTATTTTGAATAATCTAGCTAAAAGCTATTATTTTTGAGCGATTGTGGAATAATAATGCATACATTGATGCATCTTTCAAAATACGATTGTTTCGCACCAGGACCTACTTATAAGTTTATTATAGCCAATCCATCTCTCCGATAAACCCTTTAGACGTTAATGTTTAAATATCAATTCTAGTCCACTTTACAGCTCATATTCCATTCAAATCGCTGCCTCGTGCCGGCCTCTACCTTCGAACGTATGATATTGCTGGCTCGCGTTGAATGGGATCGATCGGCCACAGTGGGCCATGGCAGGTGGGTGATGGCCCAAGTTCAGGGCCGCGCCAGCCCCCGCACGCCGACGACACGACCACGACACGTCGCACTCACACGCATCACAAATATTGTAACGTTTATTTTAGATGAGCTTTAGGGTTGACAAACACGAAAAAGAGGAATGTTTGACATCGTTTTTATGATATCGCTTCGTTTCATGTTTTATAAACGAGAGACGTCAATCAATGCATATTTTGAACTGACTTCTTACAAATGTATTCCGTGTCGTGACGCGTTGCACACAGCATTCACAGATACAATGATTGATTACAACGTGTTTACTTGCCAAGAAAAGAACGTTTGCGTTTAAAACGTTTGGCGTCTAGACGCTGTATTTCAGTTTAATAATTTTCACAGTCAGCATGACCCTGGAAATGAACTCACATTTAGCGATTTAAATACATAATAAATTCGTTGCGAGATCAAAATAAATGAATATAAAGCGGAATAATGGTTCGGTAAAAATAAAATGGAAAGTCGTAGCTTTGCAATTTTGTAGGGAACACATTATCAGTTAATTTTAGAAGCGATACAGGTCGTAGAATGTCCGCAATCAGCCCTAGCGACGCGTAGGTGTGTGGCAACACCGGCAGTTACAAATAGAATGGATGTAAAAACTCGCTCTCGGAAATCCTATTTGTATAGTCGCGAAAATAGAAGTTTGCGACAACGGCCGCGCGGAACGCGAACGGTCTTAGCACGGTGCGGTCGGCGGGGCAGCACTTGCACTATCGGAATAGTCTTCCTAAATAGACATTTTATCGCCGGCTATATTGAGCAGGCAGTCCTGAACTGAACGGCAATATAATTCCCTAGCGGAGATTCCTAATTTAGTTCTCGGATATGTGATTCGACATTATAAATTACATGCATAACTTCTAAACTTTACCATAAACATATGTACAATAACTAAGTATAGACGAATGACAATGTCTGTCGAACAGTTGTATTTTATCTATGGATTTCCCAAATTTGGTATCGCTAACACTTTTCTAAACCTATCTAATCTTTCTTTTCCAGGTAAGACTGAGTCACGTCGAGGTCATTGAAGTAATCGCCGTTCAATCAGTAGGTATCATCACCACACATTTCCATTTATATTTAGAAGCAGATAAGCTTGCATATAACGTGATTCATATTACATATTTACATGATTAAGTGAGGGTATGTTTGAAACTGTCAGAGGTCAACAAGGTGCGTCTTTATCGTGTCCAAGTGTGGAGCAGTGTGGAGGGAACTGAAGCAATAGACTGTTTGTCTTGGCAGTGTTGACATCGATGTAAAATATTACACATAAAATCACGCCTGTATTACCCGAAGGGTTGGGCAGAAATGTGCCTATGGTACACCCACATTTGCCCAGTTATGTTTAAGTAATAGGGACGAGCCCCCGTACCAGACATTCATCCAGCCCCGGTCAGCAGCCCGGGGTCTGGATTAATACCCGGTCGGGGTTGGATTTCTCAGTAGGTAGCAACCTATTGAGAAATTCCAAATAGAAAAACCCAATAACACTTTGCTCGACTCGGGCATCAATCCCAGGACCTCATGCTCAGCAGTTACGCTTACGACCACTAGACCAACGAGCCAGTCAAAGTCAGTCAAATGTTACATCCTTTACAAAATCACGGATGAACTATAAGTTACCCCTTATGCCCTTGGTTATTTAGGTGTATTTAGTGATTATAACAAAAAGCTTCATGACGAATAATGTATGTGCGTAACGTATAAAATAAGATAAAGCAAATCCATCGGATATATCCGTTTCGATAATCAGATAAAACAAATGTAACTTCCATAACTTTTAATTCAAATATAAGTAACTAATGATGCGGCAAATCACTGTAATTATCCCCAATGACTGCAGTTATCGCATTGTGTATAACTCTGCGATTATCCGCTCATTGGGCCACTAATTAGTCCGTGTGTAACGTTGCTATTTTCAGACATCCTGCGTAGTAGGAACCATAACATTTGGAGCTATTAATATGGCCACTGTGGAAATATTTGCCTTTTTCAATAGCTACGTGCAGATTCAAGGTTAAATCGTGTTCAGCGTTTATAATTTTAGATGGATAATTAAATAACTTATTTATAGTAAATCGAGAAATATACTAACTAGCTGCGCCGGTTTCACCCGCATAAGTCTCGATCCCGTGGGAATATCGGGATAAAAAGTCCTATCCTATGTCCTAATCCAAGTCATGGTCTATTCATGTGCCAAATTTCATCCAAATCCGTTCAGCCGTTTTAGCGTGAAAGCGTAACAAACAAACATACAAAAAATCAAATAAGAGTTTTGCTGTGTTTACTAGGACTGTAAAGGAATGAAAACTATCCTGCAGGAACTAAAAGGGATATCTTCATAAATAATTTAACTGATGATGTGTAAAAGTGCCCTGATGTCCTTCATGAAGCACAGAGCTAGAGTACATTAAAATAGTCAAAAGATTTTGGAGCTTAGCCTTAGAACGTATCTACCAAACGGACATAGAGCTTTACTCTCGCCGTAGCAAATTAAATTATAATGATATAAGGAAATAGGCTTTATAACCTCAAATACCATCACGCGTTCTATTAAAATCACATTCATACATAATGGAACCAGCTACTCTATCACGGTACGCATATATATTCCCCTACAATACATACAACCCACACAAAAACGAGCCAAAAAACAGTTGTCTCGTGAAATCGGCATAACAGCTCATGATTTCGACACAATGACCATATTAATGTGCTATTTATAGAACGTTTACCATTCGCGGTGTGTGCAGCGATCAACATGGCGGACGTGTTACGCTGATTACAAGTATATTGTTTTAGTGTTCTATATTTAAAACGTGGTGACGTAACAAAATGGCGGTGTAGTGACCCGTTTGGGTTTGGTTATGGAAACGTTCCGTGATTCTTTGTATGGTGGTTATGGACGTTTATAAACACGTTAGGATATGTTATGAACACTTTTTATATGGTATATAATTATGTTAGAGGGATAAGTAGCAGAGTTCATGTTTTGTAATAGTATTGAGTGTACGGTTATCGTGTGATTGAAAATTATGGAAATACTGGCATTTCATGGAAATATTACTTCGTACCGCCTCAGAATCAATAAATGTAAGAAAATAAATTCTTCATATTTTTTTTTGTGATTTTTTCTATTTTTTAATAGTTATTCTGCTATTCAAAACAAACATCATAAATATCGATCCAGCGGTTTCATCATAAATGGTGTTACTAACCCGACTTTGTTTTATTTATATAGATAGATGATATTTAAAAAATAAAGACGGTATGTGAGGTCAGTGATGTGAAAGAATAAGGAATAGGTATTCGTTCATAATTGGGTAACTTATGTCCGTATAATAAACAACTTGAACAAATTAGAGTCAACTGAGGTACCTACGTCATCACGCCGTCAAACAAATAACAAGTAAACGTTTCAGTGTAGTTTGAATTACATTGAAATTGTAAGTGAGGGCCAATTAAAAACAATGATTGGAGCTTACAACTTGAGGAAAATGTGGTGTACCTGACGGTGACCGTACTTGTGCCGGGGGAAATCCAAGGAAACTCTTTATTTTTAAACTTCCTTATCTAGTTTGAAAAACACCTGTACAGGTAAGGTTAAAGTATAGGTATACACATACTCTTAAAATCTTCCTCAGGTGGTACACTTGTGTTGTCATCTGACATTATGCTGAGCTGAGGCTCTTTTGGCATTATAATTTTTGTTTTCTGTTTTTATACTTTTAAGGTGTATCTATTTATTTTGCTGTAATGCCAATAAACGCATTTTTCTTTCTTTCTTTCTCATATGGGGGCACGGTAGTGCCCCGCCATAACGAGCCAAAAACAAAAATCACGGGCACTACCTACCTTTTCTCAAAGCGCTTTGTCAATTTTCAAATCCTCATAGCTTCGGCCTGGATAACAATTCTTCCTTTAATGCAAATGCCTTAACTTTTGGAACAAAACACGCTAGCAACACGGCACACACGTCGCCACATCTACATAATGTCGTAGTTAGTACCTATACCTACACAAAACTATCCACCAATAGCTAACTTTGAGCCGACCCCTGACTTCTACAAGATAATATTAATGATCTTCTAATAATAGCACATCGATAATTCACCAACTTTTTTGTCCTTATAGTAGAACATGGCCACGTGACCCGAGATATAGTCTCTGCTATTTTAAGTCTATGGTCTGTTTGCCTGCATGCATTAACATGTTTTGTGTTTGTATGTGTGTGTGTGATGGTTTAGCTGATAGACTGGTTGTTAGTGCTTCTAACTTAAGTTGAACGATTAACATATTTGTGTGTAGGCGCGTGTCTTGTTTGACCGCCAGACTGACATCTTGTTGCAATTTAAGCAGCCTTGCCTTGCTAAGAATGGCACGAAACTCATAATCATGCCATCTTGTCTTTGATAATTCCCACTACTTTGTGGTTGAAACGGCACTCGGTCTGCGTGAGACACTTATGTTCAATGCTAATTATCATTTTCTGAGTACTTATTTGTTATCAATACAGCAGAACCATAAATTCAGTCTGATACAAAGAAATGCTTACAAACAGATTCGTAATTCCAACTGCACGTAACAACATGTTTACGTACATATTCATGAGATAATTAAATATGCACATATTATTATATTATAATTGTCTATTATTGTCGCGAGCGCCCCCTGCACGAGCGAATGCAAGCTGCTTTATTTATGTACTCATATGAGCCGTAGATAGGTATACTTAGTTTACTTTATATAGACAAACTGTTCGGTGGTCGTGGATAGATAGATACACATAAACACATTGTCCTTTAAAAAAAACACTCATACTCAAAGCATTTAGTTCAATTAAACCATTTACAGAGCAAGCTTGAGTTTTGAATAGTCCTCTCCCAGGCTGCGCAACAACATCCTGTCCTCCGCCTTCCGCATCCAATCTGTTCCAGTCCATCTAGCTTGGGGACGTCCCACACTACGTTTGCCGATACACGGTCTCTACTCTAGGCTAGAGCCTTTCTAGCCAAAAAATATTATGCTTTGTAACACAATATAACAATATAAATAGCTAAAGTAGGAGTGGTAACAGGAATGTTCGCAAGCATGTTATCAACATTCCTCGCGTCGCGTCGCAAACCTAGCTAGGCAAACAGATGTGAAGATCATCAGCTGCATGTAATTCCTACTTGTAAAACTGAATCGAATAAAATAAATAGTTTTAATTCATGTGGTTGCACAATTACATGTAACTTGTACTGCACTACGCGAGCTCAATAGGTACGTAATGTAGGTTTAAGAAAACAAGGCCGTTGATTTTATTATGCTCACCCACTGAGGCTAGTAATAAAGTTCAATGTGCTCACCACAACGTTTATGAAAGCTTGACTCTGTTTAGTACTGTTTTCAAAAGAACTTGACTTTACAACACAAATTTTAAACGTGAGAATAACGCAACATTTCGTAATATCAGCTTATCTATAGCTAATCCATATTAAAACGCGGCCTTAATTACGTAAACAGCAGCTGAATTAAAAACACAAGTCTAATTATATCGAATGTTTGATTAAAATGTATGCTCGTCGTGTCCTAAAGTTCGCTCACTCTGTAAGGAAAACATGCAAAGAACCAGTTAATTTATGAGTGGTTTCATTTGTCGCTTTGCCCTATATAATTAGTACTGTATAGTTGTGAATTTTTCCCTGTTTGTCGTGTAAACAGCGTCACGCTGCGCCGTTATTCGACCGTGTATAAATAGATGTGTACAGTTGTTATCGCCCTGACTGATTACAGCTCGATTTTACTAAGCTATTTCTGTATACGGATATGATTGCGTTGCGGTTCTGTTTGTTTCGGAAACTAGGTTCTCGAAAGCTTTGCTAACAGTACTCGATTTCGTAGAAAAAGCATTATCTATCTCTCTCATCTAATGCACTTCTTCTTAGCGTGTCGATAGCAATCTAAATGGACTCGGCCCAGAATTCGAAAAATCAGAGAAAAATCTAATTAACACTTAAGTTTTCCCTCGTTAACATCCATTGTCCAGTTTACTAAATCAGAAAATGTACAGGATGGTTGTAAATACCACCTCAAAACACCTTTTATGGTAATTCGAATAGCATGAAATGACATATTAGCTATGACCAATTCGGTACCTAACTTTGTCACCATTTTCCATTGACTGCCCCACAGGACAATCCAACATTATTTCAGTTGAATCCCATCAAAAAATGTAAATTCCCGACATTCGTATAACATAGTTGTTGTTCGGCGATAAAAACAGAAATAGCAACAGTGCGGCTGCTATAAATATAACACATTGACAGGAAAAGTGTCGGTAGTATATTGTGTAAAAATAGCTACCATTGTTTGGATTATGTTCGCGATATAAATAACTTTAGTGGCCAGCTTTATGTGCTAGTTGGCGACAATCGCTTCGTTGAGCAGTGACTTGATACATAGCGCGGCGTACATAGCGTGTTTATATACGTAGCCGGTAGTCTCACGCGTAGTGGCAAATAGACATAGGACTTCAAATAGGTATGTTATTGAATTTATATTTTCTAAGAATTTATTGCTTGTGGCTACTTTTAAAAAATCTTCATTTCTTAGTGTATAGGATTTGAACACAGTCAACGGAACATTATGCAAAAATGCAGACTGCATCCGTTAACATAAAGATACAGCTACACAAACTTGAAGTAATATTGGCTGATTTAATTTTAATATCACCTTTATAACTTTAAAATTCATTTAATGATACCAATAAAAATACTATAGCTGTTAAGAAGGAAGTAAAAAGGTTTGTGTACAAAGGTCTACCTTCGAAAGTTCATGTTATTTTTGATAATATCGGCGTGTTCCGGTCTGTTCAACAACTTAGTTTATAAATAGGTAGAAGGTGCGACATGCTTCCCGATCGCTGATACAGCACAATTTTATTTATTACGGCAAATAATGTCTATTTTTGTAACGCTATTCTTGTTTCTGCGACGTCGGTATGATTGAGCACGTTTTATTTTACTTCCTTCTTCAGCATAATATTGTTACTAATACATATAAACAAAAATAACAAAACGAATAAAAATGACTGAATATGCAAACTTGGATTTTTTTCTGCTGAACCAGTTGTGAACAAAAGCTGAATATTTAAATCAAGTTATAAAAATGGCATGTTAAGTATTCATATTCTTATTTGATGCACACATTAGCATAAACGCATAAAACAACTATTATAATAAATCAAACACTAACATCAAAATTAACCAAAACGTTACCCATATCTTACGCACATACCTACCTAATATTATATTCTATGAAAATAATTTCGAACATACAAGTAAAAAAAAAAGAATGTTAAATAGTATATAAATTCACTCTCACCCTTTGTAACTGCACTGGCTCAAAGTATGGCGACTAAAGACTTCAATGCTTCTTCTCTCTAACGTTTTCGCAGTGCCCGACTCGCTCTATAATGATCACATTAAATTTTAAGTTACCACCTAAGTACACATTGTGGACTGAAAATAAAGTATTGAATACATTTGAACACGAATTGGTAACCCATGAAAATGTACGAGTATACTTGTTGCTAACACAGTTACACATACAATGGGCAAAAATATAACCCTGTCTCTGCAGTCTCGCTATCAGGTAAAAAGTAGAAAACTACTTAGCATAATCAGCCTATTACGTTCCCACAGCTAGGACACAGGACTCCTCTCTTCGAGAGGGAGTCGGCTGTAATCTACCACACGGGCCCAGTGCGGGTTGGTAGATGTCACATATCTTCGAATTTTTAGTTCTAGGACATGCCGGTTTCCTCACGATGTTTTACTTCACCATTTTTAGAAAAAAGCAGTGAATACTTGACTTATTGGTACTTTATGTTGAAAAACATGAAAATAGAAACCCATAATTATGCCATCTTGTTCGCTTCCCCGCTTGAAGTGAGCCAAGCGGCTATTTAGTGCGTCGCCTCAGTCAATGGCCGCCTCCATAAAATGCACGTGGCGCACTAAAATCTTTACAATTGTACATAAATAGTGCATCGTCTACTAGTGCCATAATAACTCAATTTACTTACACTCATAACTTGTGGGAAATGACAAGCAGTTGAAAGGTAAAACCTTCTGTTTTACATTAACTTTCAGATGAACGTGCCATTGCAGTTTGCTCATAATTCATCTTCGCGGTGTCTTTCTGCATCTTCTTCCATGTGTCTTCTGACTGCATTCAATATAGTAGGTACACCAAGTTAATTCAATTTCAATTCAATCAAGCAATCCCTTCTTACATGTTCCCAATTCAAACAAAACGTGCCTTTATTTAATTCGTTAACAAATTTTCAATGCAATGCGATTTGTTTGCACCATCTTGACCATTTACTCTAGTATAAAATATTCCAGACGAACTACTATTTGATGACTAATGATTTGCACTACAACAACAACCAACTATGTTGATGAAGTAAGTCGCGTGCGCATAAAAACGCGACTCCCTTTCAACATGCATGTTAACATCCATTGTCATCTATTATTGAACGGTTATTTTCCTATTATTTCTTCAATGAAACTCTTTTTTATTCAATTATGCATCCGCACAATTGTATGGGTAGGGCTTTTACGGAAATAGCCGTTATAGAGTCATTGATTAGCATCGGATCACAATAATCCTATTTATACATGGCATGGTTGTAAAAAAACTAGCTAATGAGGTTGTCACAGAAGAGAATCGTAGTCTTTGTCACATAAACAATGTAACTAAGAATACTGTTAGACGTATTAACGAGATGAGAAGAGTAACTATGAGGTTTATTTTCCATAGGAATTTACTCTACAACGTGACAATCACAGTGGTAGCATAATTATAAATTATACAGTGATTCAGAAGTTGGAGGTGAACAAGTGTCGATAAAACAAACCTTCATTCCCTCTCAATCCTTCGTAATCGTGGTCTTGTTATAAAGCTTCGTTTTTTCAATCAAAGGCATTTGATTGTTTGTTTGGCTCGCCCTCGCACTCGTCGATACGTCGGCTATAACTCGCCGGCTATTTATAGCCGCCGGCTTCAATCACGCGCCGCAATCGTGCAACTTTATATATAGCCGGTATATAGACGGGCTTCTTTTTGTTTTATTTGATATTTCAATCGCGATAACTTTTGCGGTTGCTATTGGGAACGGGATAGGTAGAGCTCCAAGTGATAGAAAGAATTACAAGAATTGGGAATTTCGATAATACGAATAAGTGCCATACATTTAATATTATTATCGTGACTATGATGTATTTGGTCCTTATAAGGATTTGCAATTACAAAGATGAATGACTTGCCAACAATAGCTATGGCAAAAATCGAGGAGACCGTAACCTACTTCCCACGGTCAAATGTTAATGGGAAATGGGTCGCCATGGTGTGCAAGCTAATGGTCCGTCACCACGTGCACATGACCTGCTTATGTTATGGTGTTTTTATAATCAACAGCATATGTTTTACTTGGGTTTAATAAGTTACTTCCGGTCGGTGACTAATTTACTATTAATAAACCGAGTTGGAAGGCGAATGAATTGGCTTTAGTTGTAAATTGTAATATCGACACATGCCTTCAAATTACTGCTGTCTTGCAAGTTCTTCTAAATATAAACAATTCATGCAGTTTATCCGCTCGCGTTTACTTAAAACGTGACTTTTGTTGACTTTTAAAGTCAACACCTAAACAATTTACAAAAATGTTAACGGACACATCCAAGACTAACTGGACATTTAAAAATATAACCAAATTATTCTGAAGTTACAAACGTCAAAAGCAAAGAAACACAAACACTTGGTATTTGTTGCCTCATCTAACTCGAACAATACGGGTCCCAAAATAACTCCTTGTATAACCAAGCCTGGAAATAAACATAGTGGGAAAGTATCGACCGGGTTATTATTAGTGTCTGCGAGCCAACTTGTTCCACTCTTTGTTGGTTCAAAATAACCATGCAAACCCCCCCTCTGCCCGCCATGGCTGGAGAGTTCCTCGTCTCTGTACTTATTTTGGGTCCGCAGCAGTCCGGTTTCGATGTACCGACTTTTGTAAGGTATTGATTTTCTGCATCTCTCTGAGGCGTAACTTAATGTTACTTGGGAATGATTCATGAGCTCAAATTAGCTTGTATACGTGTTATGGAGAGTTGATTATAAAGATAAATATTAGTTGAAAAAGAAAATATATGCAGATGATATTATGAAGATAAATATGGTAATCATGTAGAGATACTTAATTTTATGTATAGAATTTCTGTATTTATGTTTCGATTTGGTTAAAACATGATTAGAATTTGTATATAATCCAAGGTTCATCGGTCCCTCTCATCCGTTTGCGTATACGAAGTACATACATCTTCAAACCTTTTATTTAGAGCATCCATTGCCAATTCAGGCGCTGAATCCAAACAAAATTAAACCAACACTAACAAAAAACTATTTTCCTCCAACCTAAATGGAACTCAATCATAACTACTCATCTATAAAAAAAAACTCACCAAGAGTCGGTGATTCCCGAATTAGTACAACTAAAAATAACCCAGGACGGAATGCGCCCATCTGTTTATAGAGCAAGCGGGGGAGATTTACTAGTCTATTTGTGTTAGCATGGGGGACAGATCCCGACAGGTTGACAAAAAATTTAACTTGTTCAGTGACAAGTGAATGAGAGGGTTGAAGCAAGTGAAGTGTGTCAGGGGTATGTAGTGAGGGGAGACTGTTCGACGCGAGTGATCTGCTAGTGACATAATCGCACGTGAAGGTGCATCATGCAGATAAACGGTGAATGTTTATATCTTTGACATTTATCATAGATCTCTTAAGACACATGAAATATGGTTTTATTATTAAGGTCCTATTATTAATAGATGGTGTCCTCTCACTTTTTGGCTTATTCTGGCTTTGATTACATAACGAAACCCGTTCAATTCACGTCCACAACACACCGTCACAGCTCTGCGTTCAGCCTCTTAAAAGGAGTTATTGCTTCACCTTAAAATTCCGATTCTTTCGCAAGTTTCGTAATATGTTAAAAGTCCCATACGTTGATCCCAAACAAAGAGTATTCACACATGACTCAATCAGATCCTTAATATGACTAGCCTTTGTATGGCGTACTAATTATACACCGGCTAAATATAACCGTGATTCACTCCTGCCCACTCTGTCCACGTTAATAGGCGTGAATTATTGCATACATGTGCCTACATGGCCTATTTTTTTTACACATGTGTCAAATGAGTTTAGGTCTGTTTTGTCCGTAAATAGATCGGCCATTTGGTTTTGTTCGTATTTAGGAAAACTCAGTGCTGATGCGTTTTCAATAGTAAATATGAATTTGGACATGCTGCTGGAGATTTAGTAGCTTTGTTTAATTGTGTGTTGGTTTCAGAAACGTTTCCAATTCATTATTTATGTGCTTATCATTAAGGTATTTATCTATGGGCCTGCGTCGCCTGAAATAAATAAAATTAACGCTTATCCTGCTCATTTATTTAATAAGCTCTTGATTATTAACTAAGTTTTTCACGGTTCTTAATAATAAAAAAAAAAAAAAAAAAAAAAAAAAAAAAGATTATTAACTTCTATTAAAGTTAATTTAAATATGTAAACTATTATTAATCCGCTACACCAATATTAGCGATGACGATTATTCATGACGACTAATAGAGAAGTATGGAAGAAAAAGACATGTTGCGCCGACACCAAATAATTGTTCAACAAAGCTTGTTAAAAAACCCATTATGCCGATAGTCGCTAAACTAGTTTTAAAGATTATTTCTAGTTTTATTTAGCTCACCATTATAGCGTGATATTTTTTTAATGTAGGTAATGTTAATTAAGCCTAGCTAAAAATAAGAGAGTTGCGTCTGTGATGTAATATTCAAACCAGTTTCTTTCTATTCCGGAATATTAATTGAAATCACTTTTTCCATGTTCAAGAACGAGCAGCAATATTTCTTTCAAAGTTTTTCTATTTGCATCAATACTCGAAGCTCGTTGTGTACCATCTGAATCGAGACGTAAATACGCCGATTCGTTTCGTCTTATTCTATAAGTGATGGCGCCTACGTCACACGACCAGACGAGCGTATGTTGGGAACACTAACTCGTGGGCGTTCTGTAGTACTTTTGGTAATGATATTGTAATTTGTAGGCCGAATTCTTTGCAATGTCCTCAAGAACGTAAAACAGATAGAAACAAGCAATATCAATATCATTTTTATTTACTTAGCTATACGTGTAGTAGATGAAATAATATGAATACAATAGATGATGAATATTTGTAAAACCTGCATATCAGTTCATCATTTCATCAATGAACATGCTTAATTTATATATATATATATATATATATTAAATCTAGTTGAATTCATAGTTTTTTAACGAAGATGGTGTAGAACAGGACCATAGCCCCACTACAGGGTAATAAATGCACACCAATTAATCTTTAGAAAAATATCAACATGAAATCTTTAAATAATGTTTCGCTAATCAATCTGTCTTGGATTCGGTTCAGTATTTGTATCGCGCTACGCGCGCGCCGCGTGCTGTGCAGATGTATAATGTATACAATATACATATATTCTATTTATGTATTTAATATATTCGTACATCGAGGTGTTATTATAAAAGTGGGGCCGGACGCTCCGCTCAGTGCGCGTCGGTTCACAGAAACGAGAGTAAATACAGCATCAAAATACGCGTGAACTTATCCTGAGAGTGAACGCTGGCTAGTGAGAAAATGTCCTGAAATGCAATCTAAACAGATCGACAATATTAAAACTTATTTTCTATGAGAGCTTTTAAAGATGAGGAGGAAGGTGAATTATCCTCTTTTAAGTTAATAACACAAACTGCGACTAACAATCGGTTTGCTAAGCGTTGTTTTCATAGAAATACCACTAGGTTAAACATACATAACATCACTGCCTGTAATCCTCCAAAGGGTTAGGCAGAAGTGTACCCATAGCACACCAACACACGTCCCACGTAATAGGATAATACGTGTAAAGTACCTAATTAGTTAACCGTTTGTTGTTGGAGTCTAGCTAGTAGGAATATAAACCTACAGCAATTTGCCGTATATTCACAAAACTTGATCTTATGATACGAAACCTTCGTTTTTTTATGATCGTAGCTCAAATATATTTGTATGGTATATTTCCTGTTGTAATTGTTTATATGTGTTATTTGTGTGTTACTCTTATACAGGAAAATCTAGCATTATTGTAGTGTTTATTTACTATTCCAAACCTGTTTCCTGTTATGATGATGTAGAATCGGCAAGACGCTATGTTTAAATATTTAATTTTTCACGAATTGTTGATGGATTTGAATATAAAGGAAATCCACCTTCATTGAAATATACAAAGTGAACTTGCAAATCACTAATAAAAATAAAAGGACGCAACTAAGCACTGAAGGATGTAAACAAGTTAAACTGCGAAGAATTCTTAAAAACTCAATAATTCATGTTTCCAATGAAACAATCGACGGTACTTTTCTATTTATGGTCCAAGGTTTAGTCCAGCGGTAAGCAACCTCAGGTCGCGCAGGTAGACTTGCATATTTCATACTTAATTGTTACGTAGACGTAGGCTTTGTCTAGGTCTATACTCAATGGTACTAGTTTCGAACTAAATGTCGGGTAGATGTCAATGACGGGCTTGACGTTTTATTTCTGCAGAATGTTGTCTGGGTGTGCCGTGTTTAAGATTTTAAACCAAGACATTATAGTTCTACTTTATTTAATTCAGAGTTCTCTTATGAATGGACCTTTCCAACAAAAAGAATTACCTTGGTCATTTGAAAATATTTTTCTTTCTTTTCTTTATTTGCCCTCCGCCTACTGGAACAATAAGACTAATGAGAGAAACAGCAACACAACGAAACATAGTAGCACATCATAAAACACATTACCTACGCCATAACCTCCGGCTCTCTCCAAGATCAATGAAACGCGACGCGCGCGCACGCCATACATTCCCGTGAGTACTCGCGTGACGCGTCCGAAGCGATGATGCTTTGACGTTTTTTTTTCATTCGTATATTTTTAGGCTGTGTGTTTTGGCGCGAACACATTTTTAGAAGTAATTTAAGCATTCTTTATGCAAATTACCTACTTGAAATAAATTATGTAATTTCATTACGTAACATGTTAATTTTGTGTAATTGTATGTAAAGAGTTCAAGTAATATTTTCCGAAAATAAACTTTATTTTACCACCACACACACACCACCCACACACAATACACACAATAGACACACATAATAGACTAGATATACATAGATAATATACAGAATAGTAGGTACTACGTTTAGTTGCACATTGTAAGATATTGCACAAATATTTCAAACTAATGTGCACATTGTTTAACATAAGGCACACTAAATCATTGTAATACCACCCGCGAGTGTTTCAGTAGTGCGTACATCATAGCAATGGCTAGTAAAGACATTACTTACCGTTTGCTAACAAACTAGATTACAGCCATAAAGCACACAATACGGAATATAGGCTTTAAACTTTTCCACCTTACTATATTTCATCTGATTTCGCAAGCCTTCCAAAAATTCTCTGATCAGAAAACCTGCTGTCAAAATTAACCCTTGTGATTGATCAAACAAAATAGCAACTGACATTAGATTCGACATCGTTTTAGGTAGAAATTGGGCGTAAGTTAAATCCCTCTTAACCTATCGTAACGTGGATCCACGCTTTTTAATTGTTTCTGTAATTACGGCATTCAAGCTGTTAATCTTAATCCCTGACAACGGTCCACGAGCTATCCACGAGGCTTTTCATTTCCAAATCTTCACCCAGTACAAAGCCAACAATATTCCCTGTGTTAAGACGCCATCATACGTAATTCTTGGCACAATTTAACTATAAAACCCAAAGTGAACATCAGTAACGACACCATACAGAATCCATTTCTAATCTTTCCGGTGGCTGCTGCATTTAGCCGGTTGAAAATAGCAACGGACGGAGCGCCCGCGCATACGAATACTGTAACAAACTGTTTACACTGACCGAAATAGCAGCAGTTCGCTTCTGGATGTGGAACGGGTGAACACTTGGCTTTTATGGACAGCTATTTTTGGTGGAGCCGTCTGTTTAGGAGGTAGGAATTGTGGGAAGATGGGATGTGGCATAGTGGTCGAGTAAAGTGCGTAGTGCGTAGTAGGAGGAGGGATCGCGTTGTAGTACTACTAACACGCGCTGGCGTCCACCAATTTGGCGGATGTTTTGGTGAGGTACAAGGTCATTCAAATTTTTACAAACAGGCTGGAGGGATATCGACGCTCAACCTGTTACCATGGATTCAGTATATTGTTCTGAACAGCCCGAGTTGAAATTTTTCGTTGGTTTACAGTTTGTTCGTCGATGTCCCTGCTAACCTGTAATTAAATAATGGGTGTATTTGATAACGTTTTCCAGAGTACATTTTCCGTTTTCTTTTAGAATAATCTACATGAATAAAAATATAAATGTGTATGACAGTATGTACTTACTATAGCAATAAATGAACACGAAATTGTCTACTAATGAACGTAGGTAACGCGTACCAATTTGCCTATTCAATGCGTACGGTCATTATTCCACTATGTGGTAGCTTTTTCTACTTACACGTGTAAATCGAGTTTTAATAGTCTGTAGTAACTTGGTCCTTGCCCAGCCCAATATGAACTTTAAAGTATTATGAAAGACTTGTGTAATAAATTAACTCGATCAGTCTACATCATAAAACAAGTATTTAACAACCCGATCACGTGCGGAATCCTTTCATAGTTATAGCTGCACTGGGCCTAATTTCCGGTAGAGTCATGTTTACAGGATCTTTCACAAAAGCCTTCATTATATCAGAAGAGTCTCACGTTGCTAAAAACGGTGTACATTTGATTGTTTTACGTAAAAAAACTCCGAACAGACGAGTCTGCACAGTTTTTTGGCTTCAAGGGTAGCGAAGAGGAAGACGACGTTTTTAAAAATATCGTTTGATTATAATTTTGTGGTATTTTTAAGCAATGATTTGCCTTTTTTTGATAAGGGTGATAAAATACAGGGTGATATTAACTAAGCAACCATTTAGGGTTGCAGAATTTAATCAAATAAAACAAATCTTAGGTACTTAATGTTTCTGTGGTTGCTTTTCGTAATGAGCTTAAGAAAACATAAATGATAATTGTTTTAACATTCCAATTCAGTCGCTACGTCACTTGATTACACAGACGCGAAAAAACATATTTTATTGAAATTAAATATTTACACGAATGCTAAACGAAATTAATTTTGACAACTCGTTTTCCGCAATACAAGAATAGTCTCGCTTGTATGCATAAAAAAATATGTCAATAATTATTTATGTGGTGGAAATGAACTGTTTAATAACGTGGATCATTCATCTGATTTTACAATATTTATCAAAGCTGCAAAAACGAAATGATAACAATAGTAAATTATGCCAAGTTAGAAAAAACAATTATCTTTGTTCAGTGATTAAAAACACTAGTTACATCAGCCGACGTGGCGACAACACAACACAGTTACGTGTTGTGATGCATTGCAGACGGAGTCGCGTGTCGCAGTACTACACAGGCCGATTTCCGCGAATTTATCAAATAATTCGACTGTTTCACGTTTCGTAGCTCGCGTGTATGTTCTATTTTTAAAACTCAATAATTTCGCTCTGTATTGTGCTTCTTCTCGTTTGCACAAGCATTGTACTAAGTGTGTGCGAGAGGGAGGGAGAGAGAGAGGCGCGGGCGGGGCGCGTCCTTCACTTGTCGCGTCGCGCGCCGCGTTGCCGGGTGTTCTAAATATAAAACGTGGGGGGCGCGGGGCGCGGGCGGCGGCGACCGGCTTTGTTGATCTAGCTTTGTTGTACTTCTGCCATTATAATTCTCAGTTTTTATTTTAATGACTTATAGAGGCTTGGCCAAGGTCCGGTCAAAGTCGCGATCTACCCACGAGCCGGATACACAGCCATTTCAAATCACTTGTAAAGTCGTAACATCTAAGGACGTCAAATTATAGTGAAGCATTATTTAAACATACTTTATTTAAGTGAGTAAAAAAATGTACAAAAACAGCATCAAACGTATTTAAACTCAAAAGCACGCGTTGAGTTGAACAACCTGAAAGTAAGTGTATTTCTGGAGGACACACATTAAATTTATTTTTCGGTGACGAGCGAAACATATTTCCATGTAACACTATAATTATGAATTTCGAGAATTTCTTTGTCGTAAATAATCCTTCTGAAGCTTTCTTTTATTTATATACATCCACATATTTATGTATTATACTAATCGGGGAGAAAAGAGTACTTAATTCAATTATAGGTAGTAAAGAATCCTTACGGCTGACTGCCTATATGCAACTGTTGCTATTTTAGTATTGATTCTTGTAGATAATAATAGTATGAGCACGTACTTAAGTGCACGTGCTTCGAATCTAATCTGAATTTCAAACATATATTTATAGAAAGCATTGGCTGCCTATTTATTTTGCTTTATATTGCAAGAAGATAATAGGCACAAATACACTCTTAAAATAAAACTATGTTCTATGAAGTAACAACATCTATCTTGGGGGTTACAAAGTAACGCTACGCTAGGCAGGCTCGTAGCCGGACGTAGCGTAGAAAGTGCTACGTCGTAGCACGTCCCGCTCTCGTAACCCGTAGATCTATTCGTAGCGCGCTACGAATCTCTTTGGTCTGTTGCAATTTTTGTTTGTTTATTTTTGAAATCATGAAATAATTGTTTAAGTTTAAATACATATATCATTTCTGCATACAAAAGCTTCTAAAATAGTTAAAGATATTCTCATTCAAGCATTATATCCTAAGCATGCAGTGTTTGCCTATAATTGGTTGTGCAGTGATACTTAAAACTAGATTGCACACTTAGTACATACATTACTGTAACAACTGTTGGCAGACCATAAGTAAATAAATAAATAAATAAATAAATAAATTACTTATTCAGCAACCGTTCCACAAAACTTCCCCGAGGGACTATTTCCATAGCCATTTAAAATCAGCGTCCAGCCAAAATAGACCAATCACCGCTATCCAATTTGGTTTACTTAACCCAGTAATACTTGTCCAAGTTTTCGGATCTCGTGTGAAAGTGGGGCGGCGCTGAATAATTGAGAGGCTCTATTAGGTAACTCTGTATAAATTAGGTCTTCTAATTAGAACTAGGGTGACAGGTGAGCTCGGAATATGTTGGGATATCTTGATCCAGGTATTTTTATTTTATTGGAATAATTTGAATCATTTTCTTAGGATTAAAAGAACATAGTAATGAGGATTATAGTTTTGAATTCATAGAAGTGAACGAACACCAGCAAAGGGTAGGTAGACGATGGTAGAATGGTAGTTTAACATTAGCTAAGAAAATCCAACAATAATTTACGTATGAAGTTGTAGCGGTATCTACAACGCCACATGCGAACAACGCGTCATACTGACGTCACGCAAATCCTGCATCTCGCAAGCAGAGTTTACCGCGCAATTAGCATAGATACAATTTCCCAACATCAAACGTTGGGCAATTGCCCGCCAGACACAACACCCGTCTGGTCGGAGGATCCTCCCTTTTCTATGGAGGATGAGTGAACTTTACACCCTGTTCCTCTTACCTTCTAAACTGGTGACCCCGAGCATGAACGTCAGCGCAACCTTCGTGCAAATACTTCAGCGTGACGTCATCATCATCACTCCCGCAAGCTTTAGCGGCGAGTCACCCAGCCAGCCAGCATCCACGGCTTCAACGGGTATCCTGACCACCAGCATGCAGCGTCCGCGCATACCTGGTCATCACCCTCAGCCTCATCAGCAACCTCGGCACAGCACACTGCACTTTCGGCCGGTCAACAAGAAGAGCTTCCTCTCCTGGTCGACGCAGCAGCCAGCCTCAACCCCGCGCTGTACGACATCCGACGCACTGGAGTATAACGCAGCGCCACCCCGACTCACTGGGGATATCTCCGCAGACAGTTCCGACTCACCGTGAACTATGCGGCAACCGGTTCCGACTCACTGGAACCTCAGCTGGCCTGGCAAGCATCGCAAGATACAAGACTCAGCCCACTATCGACCTCCGGTCTCCGGAGGGGAGTGATGTAGCGGTATCTACAACGCCACATGCGAACAACGCGTCATACTGACGTCACGCAAATCCTGCATCTCGCAAGCAGAGTTTACCGCGCAATTAGAATAGATACAATTTCCCAACATCAAACGTTGGGCAATTGCCCGCCAGACACAACACCCGTCTGGTTGGAGGATCCTCCCTTTTCTATGGAGGCTGAGTGAACCTTACACCCTGTTCCTCATGCCTCTAAACTTGAAGTAAACGAAAACGAAGCAAAAGGATCGTAGAAAGTGGCGTTCTGTAGTTTCTGCCTACCCCCACGGGACGAAGGCGTGAGTTTATTATGTATGTAAACGTACCTATTCATTACGTATCCTAATAAAAAGCTAATCATTTTAAGTAGTTTTTCTAAGGTCATGTAACGCACCCATAACTTTGTCTAAATATTTAGTTACGCTTCTTATGCTTAGAGCCTTACACTTGGTAACACCCAAAAAAAAAAAACATTTTTATGAACAAATATAATAGAAAAGAATGTGTGGTCTGTAAGGTTACACGTTTTGTATCGGTTTTGAAATTTATAATTTACGTATTTCAATATTTATTCTAATGTTGTTTTAAATGCGTATGTTTCTCAAGATATTGCATTGCTATGATTGACCTTAGCCAAAGCACCTCTTACCATCCCGGAAACAACAGGCCAGACACACAAAAAACACGTCATTAAAAAATTACGTAATCAACCAAAATGCCTAATATTTTAGTCGCCAAAAAAATTCCCAAATCGCAGCGCTGTTCTCAAAGTTGGCTAAAATAAGAATTAACCTTTCACGGCGATCTTCACTGAGATATTAATTAGGCCTCCGTGACCTCCAGCTCGGACCCCAAGTCCTCGGTCCCGGGCGGCCAGCTCTTCTAAATATATCCAGAGCCAAAAATAACTGTCGCTCCCCCCCCAGGCCCCCCCGCTTGGAGGCGGCCCGCAGGCTTCGCCGCAATCCCCCGACGACCTACATTAAAACGGGTGAAGCGGGTCGCGTCGGGACTCAAAACATCGCTTATGCAATATGCACTCCTGAAAGTGCAGGTCAATACTATTAGCGTGAGCGCATTTATTGCAGGTGTTTATGAGCGGATGCTCCGTACGTATCTCTACAACTCGGTGGAAAGTATAGCTTTCTTTATTTCAAAACACGTAATTACTTACATTGTAAATGTTCGAAAACAAATGACTAACCGATAACGATATAAAACGTAAATACCCAAAAATAGCATCTCCATAAACGCTGAAGCCTTTCGGTAACACAAGAAAATCAGTAACAATAAACACGAGGAGGAAAATAATAAGGGGATGGTGTTTTTGGGGGGTGGTGAAGGGTGGGGGTTCCCCCCCACCCTTCACCACCTCCCAAAAACAGCCTTTACAAGTACACAAACGTAAACACTCGCGTTTTTGGAGGACACCACTCAAAGTCTCAAACAATTGAACCAGCAAAGAGCGTTACAGCTGTATACTTCAACAATTTTTCAAGCAGTAACTAGGTACACTAGGTACCCCCTTCCACCTTGGCTAGGTTATTTAGGTCACAGGCATAAGGTCGCGTACACACAGCGGCGTTTAGACGTGTGCTGTGCCTGCAATGTCGTTCCGGACTTTCGTGTGTCATTATCCTAATCTATGATCTTAATCGAACGAGTTTTGTTATTTTTGATGGTGACAATTTATTTGTGGAACCAACAGTTTATTGTGAAGGTATGTGCTTGACTAATATTTATTCGAGAATTGCTATCTTTAAAAACAAACAATTGTAGGCATATTGAGATTGTAGGCATACTTTTTCCAAAATGAAATCAGATGACTACAGAAAACTCCTTGATTGAAACACTCCTAGACCACGTATGTTGCCGACTACGAGTATGTCCAATTTAAGAAGCTGAGTGGATATTCAATCTAAACTTTAATAAATAAGAATTTGAGAAAGTATAATACCAGCAGTGCGATTCTGTAACCATCTCACCGTGAAAACATAGGTGAAGTGAGCGTGGAGTGAGCTGTCATTCCAACTAATGCTAGGGATTGACACTATTGACAGCTCACTCTAAGCTCACTTCACCTAACTTTTCACGGTGAGATTTTTACAGAATCGATCGGAAGGTGTTGTTTTGCATCCTCGTCAAATTCAAGGAGGTAACTATGCTACTGATTCTCGACACGAATCAATAATAAAATAAGTAGGTATTTTTTTTTCTAATTTTCGCAAATCGGCATGTGTGGGACACGCATTTTAAAACGCGGCCTGTGTGAGACCGCACTGTAACTGGCCTTTTACACACACATAAAAACGCGGCCGCTTATACGGTACCATAACGCCATTCTGTTCTTTAAAAGTGGTGTGTTCTGAAATACTGTCAAACTTAAATAACTAAAAAAACAAGTATGTATTCATTATTTACCAGGGATCGTAATTTGATTATTTATGTAATACATAACAGCCTCCTGAAATTTGACGAGGATGCAAAACGACAGCTTGTATAACAATGCTTTTCCTAAGATTTATTCTACAAATGACTTACACAAGGAGTGTTCGGATTCCAGTTCCAATAGCAACAATGATGTACCGGTCGGAGATATTTACGGATATGTCTTTCTCACCGCCCGCGTTCCCGCGCAAAATAGTCGGATTATCTTTAGAATAGTTTTATAGATATACAACTGGTTGGTTTAGAACATCCGCTGCCGCGGCACGGAGACGGCTCGGCGGCATTGTTAACACTTTTCATATGAAAAAACGTACATGTATGTCACCGTTTACTTACACTAAGATAAATGATGTATAGAAACTGACGGCTTCGAAGGCGGCCCATGATAGAAGTGGTGCGATTAGCTCACTTTCGGCACCACGAATTTAATTAGTACTGCCGACGGCGACGCGGCAATTCCGTGTTCTATGGTTTAGGAGTTTTTTTATTTAATTCATAATAGTTTTGATTTATAGTTTATTTATGCGGTATTTTGGGTGCAGCTTTATTACTGAATTTATGATTTTGACAGCTATTATCAGCAGCCTTGCCTTTTCCCGACTATGTGGGAGTAATGTTGCAGTCTGACTAAAGACTGAGTGGCTTTAGTTTGGAAAATGTTTTAGCTCTAGGCACACGTATACAGAGCGCGTCATTTAGTGTGGTATTAGATCTTAAGTAACTTGAAAGACACAACTCGACGTCCATATTTCATAGGGGAATCTTTGAAAAAGTTTAGTGGGATATGCGCAGTCACTAGTTTTTAACTACTTTCTTTCGATGAGTTAAGTATTCAATACCTTGTTGAGTTTTCTTTTCTGTACCTACAACATTATCATATCCATCTTCCTTGACTATATCTTCCATACTAACAGTGGTTTCCCTCTTTGCAGCAGAGATGGCGCACGAGAGCGGTGGGGGCGCAGACGGGTCCCCGCAGCACACACCCTCCCCCCCGCACGCGCCGCGACTGCCCCTCAATGACACCAGCTTCCATCAGCAGATCATGCAGGTAAAGCATCAATAGTTGTTATAAAGTTTATAAAGTTTATTTTAAAGATTTAAATAATTATCTCTATGTTTTAATCTCTCTTGAGACTTCTATGTTATTTTCATCTTTTTCCAGTGTCTTCGTATATTTGCCCTGTTATGTTTATTTATTTATTTGGGTTCGTCTATTTCTGTAGTTCGGTTCGGTTTAATGTTTTTCTCAGTTTTTCCTTTTTCTGGTGTATTTATTACTTTTTACTTTTTAGCTACTCCAAAGCTGCCCTCAATCTATTATTTGGAATGTTCACTTTTATCAAAACGACCTTTATAATTTCGCCTTTCGTCATCTCAAACCTTACCATACGCTTCAGTCACAATAATGACTCTCAGATTGTACAAACAAGGTTCCCAGCTATTACACCGCTCATTCTTTTATTAGATAATGTAGTGTTTGTAAACACAGCACTCTTGGGAGTGGGCGGAAGACCCGATTACATCTCATACGTACTACAAGTCTTTACTACTTTGTCAATAAAAATAGCTCAATCTACAATTATTGGTATTCTTTAATATCTGGGTAACATGCCTAGTTTAGATAACGATTTTATGTCTCTTTGATTACGATAACTATAAATAGTAATCAGATTAAATGATTGTTTAAAATAGTCTTTTTCTATATCTTTTGATGATATCATTGCAACGTACGTTGATAAACGTGTCCGGTACAGAGATAATGAAATTGTATAATCTAGTAATAGCACTACAGAACAAATAAAAACAATATTCATGAATAGATTATTAAAAATACAATTCGAGACAGCGGCGGTGTCTTATAATTAGCTGACAGAAATAACAGATTTGCTGACAGATCTCTAGTTGATGAATTGATTTATGTCAGTTCTAAATATAGCTTGTTTATTTCTTGGAGCGCGCTATCTTCTGCCGATACAATGAGATATAAAAATACTCATTCCGCGAAAGATAAAGATAGAAAGTGATGATAGCCAAAAGTTTTCAATAAATGTAGCACTTTCCTGTATCTATTTTCAACAGACTATTAGCTTCAAAAGCCTACCTAAAATTATACGTGAATATCTTTTGATAGAATGGAGGCATACCTACTGGTTACTGTAATAGAATCTTCCCGGTATTCGCTAAAACTCAACTGGCTCTGTCATCCCCGCCTGTCGCCTTTAAGTTCACTTGTATCCTTAACATCTATATTACACTTCAATCTTCACCCCCACCTTTAGAAGTCTTTCAAATATTCAGACTTCTATTTAAATCAAAACCTTAATATGACCCGTCATCATTTAAATAAGAAACTTGTACAAAAACTCCACAAAGCAGATAACAAATGCAGGTGAAGGAGCGAAGCCCGCAGATTACCGTGACCTTTTCCCGAAATATAGCGAACGCTCGCCGCATACATATTATTTTTACGCGATATTTATACCGACACCGGCGCGCGCGCACTATTAATATCGCGTATACGTTCGTGTGTATGTATGTGTTTAGCGTCTGCACATGTTATGATTATATGCGTATTATACGGATTAAATTTAGATATTAAATTATTCGCGGCCCCTTTTTGCGTGCTTTCTGAATATTGCTTGTAGTTCTGTTGCTATTTAATTGAATAGTAATTGGTGTATTACTCATTTTAAGAAGACAGTACGAATTTGCTTGCATACAACGACCTGTTTAATATTTTGATTTCATCTATTAAACAGGGGCTGCAAAGTGTCTAGACTTCTAGCTAGGTGTTTGTTTTTGTTGCAAATTATTCAATTCATTTGTAATCAGGGGTTAGAGAACTTTATAAACTTTCGCGGTTCAATTAGGATACATAGATGAAAAGGTCCCATTTATCTGAAATAGAGAAAGTCTGCAGTCATTCATCAGTCGTCGGTTGTAATCGACCAAATTTACCAGATCGTTTAGATAAAAGTAACGACCCAATCATAAATCATTAAAAACTACGGAATCTGTCTAACTTCCTGACTACGTCCTCGCACGTGAATGTGGAAGTTACGTGATTTGTGGCGAAGCCCCGGGCTCCCCTGAACCACTACAATATTCGGCCCCGCCCACGCGCCCGCGCAAAACATCCGTTCGCGCGATCTATTCGCGGCGCATTCCGACCACCCGCCATTTTTCCCCATCGAACAAAAATAATGCGCGCGTCGCCAGAAATACGCGCACGCGCACCTCGGTGTGCTTTTTAATGTAATTTTTTTGTAAATCGAACGCTTCCGACCTGCGGTGCAAGGTTGCATTGTCTGGTCAATAGATGTACATATGTTTTGGCTATGGAGGGAATGTTACGTAAATGTGTTTAGATGTACCTATGTAACATAGAAGTTTAGAGAAAAGTTTCGCCAACCTAGGAGCACTAATACGCCTTATTTTTCTGTCTTCATTAAAGTTTCTTATTTTTGTTCATACTTTTTCAAATTATTTGAATTCAATGTTTTTCACGATTTTCTTGAAAAAAGAGCTGAAAAAATGTTACATTTATTAATATTCATTTTTCTTCAACTTTTAAATAACGACAATAAAACACTTTATATGATGTGTAAACGCTGCGTATTGGTGCATCTTGTTTGGTCCTCCCCTAGAACTAAAAACTCCTTCCCCCACGGTCGTGGTCGTCTGGTGTCCTACATGTATTTCATCTCTCGTTGTCAGAATCAGAACCCAAGAAAGAACCATATTGCTGAGAGGGCGAAACAGACATTAGAGAGTAGTTTCCTGCTGCAAGTGAGTTCAAATTACAATAATAATGTGTACAGTCAACAGTGTTCAATGTGTCGCATTCAATGAACATGTCCAAATGTTGTCCAAAACATATTTGAGAAGACGCCAAACTTTCTCGCCATAAATTTTGGATCATTCAGCCTGACTCATGTGTCTCATACAATTGTACCATTAAATCGTGAGATGCCATTTTCCGAGGCATTTCTACAGACACTAATTAATCAGCGAAGCCATACGCCTGTCATCTCCTAACATGCAAAACAGTTTAACAAATATATTTCACATTTCAAAAATAATGTCATAATTAAGACAAACATTTGGACATGCTGATCAACATAGTGTAATATCTATTAATATTCTTATGAGTAGTGAATCAGACAGTACTAATGATGAAGTAGTTGAATGTGACACAGAGGTTTTGCCTAATTCAAAAATAACATTAACTAGTAGTGGTATCAAAGGGTGATCAAATTAATACAGTGTGAATACTTCGACAATCTATGAACTCGTAACATTATTATACTTTGTAAATTACTGTAAAATAGCTTATATTTTTCTAGCACGAGTAATAAAAACATTGGTTTTTCCATCTCTAATATAGAAAATACCAAATCAGTTGTTTTTTTTTCTTTTAATTAATGAAAACAGCCTTTGTTTTGAGAGGAGATTAGACTTCTAATTTACTTTTGTATTGACAATAAATAATATCTCAAATCTGCAGATGATGGAAACACTAAAAAAACGAAATTCCATAAAAAATAAATTAGAAATCGTCAAATCTCCACCCACAATATCGCCGAGAGTGTGTCAAACGCCTCATTTAGTACTAAACCAAAAATAGATCCCCGAGGGACCCCTTGCCTAATTGTTCGGTCAACTTTTGCAGTTGAAGAAACAGCAGCAGCTGTAGCAAGAGATCCTGCTGCCTCATTTAGTACTAAATCAAGGATAGATCCCCGAGGGACCCCTTGCCTAATTTTTCGGTCAACTTTTGCAGTTGAAGAAACAGCAGCAGCTGCAGCAAGAGATCCTGCTGCAGCACTTCCAACAACAGCGGCAGCAGCTCGCACAAGAGCATGAGCAGCAGCTAATGCACCATTTGAAGGTAAATATGCTGCAGGTAAATACAAATCGAACACTTTTTTTATTAGATCATAGTTAATTTTAGTTTCTTTTTCTTTGTTTTGTGCGATTATTCTTTCGTAAGCAGTACTTCAAGAGGATGCACACTAGGGATAAGTAGCTGATATACTGTAATTACATATAAGATAATAAGAACCCAAAAGAAACATGTTTCGGTACAAAATAAGCAGTTTTATCTACCTTGAATTAAACTACCAAACATCATGTTTAAAAATAGTAATCAACAAAACAGGTAATAAGGTTTTTTACAAGCTCACCTGAACAACCCGTCGCACCAGTGTCATGTGACGGGCCGGACCGGTCGCCGAATCGTGAGCGAGTCCAATTATTTTATTTCGTCCAGTCGATGAACGACCGTGATTGATACGCGGATCACGCGATTGGGGTAACGTACCGAGTAAGTCGTGATCTTGAACTGATTGAATAGATTGAGATAGGTCTATTCGATTAAAGAAAAAGAGAAGTTCGACATTTTTCCACTACAGCAGGACAAAGGCCAGTCTAGGCCAGTCAGCTCTAGCAATGCTGTTTCTTGATTGATCGCTTGGTTGATTAGCGATTCTAGATCTGTATATATTTCTTCAATTTATTTCTGGGCCAAATATACACATTTGCCGACAGCTTTTTCCTTCCTTCCGATTCTAACGAATATAATTATGATATACGACAATTCAGCATAGGGATACACTACGGAGGAACGTTCGCCAAATGCATTTACAGCTAAAATAACCTCAATTCCCAGTACCAATCCTCAAGATTCCCCATAAATCTATAAAAACAAACAGTCGAACGTAACTCCTGGCTGGAATGTGGCACAGAGCCGGCTCGACATCGCCGTATTAATAGTCATGAATGGACTGCACAACTGCTAGTAATTACATCATTCATACTTAGTAGTACTTAGTGTAATTGTGTTAACCTCCGCCTTAGTTCGGCCACTCCCTTGAGCATGAGACGTGCAGGTGGGCTATAGTTCGTCATCATTGTTGGCCCTTTGTTGTTATTATACATTGTAGGTATGTCGTCTAGTGTAGTATGAAATGCTACTGTTTGTAGTTCATACCTAAATAGGAATTTATTCGAATAGGAATTTTGTAGGAAGATGGAATGCGACTTACGAGTTGTAAGCTCTCAAAACGGTGAAGGAAAACATTGTGAGGAAACTGGCATGTCATAGAAGCAAAAAAATTCGAAGACATGTGACATTTACCAACCCGCACTGCGCCCGCGTGGTGGATTACGGCCCGCTCCCTCTCACCGAGAGGAGGCCTGTGTCCCAGCAGTGGGAACATTTAAGGCTGATTATGGGAATGCAAATGGAATGTGTTGAAGTATATTGGTGTTGTCTTTTGATGGCATTTTCACAGTGAAATCTGCCCAAACCCTTTGCACACCGCCACGGGTTGATTTTTGAAAAACCCTTAAACACGTGAATCTTTATCTTTTGTTTTAAGTTTAATATTTCCATAGAAACTTTGACATCCCCTAAACCATTCTTGAGGGGTAGTTTAAAAAAACTTATAAGTATAAACTTTATTATTTACTACCCCTACAAAGAGTAGTTTTTCGCCTCCAAAGGCGATAATTTTTGTAAAGTCTTTTGTGACCTTTCCATTATTTGTCTTAATACGTTATTTATACCAATTTTCAAGTAAATCAAGCCACGTAGTATCCTCCCCTGTAAAATTGACTACCCCTTTTCAGCCCGTTAGGGGTAGATTTTCAAAAAAACCCTGATACACATTATTGTTTACTTTCGATCTTAGGTCTGTACAAATCCTGAGTTTCGAGTAAATCGGACCGCGCGCTAAAATTTCCATACAAACTTTGAAACCCCTCAATCCCCTTTTAGGGGAGGTTTAGAAAACAAAAAAAAATTTAAAATTAACCTTGTCGTCCCCTTTTACCACGACTGACTTTGTTTTTAAAAAAGCGTTTGGCACGTTTTCTTTGTATGGGTTAAAGATTGTTTATACCCATTTTCGAGTTAATGGAAGCAAATAGTAAAATCCACCCCTTAAACTTTATTACCCTTATCCACCCCGGTAAGACAATTTTTGAAAAACCCTTGGAACACACTTTTAATTTTTTGTTTTATGTATTAGTAACGAGTTTCGAATTAATCCGTCCGAGCGGTTTAATTTTTTTTCTTACCTATTAACTTTTTCACCCCCTAAATCCTCTGTGACGAGTTTTTTTAAACTAAAATTGACCATCTGTATTAATTACTGAGGCAAATATTGCCAAGTATCAAGTTTATTAACCAAAGGAAAAAGATTTTTCATATAAATTGTATCCCCGCTTTTCACTCCCACAAGGGTGGAATTTTGAAAACTCGTTTGGGATGTATTCATAACTTGACTCAAAGATTAGTTGTACCAATTTTCGAGTTAATCAAGTCACGCATTATAATCCTCTCCTGTAAAATTAACTATCCCTTTTCACGCCGTTGGGGGTAGATTTTCGAAAAACCCTGATAAGTACACATTATTCTTTACTTTCAATCTTAGGTATAAATACTGAGTTTCGAGTAAATCGGACCGCGCGCTAAAATTCTTCTATACAAACTTTGAAACCCCCCAATCCCTTGTTAGGGGGTAGTTTAGAAAAAAAAAGAACTGGCAATCTTCATAACTTATTTAGATAAGTATTCGTGCCAAGTTTCAAGTTTATTAACTCAAGGAATGAGATTTTTCATACAAACGAAATCCCCCCATTTCACCCTCTTAGGTGTGGAATTTAGAAAAATTCTTTCTTAATGGATGCCTACTCTTCACGAAGAACACACCCTCCAAATTTCATGTCTCTAGGACCAGCGGTTTAGGCTGTGCGTTGATGTATCAGTCAGTCAGACAGTCAGGACTTTGAATTATATCGAAGCTTTCTTTTTATTGATTCGGTATAGAAATTCAACAATGTTCATACTAAAGATTTTAACTATAGAGTACTAACAATCAATCTAATCTCTATAATAAACGGTGCCGCGACAGACCTTTGTTGTGGCTTACTTTATCAACATCAATACCTTCACACAAGTATCAAAAACTTGAACCAAAGTATTTTTCCACAGTTTAAAAGATAATAAAAATCGCACCGCTAAACACACTTTTGGATTAAATCATAGATACACATAGCTACGGTAAGCTATACGATCGTAAAAGTACGACAGCGAATTGATAAGCTATGATTAATCAAATTGATATTAATGCACTGTAAATACTGTCTAGTATCAACACTATAAATAAATATCGCCATTCATGATGACTAGACACTTTTCACTTTACCTCGGCACATTGAAAACAAGGAGGTTTAACACTTGATTGAACTTAAACGGAGTTACTTCATTGGGATAAGGGCAGGAGAATCATGACTTCAAACAGCGTGTTTGTTTAAAGTATTCGATTTAAAAAAAAATGCTTTAACAAAAACAGCTCCGAAATACTTTCACAATAAAAATGACAGTAAATAAGCATGATGACATTGGCAAACGATGTAAACAGCGTTATTTACCTAGAACGGCATGCGCGGGCGCCCAATGATCTGATGATTCCATGTTTAACGGGAATGGCATCCGTGACGCACCTCTTACTCACTACCGAATCATTCGCTGAATTTTTGTGCTATCATTAACTAGTTTGACAGAACGAGGTCCTGTGACTCATTGCGAAAGTGTTCGGGTTGTGGCGGGAAGTAAATAATGTACATTCTTCTGAAGTTGCTGTTTTGATTATTTTAGTTTATGTTGTCACAGCTAGATGATTGTTAGCCTGCACGTTACCATCTCACTTCACAGACCAGACGTCTCTTCCATATTTCTACTAAGCTACTGATAGTTGTAGACCACATTTTATTGAGCTAAGAATTATGACTTTTCCATCTGTATACGCATTTGAAGTAGCAATGTTCGTTAAAAAACACTTAAATTTATTTGAAACCCTGACTAGTAAACGTCACCAAAAATTTATAATATGACTATAAGAATTGAGACTGATGTAAACAAATTCAAAAGAATGCTAACACACTTTATGGTTAAAAAATTTGAATGTTTAATAGAATGTAATTTAATTTGAATTGCTAATAGTATAACATAATTTTAATAATACAATTCATGAAAAAATTAAATTAGTGTATAAGTATCCAAGGTTTGTATGCCTATTAGGCTAAACATAGCGATCCTGGCTTTCGAATTACATCTTATTATATTGTACCTATGTTTCACAAATAAATAATTTGAATTTGAACCAATAACCATCATTGAAGATTCGCAAAACGTGCATTAAGATAATCATTTTGATTTGTTGAAGTACTGTTTTATGTAAAAATAAATCGCACGAAAAAATTAAGTCTAGTCATTGGACTTTAACATACACAAATCAAATTCAAAGGCCAGAGCAACCAATTCAGATAGCAATCCAGATGTGGCTATAATGTCGAATATTAGACAGTCAAACAGAATCTCTAGGAAAATTGCCCAACTATCTTGGACTTCAATCTGAATGATTGCCAAACCGCCTGATATTTTACTGGTGACCCTCCCTAAGAGGGGTCTGTTAGCAACAATAACGGCATGACTAACGTTCCAGTTGTGGGAACAGCAGAAGGCCATGGAGGAAGCCGCGCGGCGAGAGGCTCGCGAGGCGCTGGAGGCGCGAGAGGCACGCGACCGCGAGCGGCACGAGCGTGACCGCGTCGAGCTCATGCGCAAGAAGGACAAGCACGAGCACAGCGCCAATGCATCAACGGAAGTCAAGCAGAAGCTGCAGGTAAAGATAGTTCTCCGCCCAAATACATAAGCAATTTCAAGTGTTCCATATGATGAGAGAAATGCAAAGGTACATTTCTGTAATGTACCATCATAAGTCATTGAGCGAGCTTTGGAAAATTAAATTTTGAAAGTGAAGTAATTAAAGGTTTAAGGTTGTACATTACCTTTCGATTCTACTTTGCTTTCACAAGTAAACAGTAGTGTTTGCGTGCATAATTTTAGTGTCATGCAAAAGTTAATTTTTGGACATGATAGCAGAAATTTTTCTTCTTTACAGCAATTCCTAAAAAAGAAACAAGCGACTGCAAATGGAACAGTACCTGGTTCGTCGTATAGAAATTGGTAAGTTTATCATTCCTCAAACTTCTGCATGAGTTTAATTTCCCGAATTCTTCACAAGTCTTAACGCCCCCATCTCTCTACAGGGGTATAGTAAAGTCATCGTCGGGCGAGTCGATAACGTCGACGGGCGCGACGGCGACGCACCCGTACCGGCTGGCGGCCCCGCTGCCGCTCGCGCTCAACGCCGCGCCGCCGCAGCCCTCCCCGGACTACCCGCTGCGGAAGACCGGTACGTGTCCGACAATTACAGTGTGATGCATCCGTGTTGTGTGGACGTAGCCTAAGATTGAGATGTGACGTGTGAGTGAGAATAACAAGAAGAATTTACAACAAAATTACTGTGGAAAGGATGTTGTACACACGGCTACACATTAAGCTATACATTACCAGTTTCAGCTGACCTCGCATTGTATAGGTTTTTCGTACAATCAGAAGTCAGCTTATACTGGCTATGTATAGCTTAATGTGTAGCCGTGCGTATACATTAGATCGATAATACGCGTGAAATTGCGCGGTCTAAAGCCTACAATTACGGGGACCGTACTCAAGTGTTGATTTAAGGGCTTTAAGGCGATTCGCACACTGCACCGCATCACACAGCGTAGCGCGGGAGTGCGTGTTCTTACGTTGTTTGCAAGTATCTGTGTTTGTATATAAAACACGCGTAGTGCAACACACAGAAAACGTATTCACGCGCAGTGTTATGGCTCCCATCCACGCACCCCGCAGCGTAGCGCGAGGCAGTGTGTGTTTCGCCAAACACTTTCTATTCTATTGAGTAAAAGAGATGGTGCTAATTTGCATTGTATAGCTCCATCTTTCTCTCGCCCTAGAACAGTGATGGACGCCCTAGAGCAGTTATGCTAACATTGCATGCCATAGCCCCTGAAATTTTCACTTGACTTGAAAAACATGACGCTAGAATAAGTTCACATTGATGTCGTGAGTTTGTTTTAACCCGTTAACGTGAGCATGCGTGTGCACTAACCCACAGCGTCGGAGCCGAACATGCTGAAGGTGCGTCTGAAGGCGCGCGTCATCGAGCGACGCGCCTCGCCGCTCGCGCGACCTCCCTTCAAGACGCGCGTCAAGCACCGCAGTGAGTTGATTTGCCTTTATGTCTTAGATGGAATGCTGTTGTGTTATTTTAGATGTTTTTGCATTTGAATGATGGTTTTTTACTAAAGAAATTCTTTATTTGATGATAAAGATGTGTGACTAAAAAAAAACAACCAAATTTAAAATAGTTCTTTCTTCTCCTAAGTTTTCTTCACTACTTCTCAAAGAACTGATTTCAGTGAATTCCAAAATAAGTATATTGCCTATTTGAATAAATCACTTTATTTCATACGAGTCCATCAGTGACAAAATTAAAACAGCTATTATTTTACAAATACTTAGATTCAAGAGAGAAAATTGTAATAGTGACCACTGCAATAAAGAAATTGTCAACGCAAAGAACAAAAATTGACGTAAGCCGTCAATTTTTTAACGTGACGATTTTTTATCGCGCTCTGGATTTTCAGCTCTCATCTAGCATTGAGAATGCAACAGAGTGCACCCCTAGCGCATCATAAAAAAACACTGTTGTATTTTGAGCTGTCGGCGTCAAGCAATGCGTTGAATATCCAGCGCGCGATAAAGAATCGCCCGTGGGTACGAGGGCTTACTGTTATTTGTGCATATTTGAAGGTTGTTGTGTTCCCCGTAGACTGCGACGGCAGTTCTCCCCGCGGCTCGCCGCCCGGCGGCGCGGGCGCGGGCGCGACCGCTCCCATCCGCGAGGAGGAGGAGGGCATGGGCCGCGCGGCCGAGCTGCTGTTCTCGTCGCCCTCCATGCCCAACATCAGCCTGGGCCGGCCGCACCAGCCGCCGCCGCCCATGCCGCCCGTGCCGCACCCGCACCCGCACCCTCCGGTACGTTGCACCTCACACCTAGTATACTAAGTTAAATCAAATTAGCTAAAAAAACACCCCATGTTTATGGATGACCATAGTAATAAATCTAGGTCTCTAGGATCTAGGTCGTTTCATAACCTCATTCTCCCCACAGGTGGTATCATCCCTGCCGCCGGTGTCGGAGGCCCCGGGCTGGCCCCTGCCGCACGCGCGGCTGTGCAAGCGGCCCCTGGGCCGCACGCACTCGGCCCCCCTGCCGCTCGGCGACCCCGCGCTCACGCCGCCCACGGCGCACCACTACCTGCGGGACCAGATACGGAAAACTGTGAGTACCTGCTGCCACTCACTGTACACGCGGGACCAAACATATCTCACTTCGACATTATTGTGAACACATTACGCGGGATTAATAAGCTGAAGGTCAATCCCCATAATGAATAACATTCAAAATCTAGTCGCAATCTCACCTCGGCAACAATCGATGTCAACAACTTGTCTAAAATGTTGGGAAATTAGAGGTATCAATCAAAATAAAAAAATCAAAAGTCAATTATTCAAATTAGGCTGAGCATCAGCACTTTTCGAAGGTCAAAGGCATCTTTGACTTAATGAAAATGAGATAGGAATTCCAACGTTCTTGAAAATACGGGAATGGCCCCACTGATATTTTACATATTTGAAACATTGAATGCTTGACGCAAACATTCCAGGAAACCAGATTGTTCTGAAAAGACCAGACAACATGAGAATCTTCGTTAGTATGTGAATACGTTATCATTTAAAACCTCAACTAAACATCTACCACCACCACCAGGTGTTGACCCGTGCGCACGACGCGGCCGCGGCACAACTACGCGAAGAGGAAGGCGAGGTCATCGACCTCACGTCCCGACGGGCCCCCGCGGGCCCGGCCCCCTGCAGCCCGGCCGCGGCGCCCCCGGCGGCCCCTGCGGCCGCGTGCGAGCCGGCCCCGCTGGCGCGCGCGCTCAGCTCGCCGCTGGTCGGCGCGCGCATACCCGCCACTGGGCTCGCGTACGACGCGCTAATGCTTAAACATGGGTAAGTCAACACAACCGTTGTAAAAGATGAGACGATACGAGAAAATTAAAGCAAAAAAAAAAATTGTCCTCCCCAGAATAAAAGCTAATTAAAATGCCAAAAGTAAACTGAAATACATCGTTGGGTTATACAAAAGTGAGCGTGGCAAACCTGAATAGTCGGCTAGGCTAATTAGGGACGCTGCAAACCCTACTAATTAGCTACCATGGGATGGCGCGTTTTCGCTCTTGCACGCGAGAAATCATAAAGTCCCGAGACTATCGGCCGACTAGCTCGTCCCGACACAAAACATAAAGTTGTGTCTATCCGCCAACCGTTAATGAAGTTTCCGTGCGCAGCTGTGCGTGCGGCGCGCACGCCCCGACGCACCCGGAGCACGGCGGGCGGCTGCAGTCCGTGTGGGCGCGGCTGTGCGAGACGGGGCTGGTGGCGCGGGCCGAGCGGACGCGGCCCAGGAAGGCCACGTTTGAGGAGCTGCAGGTAATATTTCGATAACTAACATATAACTTTTGAACTCAACACTTCCAGCAAAGATTATTTTTGTTACACAACATTTCAAACGACTTCTAATGATCGTACTTTCTAATATTCGACTTTTACATTGTGTTTCGTAATTCATGGAAAACAAAAGTGGCGCATGATTGTTGCAGTAACTTGCATATTACTGTAATAATGATGCGCAACTTTTTTACCATGAATCTTAGCCTAAATTAGCACAGAAGTTATGTTGACATTCGAATTTGATATGGATTATTTGAATGTAATATCACGTGTTAAAAGTGAAAAACTTATTGATTTTTAATTACCAACATAAGGCTGAAACTAACTACAAAGTTAGTTTGTAAATGCGGGAATTGTATGGGTATTTAATTTTTTACAGTTATTTATATTGATATCCTGGCAGTTTGAGTATTTTATGAAGTCTATCCAAATGTCCCTTTTTGGTATTGTTCGTTGAGTTTTTGAGCTTCTTAAGTCCTGAGCCGAGAGCTACACGAATATTGACAAATGTATGCACTGTCGGGACGAATCCACTCAAATGTGTGTGGTTCTTTCCTTAAAAGACCATCTCAGATATTAATCTGCACGGTTCTCATATGGCCTGACCAAGATGTCTGAATTTTATAAGAGACTGTGACCGTAGACAAGTCAGATAGGAAACACTGAATTAAAAAAAAACATTTATTTTTGGACTGAGTGTTTTTTTTATTCAATTTACAATTATTTAGAACCGATTTAAAACAAGGAGATTGAGTATTTTATCGAAGCGTCCCCCGCAGTCGGTGCACTCGGAGTCGCACGTGGCGCACTTCGGCGGGCGCGCGCGCGAGGCGGGCGGCGCGCCCGGCGTGCGCCAGCTGGTGCGCCTGGCGTGCGGCGGCCTGGGCGTGGACTCCGACACGGCGTGGTCCGACGCGCACACGCCGGGCGCCGCGCGCGCCGCCGCGGGCGCCGTGCTGGACCTGGCCGTGCGCACCGCCAAGGGCGAGCTGCGCAACGGGTGAGTGCTGGCGCTGGACCTACCTACCTTACCTTGAACGCACTTTGGACGAGCTATTTACATAAATTATACAGTGTTTGTTGTATATCAAACCTATAAGAGATACGTAAAACTATCGTAGGATTTCATTGCCTCTTTTCTCATGTTTTTTTGGCATAATTAATTTTTTGGTCGACTTGTCCATAAAAAAATGGAAAAATAACAAAATCTGGACAGCACAAGTAAGTCGATAAACTTCTACTTAAACAAAAATTCTCCTAACCAGCGCCTCGTAACCCTCAGGTTCGCGGTAGTCCGCCCGCCAGGTCACCACGCGGAGCCCAACCAGGCGATGGGGTTCTGCTTCTTCAACTCTGTGGCCGTCGCCGCGCGCCTACTGCACACCCGGCACCGCCTGCAGAGGATACTTATTGTGGACTGGGTAAGTGTACATACAATAATGATGTCGGAAGTTTTTTTGTACTGTTGTATGAGAAACATCCATACAGCTTACGATTTAAGCCTTTAATTATTTTATGAATAGAAAAATGCTGCTAAAAATACATTTAATAGTTGTCCGTGCTATTTCTACTACCCTATTTATTTATGTTGTTTTACTCTAAAAATGCCCATAATTATTACGTACAGTTGACAAAAGCGATAGTTGGTATCTCGGTGATTTGGTTGCCAAAATTTTCAATAGGTTGAAAAGTTTTAAAGCACGTTGTTAAAATTTCGTATGCCGATATATTTCTACCACCCTTTTTATAATTGCTACTATATCAATCAATCTCGCTATACGAGCCATGCTAATAAATGTGTCCGTATCCCAGGACGTGCACCACGGCAACGGCACGCAGCAGATCTTCTACTCGGACCCGCACGTGCTGTACATGAGCATCCACCGGCACGACGACGGCAACTTCTTCCCCGGCACGGGCGCCGCCACCGAGGCCGGCGCCGGGCCCGGCCTGGGCTACACCGTCAACGTGGCCTGGTGCCAGGGCAGCGACCCGCCCTTCGCCGACGCCGAGTACCTGGCCGCCTTCCGATCTGTTATTATGCCTATTGCTAAGGTACTATCACTATATTGCTAGCTAATATTGGGACAAATAAATTGTTCAATTGATCGGACCTTAAAAAAAAAAATAATGGCATAAGGGCTGTTCCAGATTTGACATAGTAGACGACATCGACCGTAGCAAGATTTTTATCCATAAGATGTCTGATTCATAAGATACTGTTCGTTCTAACGTTACTATTTAGTGAAACGGTCACTAACTTTAGAGTGTACGTTCCGCAGGAGTACGACCCAGAGATAGTGCTGGTGTCGTGCGGGTTCGACGCGGCGGCGGGCCACCCGGCCCCGCTGGGCGGCTACAACGTGTCGGCCGCGTGCTTCGCGCACATGACGCGCGAGCTGAGCCAGCTGGCCGGCGGCAAGCTGGTGCTGGCGCTGGAGGGCGGCTACGACCTGCCCGCCATGTGCGACTGTGCGCAGGAGTGCGTGCGCGCGCTGCTGGGCGACAAGGCGGCGGCGCCCGCGCTGGCCGAGCTGGCGCGCCCGCCGCACGCGCGCGCGCAGGAGTCGCTGCGCGCCACGCTGGGCGTGCACGGCGCGCACTGGCGCGGCCTGGCGCGCGGCGCCGAGCTGCTGGCGCTGTCGGCGCTGGACGCGGCGCCGGCCGTGGCCGCGCTGCGCCTGGGCCGCCTGCAGACCGAGCGCGACGCCGCCGACACGTGCCAGGCCATGGCCACGCTCAGCATGCACCAGCAGGCGCAGCCCGAGCCCGGCCCCGCGCCGCCCGCGCACAGGTCGGTAGCCGCGCCGTCGCACATGTCGATGATGTCTCGTTGTGTATCGCTGTCCTCACTGACGCTGTTGTTCTGTCCCAGGTCTGCGGAGAGCTCCCGCTCGGCGTCGGAGGAGCCGATGGAGCAGGACGAGGGCAAGTGAGGGGCCCGGGCCCTGCCCCGGCCCGGCCCTCGGCCCCCGGCCCTGCCCCGCCACACTTCAACATTCCGGTTCCGGTAGTTCGCCGTTAGTAGCGTGGAGTGAGACGTACTCGAGTCTGTGCGCGTGGCGCGTGTCGTGTATATCTTCAGTCGAAAGCTTTAACGTGTAACGTGTAGTGTAGTGACGAGGACGTGACGCTCGAGGCGCCGGACGCTCCGCGACGACGCCCGGCGCCCGGCGCCCGACGCCTGACGCGACATACTATACCAAAGATTGTTTCAAATTCTGATGTTACAAAAAGTATTTATTCAATGTGTATATAATGGAAATTGTGCAAATCTATTGTTGTAAACTAAAGTAAATTTTTATGGTGGATATAAAATATTTGTATATCAGTGTCCCTGCACACGTAGCCGACGTCGGCGCGAGCGAGCTCCCTGTACAGTAAGTGTTGTCGCCGCGTGTTAGTAACTCGTATCTTGTATTTATTGTTCCGACTCAACTTGTGCAAGTGACAACTTGTTTGGTAGTACATTTGTACTTGTGCGTCGCTGTTGGACGCTGCTCCCACTTTTTGTAACGTGTGATAACTTAATATGAAACGAATTAGATTTTTGGACATAATGTCTTAAAGAAACTATTGAAACAATGAATTTCTTATATCACCTCCGCACACGTAGACGTGCGGGGAGGAGAATGTGGTGTATCTGTGTTGATTTAATATTTTCACTATGTGATCGGATCCTGAAGGATCCTTATCGTCCGCGAGGCGATGCAAACTTATAAGAGAAGTTAGATTTATGTAAAGTCAGATGTAAATGTTTATATGAGAATGGTATATTTAATGCAGAATATGAGACGTTTCTGGATGGTGGAACTTGTTGACTATAGCCGACTACTTGTCCTGCGTTCGTCGCATCCTCTAATTATATATTTTTGTATGACGGCTGTCTGTGTGTATACAACGTACCTACGGGATGGGATCCTTGTACGATAAACAGAGTTAAACAAATGTTGTGTCTTTGAGAATTTTATTGTTAAATTGGAATAAAGATGAAATGATTATTTAATAAATGTATATATATTATATATATATTTGGAAATATAATCGAATTTTTAATTTTATTCATTTCCCTCTGTGTATTAGATGAATAACCTTAAAATCCTTCGTTACCCTTGTGCTTACTACCAGTAGTAACAAGCTGCAAGCTGTTGGAACATGGGGTGACATTTTATTACCCATGAACAGTGGCAAAATAAAATACCTTCCTTTTCCTAACTTCATCTGGTAGACTGCAAAAGAGGCTGATGATTTAAACAACAAATAGATATCATAAATACTTTATACAACACACTCAGCATATCGACGTAAGTATAATAAAATAAAAGACGACATTTATCAGATTAAACCTAGGCTATTTAAAAAGTTGATTTTTTTATTTAGATATAAAAATGCGACAACAGAATCACGTGATTAATTTTAATAATAACATAATTCATAGGAAACACATTTAAGCTTATGTAGTGTACAAAAATAACCCATCTCTTATAACTAGATAGAAAAATAACCGCGACGCGTCTTTCCCGTTCCGTGTTCAATTCGAGACACCGGTTTTGTAGCTCGGTACATGTCACGTCCACCAAAAACAGTTAACATTTTTTTTTGAGATATTTACGAGAAGCTCAATTTCAAGTTATCCATTTAAGGACATCAACTTACGATAACAGTGATAATATTAACATGGGGGTTCATGCAATATATATCCAAAAATAATTAGACAATGGTCACGGTCAAGTTTAATTAAAGGTAATCCATTATTCTGTAGATAAACCGTAAACTTTACATTATTACAACTAGGTTAGTTATTACGAAACAGAGAACAATTGACGCACACTGAACACGGTTTTGGTGAGTATGTTACCGTGCTACGAAACCGTGGTGATTACACGCAACTGGTGTCTCGAATTGAACACGGAAAGAGAAATACGCATCCGCTACACATTCTTACTTACGCTATGAACACAAAATTACTTAACATAGTATATATTAAACATATAATATAACTAGACGTAGCTGGCGTTGGAATTATAACAAGTGCCATTGGTAGGTACAGACCGTAGACAGAGCATAATCAATAGACAAGCCACTAAATAATAATGAGATAAGGACACTTATTAGATGCAGAGTAGTAAGACAGATACAGAGACAGAGACAGTAGATACTTTTTCTTTCTTTAAGAGTAAACGAGACAAATGCATTTTCTCTATTTCCTTCGTCAATGCAAAGTTTTTGTCTGACTGCAGTTGTTAGTCAAAGACTGAGACGTAACAATACTTCTGTCACCATTTGTCGAGGTATGATTCCTTCGGAAAGTATTACGTCGGGTAATACTTTACAGTAAAATTGTTTTTAAAAAACAAGATGGCGATGTTAGTTCCGATTTTTACCACGCGCCTAAAGATCCTTGTACAGTTGTAGATAGTACCAGTTTACAAGTGACTGTCGAAGACTATCGCTATTTCATAAAGGCGGAGACCGACTTGCGTTACAGTAGTCAGTGCAGCGAGCCGCTCGATGCGAGCATTGCGAGCGCATGGTTACAAAACAAGCCAGTGCAGGTTGACGCGTCGCCGCAAGCACAACACATCTCTTTTTGCTCTCTTTAATAAAAACTCTTCCAATGTTCAATCCAATATCGGTTTGTTTTTTATTCTTCCAATAACAATAACTAAATATAATCAATGAAGTACACAAAACCTCTCGTCCACCATTCTGAATAAAAATTGAGCAACGCAACGCAACGCAACAACGCAACGCTGCAACGCTTGAGTCAAGTGCTCGAAGCGAGCGTTCGCCGCGTCTTGTGTATCGCCGTTTTGTAACTAAACTCGCCTCGAATGATACATTACACACAAACGTTGCAAGTCTCCACCTTAAGGCGTACGCTGACAGCTAGTCTACAACATATTCAATCTACGTTACTGACAAAGTTTTACATCATGGACCAATTTTACAATAGTCAGATCTATCTCTAGAAAATGAATCTAATGATTGAATTCGGGCATAAATCTATTTAAAGCTTCGCCTTTTACAGAGTTGCAAAAAGTAAATTATGTTAATGTAGACCACATTATGCAAGATAAAAATAACCTCAATTTTAATTTTAGACCTGAGTAACCAGTGGCGCCCTCTACACTGTCTCGATAGTGTCCACTACCATAATAATGTGCATAGACTAGAATGATATTTAACAAGTTTATGAATGCAGTAAGTCTTACATTTATCAAACCCGTAGCCATATAAAATTGGAAAAATAAAAGATGGAATCCTTTTGTGAATGCTTCGTGAGTCTGTGACTGGACTACGGTTTTGCCCGCTATAAATAAATGATTTTCTCGCAACTGTATTATTTAACCTATACAAAATAGTAAATTTTAACAATAAAATAGAAGCTTATTTAGTAATAAAGTCCCTCCAGTCAACGAAAGTTCAATTTATAACTAATATTGCATAGACATAAGGTTTAAACTGCTACAACTCGCGCAACGTGAAATGCACCAGCTTTACCTGAGTAGTAATAGTATAGTTTACTGACTGTTCGGTTAGGTTCGGCTATCCTCGGCTAGTGTCTGTCGGGCGGATCGAGTGTTGCACAGTGACAGTTACACGAACTGACTGGACACTCTGTGTGCTCCCTGAGAAGGAAAATTAAAGTTTCATGAAACAAAGTAAGGAAATAAATGAATTATAAAATAGGTTGATTGAAAATTCGGCTAAAACGGTTCATGAGCTCAAAACGCCCTGTCTTTTTTCATGAGTTTGTATGGCACTACAGAGTTGATTAATTGCAAGATACAGTTTACTTTTCCTTTATAAAGTAAACATTTGCATATATTGTAGATAGGTAATTAAAATAGGTGTCTGCTAGATTACATTAGAGGTAAAATATCGGACAACATGTTGTATAAGGTCTTTTGTAATGTAGAAGCAAGGCAAAGCGTCGCCCACTCACTTGAACCAGTTGATGAGATGCTGCGCGTGGCCGCCGTGCCTGCAGGCCACGCACCAGCTGAACCACGCGCCGAAGGCCGCGCCCGCCGCGCCCGCGCCCGCGCCCGCGCCCGCCGCGCCCGTGCCCACGTGCAGCGAGCACACGCCGCAGCGCGGCAGCGGCTTGCGGCAGTTGGGGCACGACGAGATTTGCTGCAGGAAACGTTTGTGATGGACATGGACGGAACGAAAACAGACTAAATGTTTACATTTTCTACAAATTAATCTGTGCAAAAGGCTACGATACCAACAGGATTCAATGAAAATTATGCTACTAAAATTGATTAACTGGTAAAAAGATCATAAATTATACTTATTTCTTTAAGTAGTTCTATACAAACACGTCAGTAATATTTTAAAAACTGTTTCAAAATCAGTTTGATGAGTAGAGGAGGAAAATGATTCAATAAAAAATTTGCTTCAAATCAAATTGTACTGTACCGTAAGTGTACTGTGAAAAATAGTGAGTACGGACACATCCATCAGTTATTTACGAACATAGTGAATTTCGGCAAACTTAAGCACACAGGAATTGTCACTACCTAGTTGTGCGCGTAAAAGTGCAAATACTGTGAGAAATACACATTTTTACTTTCAAAGTCAGTTATTTTTTCAAACAATTAATGTAAACAAACAGCAGCTGAGTCACGCCAAGCTAATCCACCAATTAAAACACGTATACGGCTTCTGACACATGTATTCTCGTTCGGAAACGCAGTGGTGACTTTCTATCATAGTTTTGGACACTGGGCTTTTGGGAAGGGCAGGCATGCCAAAAATCGACTAAACTAATCATCGATTTTTGTTTGTCCCAAATTTAACCGTGTGTTTGTATACCGGGAAATCGATCCAGCCAACGTGCTTTGTGACTGAGAAAAGTGCATAACTTAATCTAAATAAAATGTCACGGCAAGCGCGTAGCCCGCCCAAAGAATCCGGTGGGAGTAACATAACTCAAGCATCCTCTGAACCTAACATACCTGCTGCCAGTACACCTGAATTATCAAATGTATGTGTTAGACAGAAACGTCCCCGCATTGATGGCTCACCTGATCCAGAATTTCAATGCTCAAAAAGTGAACTGATCGACTGTATTCGTCAAGAAATACGGAGTGTTCTGTCATTGGAAGTATCAGCCAACATCAAAAAAAGTTTCACTAATGAACTGGGTGACATAAAATCATTGTTCCAAGAACTTAAGCAGTCAGTTGACTTTATAAGTGAAGAGTTTGATCGGATGAAAGCCGAACTCGAGACCTGTAGAAACGGCAATAGTATCCTTCACAAGGAGAACGATTCTCTCAGGCATACAGTCTCTGAACTTTCGTCAAGAGTAAACCTGATTGAACAGCATGCACGTCAGCAGAATTTGGAAATCAATGGCATACCAGAAAGCAAAGCAGAAAATCTGGTTAGGACTGTTCAGCAAATTGGAAATGTAGTCTCTTGTTCCGTCAAAGAAGACGACATCCTGTCTGTAGTGCGGGTAAGGAAACTGGACCCAGAAAGCAATAACCCCAGAGCGGTAGTTGTCAAGTTGCGTAGCATGCTGCTGAGGGATACCATTCTAACCTCAGTGATGAATTATAACAAAGCGCACGCCGACAAAAAACTTAACTCGCAACACCTTGGGTACGGCAACCTAGTTAAGCCTGTCTTCGTATCAGAGCACCTGTCACCCCTAAACAAAAAAATTCATGCGGCTGCTAGAAAAGTCGCGAAAGAAAAAGGTTACAAATATGTTTGGGTTCGAGATGGCAAAATCTTTATAAGGAAGGAAGATGGACAACAAGCTAAGCAAATAAAAAGCCTGGAGGCTGTCTCGTTACTATAAAGGGATCAAAGACGCACAAAGACCGTGATCTTGCTGTCAGAATTCACCATCTATTATCAGAACTTCAGAGGTCTTAAGACTAAATTGCATAATCTCAGGCTAGCCGCACAACTTAATAACTATGATGTGATTATTGGAACAGAGACATGGCTTGATGACAGCGTAAATGATGGCGAATTATTCGACTCCCGATATATCATTTATCGTAGAGACAGAGCTTCTACTCCTCTTGGCAGCAAAAAAGGCGGAGGTGTACTGATCGCTGTCTCTAGGGCGATTGACTCAACACGCGTAACAAAATGGGAATCAGATGCCGAAGATCTGTGGGTCATGCTCAAAACCGATAGCAGAAAGAGCAACCTATACATCTGTGCGGCCTATTTGCCACCGCCTGTGCAACATGGCCCACTTAACCTGATCCTGGACAACGTGGATGCAGTGATCGAATCAACGGGAAGAGATGTAATAATTGCTGGGGACTTCAATCTCGGGTTCATTGACTGGAGCACGGACAATACTCTCTCCAGCTCACCTTGTACAACTCCTGGGAACTTTGCGAACAGGTTAGGCTACTCGCTGGTTGATTTTATGTCGTCAAATAGCATTAAGCAGATTAACACTGTTAGGAACTGTCACAACAGAACTTTAGACCTTATTTTATGTAACTTCCACGGTGGATCTGTAAGTGAATGTAAAAATCCAATGACGCTGGTCGATGTTCATCACCCTCCTCTAGACATCACCATCGAGAATATTTCACCCGGATTATTAAAAAATAAAAGTTCTCCCAAATATAACTTCTGGAAAGCCAACTATGCACTCGTAAGTGAGAGGTTGAGGAGCATCGATTGGGTGGGTTTGTTTTCGGATCTGCCGGATGTGGACTTGATGGTAGACACGTTTTATGCACAACTGAATCGAATAGTGGATGAATGTGTTCCTAGACACAATAAACGCAATAACAAATTTCCTATATGGTTTTCAAAATGTTTGATCAAACTTCTCAACGAAAAGGAAAAACTTAGACTTCGTTTTAAGAAATACAAAAATCCTAGGGACAAATATGAATACAGTATATTAGAGAAACGTTCTAAAAACATGATTAAAAAGTGCTACAGTACATACGTCAATAATACTGAAGATAACATCAGACAGAATCCGAGGGCATTTTGGTCATTCGTTAAGGCCAAAAAGGCCAAGTCTAATGACATTCCATCTGAGATGTATTGGGGCGGGAAAGTGGCAACGTCTGGAGAAGAAGTGAGTAAACTGTTTGCCTCACACTTTTCTGCCACTTTTGCATCTCCAGCTGGTACAGTCGCGGTGCAAACAAAGTCAAAAGAGTACCCTCAGCTTGCGCTAGGAAGCCATTTTTTCACAGAACGAGACGTACTCAAAGAATTAAAAAAACTAAATATCTCCAAAGGTCCAGGGCCTGACGGCCTACCGCCGCATTTCATAAGGCAATGTGCCAAATATTTATCATTACCGCTCAAACTGATTTTTAATAAGTCCCTTATGTCCTCTAAGTTTCCCACGCAGTGGAAAATCGCACACGTAGTTCCAATATTTAAAAAAGGGGATACTAATGACGTTAAAAATTATCGGCCCATTTCTCTTCTTTCAATTTTCTCGAAACTGTTCGAATCATTAGTTTGTCCTGTATTAACTTCGCTAATTAAAACTCAATTAGCTACGCAACAGCACGGTTTCTGTACCAATAAATCCACTACCACCAACTTAGTTCACTACATTGATGATATCAGCAGATCCGTAGACTCCGGTGTGCAAGTGGACTCAATATACACTGACTTCAGTAGCGCGTTCGACAAAGTAAATCATGTGCTTCTACTACAAAAACTTGCGAACTATGGTATGCATGGTAATTTGCTACGCTGGTTTGAGTCATATCTCTCAGAGCGACAACAGAGAGTTATCATAAAGGGTTATCAGTCGCCACTTTATTACTCAACATCTGGGGTGCCACAGGGATCGCATCTTGGTCCTATTCTTTTCCTGGTATTTGTGAACGACATCATACACTCCATTAAAAACTCAAAATGCTCTATGTTTGCGGATGATCTAAAACTATACAAGGAAATTGAATCAAGTACCGACATTGCTTTACTTCAGAAGGACTTGGACGCAATTCATGAGTGGTGTCATAGTAACATGATGACTCTCAATGCCGCAAAGTGTTATCATATAACATTTACACGGAAAAAGCAGATTCAGCCTTCAGCATATCACTTAAACGGCATAACTCTTCAGAAAGTTGATACCATTCGTGATTTGGGAGTCCAACTTGATAGTCAACTATCCTTTGCAAATCACTTTGACACTATAGTCGCCAAAGCAAACAAAATGTCGGGATTTGTTAAAAGAACTTGCAAGGAATTCCGGTCAACCGGCACCCTTAAGGTTCTCTATAACTCTCTGGTGAGGAGTATACTAGAATATGCATCTCCTGTATGGAATCCCGCGTATCGTGTCCACATCGACAGAATAGAGTGCATCCAGAAAAAGTTTACGAGTTACCTCCGCTACAGATCACAGACTTGTGATCGCGAAGCTGATTATCCTCAAAGGCTCTGTCATTTCAAGATGAGCTCCTTGGAGCAACGAAGAAGTTGCTCAGATTTAATTTTCTTTTATAAAACCTTCCACAATTTGGCGAATGTACCGGAGTTGGTTTCGGAGATCAGTCTTAATGTGCCCCGCCGTACCTCATACAGATCCAATTTTAAAACAGAAACATTTCAAATGCCTAAAAATAGAACTAATCTTGGTCGTTCAGCTCCTTTATACCGGTTTTTGTCTAGCTACAATAAACTGAGCACGCGTACTAACAACTTGGACATATTTTCGAACAGTCTGAATGAATTCAAACGGTACGTCCTCAGTTCTTGATCGATCTGTTTGTTTGTTTATTTTATTTACAAAACGTTAATTTGTGTATTTGTGTGATTCAATTTATATATTGTACAATTTAACTCAATTTTTTTTACCTCAAATTTTAATCTATTCTATTCTTTTAATTTTTTATAAATAATGTAATAATTATGTCCTAATTTATTTATTTGTTATTTTTATAGTCTTAATTTATAATGGTTTTTTTTTAATCCAATTTAATTGATTTTTTTTATTTATAATGTATTTCAATTTAACTACTTGACATTTTAGATTCGATGTAAACTTTGTAAATTCTAATTTTGTTAGTATCATATTATTTTTCCATTTCAATTTTTATTATTGATTATACAAGTGCTGTGCACACCTATAAGTGACGAATTCACCGCAAAGCTGTTGAATTAGAATATATTTATTGTAATGTTTTAGCGAATAAGTCGTTGGTGTGTCAATAAATAAATAAAAAAAAAAATAAAAAAAAAAAAAAAAAAAATCAAATCTCAAATCGTTTATACTTCGTTCGTTCGTTCTTCGTTTTTGCTCTTACTTAAAAAGCCTCAATAAAATTTTGTTGGCCAAATACCTTCCTTTTAACGATGCTATCTGTCTTGGGCCTGCGGGTAGTCGTATCCAGGTGTAACTCAGAACTCCAGTATCGTTAAGCAACCTCTCAGCAAGGCTTCCTACATTCCTTATCTTTCAGTCACCATTCTATCAAGACTTTCCCCAGGTTTACCTTCATCTTAGCCGCGGGCGGCGGCAGGCGCTGGAAGGCCACCCTGGGCCGGTTGTGTCCGGGCGGCGCGGCCACGGACTTGCCGCAGTAGGTGCAGGCCACGCACACGTGGCGCGGCACGCCGCCCGCGCCCCCGGCCGCGCCCCCCGCGCCCCCCGCGCCCCAGTCCGCGCCCCCCTCCGCGCCGCACACCCACGTGTCCAGTGCGCAGCGCGCCCACCACAGCTGCCAGCTGTCCAGGATCGTGCGGTAGCTGCAGGAACAATAGAAGGCATGGAGTTAAAGTAGCTTAAAATATTTTTTTTTTATTGATCAATGGTTCCAATAAAATCCTTCGATTTCAGCATACCTATGATGGTACCCAATGATAACAACGAAAGCCATTCGCTTTGAGAGTTTAGAGAAAAGTGATATTTAGTGACGAATTGTAGAAATTTTCAATAAATAATACGTAAAAAATGTTTTTTCTCCAATCCCATGAATTTTCGCATAGGCTTTGTTAAGGGTACTAAATTATTGCAAATGAGTCACACTATCACGTCAATAAATACGTCAGCCACCCAGTCAGTATAGTTGTGTATAAAATTAAGCCTTTGCCGCTATGTGTGAAGAGAGGACGCGCTTTTTTCAACCATGATAATATTTGGCGAAGACACGCGTGTGTTCTGTCTCTGTATAGTATTAAAGTGCGGTCTTTTCGAAAAGTACTTTTGTGTGGACAGACATAAAAGATTTTTTCGACGCAATAAATGCATTATAAAATCAGGAAACAGCAAAAAGAATATCTGGCAGCGGTGGGATTCGAACCCACGCCTCCGAAGAGACTGGTGCCTTAAACCAGCGCCTTAGACCGCTCGGCCACGCTACCCGCTGGTGTTACGGTCCATTTAGCAGCTCGCTAGGATTGCTATAAGAAAAATTATTTGTAAAACAAGCAGTGTGACGCACTTCGCGGGAACATTGTTTAATATTGACAATATTGGCATTCGTTCAAGTTATACAGAAGTTGCTGCAGTTAAACTCACGATTTTCTCAAATAAAGACGGAATTGACACTTTTCTAAAGTGTCGCAGAAGATAACTAAAACGTACGTACGTTTTAGTTATCTTCTGCGACATAGCAATATTGAATGATATAGCAACCTCTGACGAGTGATATAGCAATATTGAATGGACCTTCCTGAAGTGACAGTGCCTCTATCAATGCACTAGCCATATCTTTCCGCTAAAGATGTTAGTCCTACCGTGAGCAATGTCCTGTTTTAAATAACCTAACTCATCTAACAAAATAATAATACTTATACTTACATTTACCATCGACTCGACAACCAGAAGAATAACCCTTCGTCTGACGTAGTCGGTTAAAAATAATCTTTTCAACGTATTTACTAGTTATAAATAAAATAAGCTTACCAATTGAGATAAGTTGCAGCATTCCAATATTATTTTTTAGATAAGAAAGTGCCGATCCCGTTTTAAACTGCACTATAAATAAACTGCTTGACTGTTAAAAAAGAATATTTGGCAGCGGTGGGATTCGAACCCACGCCTCCGAAGAGACTGGTGCCTTAAACCAGCGCCTTAGACCGCTCGGCCACGCTACCCTGTGAGAATAATGTTCAAATCTATCACCCCATCTTTTTGTCTAAATTAATTTATTACATAAAACTCCACATTTAAATTCCACCTATTATTAAGTTACCTTGTATGAGTCCCGCTCTCACTTTGGTGGACATTATGAAACACCAAATGATGCGTGATCATTACACATGACACGCTGCAGGTTATAGTCGACACCCTAAGGTTGAATATCACTTACACATCATTAAAGCCAAGGTGTATTTTTGTTTAAGACCAATGTGAAAAATGTGATTTGTTCCAAAAGTTTCTGACGGATGCCAATTTGTAGTTCCCCTTATAAATTGAGTGCTTTGATTTGAATGCACAGGTTACATTCTAACGCAATCCACTCACTAAAGGAAATTAGTAACACATTCATCTGTATTTAGAAGGTTTCAACTTTATGTATCACCACTTTTTCCAACAATTATTGTTTAAATAACATTCTTAAATTGTTATTGAAAAATCTTCGACGAAAATTAACTTCAATTGTCGAATGAAAAACAGCTTTATGGTGTTACAAATTAGAGTTTCGAGTAGAAGTGTTCAAATAATCAAATCAAAGCACTCAATTTCAAAGGAATCCTAGTTTGGGGTCCAGGGAGTTTCTAAAATTCTAGGCTCCTATGTAATGTATTACTAGATTTTTAATACGGTACCATGTTATCTGATCCCAATAAAGTTTTTATTGTTATTAATAATTTGTAAGTGGCACTACAAACTGGCATGCATAGGTACGTTTTATGATTCGCATGTTTACATTTTCATCAGTAGATTCGGTACTGCTCTCCTACCTGTCCAGCCAGTCCTGGTGCGCGGCTCCCGCAGCAGCTCGGCGGTGAAGCACCTGGATCCCACCAGCGCCACAGACTGCACGTCACCCGTGTTCTTCACCAGCACTATACCTTCATACTGCTCTCCTACCTGTCCAGCCAGTTCCTGGTGCGCGGCTCCCGCAGCAGCTCGGCGGTAAAGCATCTGGCTCCCACCAGCGCCACAGACTGCACGTCGCCCGTGTTCTCGACCCAACGCTGCAGCAGCGCTATACCTTCCGTACTAGCACCTGTAGAAAACACCAGTTTTTTTTTAACAACAGTTAGCAATACAAAAATATCTTTAACTAGTCTTCGTCCGTGTAGGTTTCAAATTTCCCCAGGCAAACTTCAACACCCACAGGGGATGTTTATTGGGATAAAAATATCCTATATCATTCACCGGCCTATAAACTATTATGCGAAAATAACGTCGATCCGCTGTCCCGTTGTACAAAAGAAGGACAAACCAACACACCTATTCCATATTCCAATCCTTGTTTCAAATTGATTTTGTTTCCACTTAAACAAATATCAATTTTATAATAGTGTGAAATAAGTTCAGAATGACTATTGAAAAAGTCATGAAAAAGTTGTTGCGCAAACTGAACTTTATGTGTAACATTCTATAGTTCAACATTGTATCACTTCTTGGGGTGGCGCACCAAAAACTAATTTGCTTCCTCTTGAAAGAGCTCGGACAGCAATTTTGAAGGTAGCAAACTTCCATCCCTTCTTTTTTCCCACAGATCTGCTATATAAATCCTGCAATGTACTAACGGTTCGCCAGCTTTTCATTATGCACTTAGTATTAAAACAGCACACCATGCTTGCCTACAATGCCGACAACACTAACAAGAGACAGAATGATCTGATATGCAGGTCTAATGCAGCCTCAAAACATGTCTTTGTAGAAAGATTTATAACATTCTTAGGTCCATTCCTGTACAATAGATTAAATAGAAAACTAAGTATCTACAAACTAAATTATTATAGCTGTAAAAAAAATATACTTAATTATTTACTAACCATCAATTATGCATAGACAGAAGACCTACTTATTGTCTGCAAATAAAACTGCTAACATATTTTACTTTTATTTACCATAGTTTTAATTTGTTTTTTTTTACGTTATACGCATTGTTAATTTATTATATTAAGTATGTATACACTTCTTAGCCTGAAGCACAGGTTCAACCTAGTTCAGGCAACTGTGCGCTATTTTTAATTGTTAAGGTAATCAAAGTAAAATGTATTCTTTTTTTATAAATAAACGATTTATTTTATTATATTATTATTCATACCCATTAATGTTATATTTCCAGTAACAGATATCTGTTTACATATTTGGAAAGTAATTTCGAACAGACAACGTTCAAACACATTTATAATTTTAATAAACCATTATTAACAATTCTTACGCCTAATCAAATGCACTCTTCATGCTTTATGTAATAGCACTCAATTTTATTCTAGCTAAGGTTCAAAACACAGAAACATAACTTACCAGTGAGTAGTATCCCGGACAAGTCTCCTTGTTCGACGAGCGAGTCGCACGTCTGTCGGATGTACTCGTGTAACTTCGCGTCTGATAAGAAAATGCATGCGAATGCCACGCGGTCCTCTAGCCGCATTTCAGTCTCGTTCTGTAAGAAAAACATAATTACATTATTTGATTTTGTTTCGTTAACCGTACAATTCGGAAGCGCCCCCGATTGGAACGAATCTCCGCCGTATTTTTAAGTGTTAATCAATTAGTTGTAGGGCGTTATTTACGTCGTCAAAATTTGAAGCACGTCTATCCTTGTATATACCTTAAAAATTAAGGAAATATCGTCAGCAAATAACACAATTTATGGTTGATTTATTAATAAATGGAGTAGATCATCACACTAAAAAGAGGAGAGGACCCAACATCGAGCCTTGTGGCACAACCATTTTTGCTTTTAAACCTAGTGAACTGACACCATTTATTAGAACTTGCTGTTGTCTATAATTTAAATAAGATTTAGCTAAACTGGGCGCACGTTTTACAACTCCGTAATAATGCTCAAGTTTAAGGGTAAGGTTTCCTGATCGACGCAATCAAGTGACTTGGAGAGGTCACAAAATATTCCTATGACGTCTTCAACGCGCTAAAAACGTGTTTTAATAAGGTTAAACCGGTTTCGGTCGTACAACGTCCTATTCATTGGGTAGGTATTCTATAAACATTTTTACATGTCAATATTTTTTGTTAGTTTATTTTTTGTTATGAGCTTAAGAAACGATGGATAGACTGTGTGAAAGAAGATAAGATGATATAGCGCCGACCCCAAATAAATTGGAACAAGGGCAAGAGAATGATGAGATGTGCTTTATGATTTTGGCTAACGATATCATCCAAGTGGCAGATAATACCCACTCGGGTCACATACATATAAATGTGGTAACAAAAGGACTTATACCCAGTGGTGGGTACTTCCAGTCGCGGAAAGTTTTGATATATTTGGAAAAAAATTGGATTCGAAGTAGTCTGAATCTGTCTGTTATGTTGAAAGTAGCACTCACAAGTACGGCAGCTAAATCCGGATGATGCGCGGGCGCCTGGTGGTGGTGCGGGTGCGCCGGCGCCGACGCGGCCAGGAAGCGCAGCAGCGCGCGCAGGTACGGGTCGGGCAGCGCCGCCGCCGCGCCCGCCAGCGCCTCGCGCCACAGGCGCTCGTCCGACAGGCCTGGCGGTGGGACACGTGTAAGGGCACGGTTTGTACTTTATAGTTTCATTAAGGGTTTCCTGCGGCATAAGATTTTATTACTGAAGCAGGACGAAACAACGAAAGCTTTAAATGTAAGCCGGTTAAACCATTTTGTTCGTCCTTCTCCTCGGTGTGTACCTGCGAGCGCGAGTGCCACGACGCGCAGCATGGGCTCGTGCGCGCGCGCCAGCACGTCGAGCGCGGCGCGCACGCGCAGCTGGAAGGCGGCGAGCGCGGCGGCGCGGCAGGGCGTGCCCTCGGCCTCCGCCCTCTCCACACCCGCCAGCGCGTTCTCCCAGCCCCAGCCCCAGCCGCACAGCTGCAGCGCGCGCGTGCGCTCTGCACTCCTGCGAGCGGAGGAGACACACTAACATGAGTTATGTTATAGCTCAAGTAAACGGAGAACAGTCCCTAAAAATCACGCTTAACTTCACACTTCACTGCTCGCTCGCCTCCACGAAAATGATCTATCTATAAACACACAACATTACTGACCTGTAAATAGTAACTCTTCTATTGGGTAGGTCTGGTAGAAGAGACGGCACGATCTCTGACCGGTACCCGCCGTCACCCACGGAGCGCAGCACCGTGCGCACTCCGGGATGCTTCCATGGACTGTTGCGGATACAACCTGACACATAAGCATTGATTGGAGAAAAGCTTCTTAAAGGCAAAATCGTCAATAATCGTTTAAACGCAAACGATTACCGTTTGCGTTTAAACTATTATTAATTTGTAGTAATAGATCGTGGTTTATTTTAAATGAAACTTTTCTGGTTGTGATTCAAAAAATGGACGAGAAGTGAAATTTCAAGGACGCTTCACGTTTAGGCACATTTGATGATGAGAGGGAAGAAAGAATAACTCACACTAAATCTGTCTCATTCTTTATTTTTTAAGAAGTTTCACTTCTATCAAGTGTACGGTGTTGCGCGCGACATTTTCTTTTTAATTTATGTTATAGTGGAGATTTTTGAGAATACTGTATCATCATTTAACAGACAAATGGTTGCAAGATGAAAAGTAGAGTGAAAAGATCAGAAAACATAAAATAAAAATAAAGAATGAGAAACGATAAACATAAAAATCTTACCATCTTCAACAAGTGACTTGCTGAGTGCCAGGAAATGCCAGAGACCACTGAGTGAGTCATCTTCTGCTAAGTCTGCGTTCTGCCATAAATCTGGCTGTAACCAAACATGCTACTGTTTACAACATATTCAAGTCACAAAATTCATCGCACACGCATTAAAACAAAGGGCAGCACACTAGTCTAGACCTATCAAATATGTGTCACAAACCAACTCTAGTGAATTTGTGACCTTTTCGAGGTGTTAAGCCCGTTTTCACTAACATTAGGCCTAATTGAATAAAAGCGAGTTTTTGGATTTTCAACGTTTAGCTCTGACATCAAAAGTTGAAAATTCAACAGCGCGCTTTTATTCAGGCATTCAATTAGGTGTCGCCTAGTCATAGTGTCAGTGACCAGTCACCTTAAGTCCATAATCAGTCTGAGCTCTCTTCTTCATGACGAAGGAAATGTCCCTGATGGCGCCGTAGAAGTCGTCGTTCATCATGCGCAGGGCTCCGCCCCCACCCGTCCACACTAATGAGCCGCCGCCGCCCCATGATACTGTCACCCGCTCGCACACTGTGTAGTCTACTAGGGCCCCTGGGGAATAAAGTGAATGTTTTGAAGACACATAATTTATGACAGTCACTTCTGTTCTTATAATCTAACAGACAGACGCGCTGTTGAGGAGTCATGTGCTGCCACTGCCACTTCTTGTAACCTAACAGACGACGCGCTGTTGAGGAGTCATGTGCTGCCACTGCCACTTCTTGTAACCTAACAGACGACGCGCTGTTGAGGAGTCATGTGCTGCCACTGCCACTTCTTGTAACCTAACAGACGACGCGCTGTTGAGGAGTCATGTGCTGCCACTGCCACTTCTTGTAACCTAACAGACGACGCGCTGTTGAGGAGTCATGTGCTGCCACTGCCACTTCTTGTAACCTAACAGACGACGCGCTGTTGAGGAGTCATGTGCTGCCACTGCCACTTCTTGTAACCTAACAGACGACGCGCTGTTGAGGAGTCATGTGCTGCCACTGCCACTTCTTGTAACCTAACAGACGACGCGCTGTTGAGGAGTCATGTGCTGCCACTGCCACTTCTTGTAACCTAACAGACGACGCGCTGTTGAGGAGTCATGTGCTGCCACTGCCACTTCTTGTAACCTAACAGACGACGCGCTGTTGAGGAGTCATGTGCTGCCACTGCCACTTCTTGTAACCTAACAGACGACGCGCTGTTGAGGAGTCATGTGCTGCCACTGCCACTTCTTGTAACCTAACAGACGACGCGCTGTTGAGGAGTCATGTGCTGCCACTGCCACTTCTTGTAACCTAACAGACGACGCGCTGTTGAGGAGTCATGTGCTGCCACTGCCACTTCTTGTAACCTAACAGACGACGCGCTGTTGAGGAGTCATGTGCTGCCACTGCCACTTCTTGTAACCTAACAGACGACGCGCTGTTGAGGAGTCATGTGTTGCCACTGCCACTTCTTGTAACCTAACAGACGACGCGCTGTTGAGGAGTCATGTGCTGCCACTGCCACTTCTTGTAACCTAACAGACGACGCGCTGTTGAGGAGTCATGTGCTGCCACTGCCACTTCTTGTAACCTAACAGACGACGCGCTGTTGAGGAGTCATGTGCTGCCACTGCCACTTCTTGTAACCTAACAGACGACGCGCTGTTGAGGAGTCATGTGCTGCCACTGCCACTTCTTGTAACCTAACAGACGACGCGCTGTTGAGGAGTCATGTGCTGCCACTGCCACTTCTTGTAACCTAACAGACGACGCGCTGTTGAGGAGTCATGTGCTGCCACTGCCACTTCTTGTAACCTAACAGACGACGCGCTGTTGAGGAGTCATGTGCTGCCACTGCCACTTCTTGTAACCTAACAGACGACGCGCTGTTGAGGAGTCATGTGCTGCCACTGCCACTTCTTGTAACCTAACAGACGACGCGCTGTTGAGGAGTCATGTGCTGCCACTGCCACTTCTTGTAACCTAACAGACGACGCGCTGTTGAGGAGTCATGTGTTGCCACTGCCACTTCTTCTACTGCTAGAAAACTAGGAAAAGTTGAGGGCCGACGTTTTAGGGTGTTATCTGTATTTTTCACGTTAAAAAAGCCTTATTTGAAAAAACTATTTTTCATTTTCAGTGACAGCTATGTCATCGATGTGGAGTGTCAGACGGATTTGCTAGGAACAGGCAGAGGTGCTACATGCTGCTGAAAAAAAAAACACGCACGCACAGAAATAACTGTAATTATAAACAAGTGTCGTAGTTTTTTCGCTTCACGCATAGTTCTCAATTTGGCCATTTTCGACGCTATACTGCACTGCAGTACCACAGCTTACCTGTAGCACAAACAGCCAACAACCTTCCCTCATGTGTGGGATGCCAGGTGAAAGCGACGAGCGGCGAAGCAGGCGCGCTGCTGACACACACATCTCGCTCTATAACGCTAGGGCCGCGAGAGTACTGCTCTTCAAGCTCAGCTTCCACTGCAGGGGAAGCCATCTGGATAAGACAATGTTTTACAATTAGAGATGGACTATTTACTGAACGAAATAACGTTCTCGTTGATTTGAATAAAGCATTTGATAAAGATAACATTCCTTAATAATACAGAAGTAATCAAAACCTAACTCTTTTATGACATATCGGATTTGGAAACTTCTGCTTGAAAGTCAATTAAGAAAATAATAATAACAATAGATTTCTTATGAACTCACCATGCTGTCGGAAATGTTAACTTTACTATCACTGTTGGCCTGTTGAATGTCGTGGATGCGTAGAGTACTTGAATCGCGCTGCAGCGATACCAGCAAATTACGTCTAGAACAAGAAACAAAGAAGTTATGTAGAAGGATCGTCCTTCGAAGCGAATCATAGCAAAGAACTTACGTCTTAGGCAAACGGTTCCAAAAATAACGCCTTCTGTTTGCCTTTACCATGTTTGTTGACGTTAGCGAAAACGCCACATGTTTTCCTCTTTCACTTTAGCTATCCCGTCATAATTGTCACATTGTCATTCATTCTCTTTTCAGTAACATCATCATTTACATAATTTGTAGAGCCAGATAATGTTTAGCTGGCTATAGCTGAAGACTGTTGGTCAGGCACGTACCTCGTGGGGCACCACTGCAGCTGCGCCAGCGGCCGCGGATGCTGTATGGTGAGGAGAGGCCTCTGCAGCGCGCGCGCGTCCCACACGCACGCCACGCCCTCCCCGCGCGACGCGATCTGGTACCCGCCGCACGGCTCGGCGCAAACGCCGTAGCAGTACCGGGTCGTGGTCATACTTACCGCCTTGTTTGACAAGTCTGGAAATGATGATTGAGTGAACATGTACTTACAGTAAAAAAATAAGAAACAACTCGTTCGGGCATAGAACTCCGAATCCTTAGCTGGCAACACTGGATTAAAAACCTTCACTCCGAACGCAAAATTATTTGTATTATGATTTACATAATTTTCTATGGTCTGATCGCATCAGAGTTGAGACGTCGCGGAACTGTATTCGATTCGTTGTGCTCAGTTATTGTGTGAATCGTAATTTATGATTTTAATAAATGCAGTGTATCGCATCCAGTGTGTTTTCATTGCACGAAACCTGTCTTCTGCCCATATGATGTCCGAATCTAACGGAGTAAATGCTGACGATCCTACATGTAAATTATTTAAGATTGGGTTTTCAAGTATAGATCAAGTTATTGAACCGTAAAATAATGATGTCTTTCAAAGACATCATCGTCATTAAACGACTGAGCAACGAAAAACAAGAAATAGCACTAAAATTTAGGGACCTAAAATGATTAAGGGAAACCTTCCAAGTTTTCCCATTAGTCAGTAATATTCTGCGAATTCTGGTTCTCAGAATACCGCTGACTAACTTTTTGAAAATTGCAGACGTAATGGCTTTGCTGGCATCATTTATGAGTCAGTTATACGTCATCGTCAAGAAATTGGTTCAGTTGTAGAATAATAAGTCATTGCAGCTGTGATTGCGGTATAGGTACTCGTATCTCTGTCAACAACTATTGTGGGGACCTTGAAAATGCTTCTTGTAATGTTTGCACATGTAATAATACATAATAGCATCACAGAGTGCTAGTATTAATACCCAAACTTAAATCGATTTATTATTTTACCATCAAGCCTGAGAAGAAAGCAAAGCAAGACTAGTTACTTTTAGAACCCTAAGGCCGCGTCCGTCGGAGCCTTTCCGTCGCCTTACGGTATAAGTAGATGTTACGCTTTCTTTTTTTTTTTTTTCAATGTGTTTCTTTTAGTGCAGATGTGATCTTTTAAATGTTTTTTATTTTACATTTCTTACCTCTAAGATCAAATATCTTGATGTACTTGAGGTTCATCGACGCGATGAGGGTTCTGCTGGAGAAGTTGGCCCAAGTGACGCAGTGGGCCGTCTCCGAGAGCCCCATCTCGGCCAGCGGACGAGGGGGCTCATCAGCAGAGACGGAGTCGGTAGCTGTTGGGGAAACAGAAGATGGAAAATGATTTGTTGATTTGTTGTAGCAAAAAAATATATGTATATCACAACAAAAAGGAATACCGGATTACGAGATTTAATGTAGTACCGAGCGCCATATAAAACAAGCTAAGTATATCAAAAAAAAAAAAAAAAGTTAAATTTTCCTTCTTGCTGCACCCTAACAGGGTCATGCACTCATAAGTTTAGTCTACCCTGTAACTTTATGAACATTGCGCAATGAATAAAATTTGTCAAGCTTTACATATGAGACGTTCCAAATGTGATCAAAATATCACTTTTTGCCAGTTTACAGTTTTGGGGCGTATGATACGCCAAGTTTTGTTTTTATATGAAGATTTATTTCTTCCTTTTCAGTTTATGGTTTTGTAAATACAAAACTCATTTACGTTTAGCCTCTTCAGACAGCGTGGATCCCCGGTACACATCCCACAGCAGTATGCAGTGGTCACTGCGGTGCTTCTCCATTGCCACCGCCAGCATGTTGGTCTCCATGTGGCTCCATGATACTGAGTTGCAGAGCCGAGGGTAGCGGGGAGCTGCAGAAAAATAAAAAAACCACAATATTCAGAACGATTTTGCCAAATAAAATGAAATAAACAATATTAGGTCTGATTTCCATATAAGGAAACCTGTATGAATTTAAGTTTCAAATCATACACAGTGACGTCACTCCTCTACTATTGTTGGAATCCCAATGTTACTAAAATAACTAAATAATACAAACAGCTCGGTAGCTATTTTTACTTGAATGTCTCATTCACTGCTCACGGGTCGGGCAGCAACAGGACAACAAGATGCTCCTGCCTCGCCTACTTAATTAATGGTGATTGGTGAGAAAATGCCTCCTTATTTTGAAGAACTGGGTGTTTTCCTTACCAAAAAAACTTCCATTATCACACAATCCCACAACTATTATTTATTATTTTTTTGTTAGGCTATGCTGTCTCTACTGGGCAAAAGCCTGCCCCAAATCTTTTAAGATAATAAAAAGATATATTTAAAACTACACAACTTCTTTTTTTTTGTTGCTTTGTCAGTACTAAATCCTAATTTGGTAGATACATGCTTTTTTAATTGATACTTACTAAATTCTCTCCCAACAAGACCCAATGGGTCATATGTCTGCTTCAGTGTAGTCAGTGAAACTCTTCCACTAGCATTGCCAAGTGCTAGCAATGGCTCTGGCTGCTCCGGGATGGCACTGATGTCTACACAGCGGACACCACTGGCGCTTTGTGATGCAAGAATTGTTGCTCCACGGGTTGAAGATATTGGAGTGACTGGAAGACAGTTAATTATTACGTTATAATGAAGTTTTATTTATTTATAGAAAAGTTATTATATATATATTCATATAGTCTATCAATAGAAGTAACTTGAAAACATAAGGGTGGCGCTAAAAATACCCACACAATCGTACTCATTAGTCCATAATGAGCATGTTATGTGCTTAAATTTATTTATAAACTTTGGCTCTAATAATGATAACACCAACAAGATAACAAAAAATTGAATAAATTATGGAGTTTTACTGTTTAACATTTTTAGCATAAATAACAGAGCTTATGAGTTCTTCTCATATTTACCATAAACTGAATAAATTTGTAATTTTGTACGTACATGTTGTTTTTTTCTCGATTTCCTTTATCCGAGAAACTTCGTATAAGGTTATGTCTGGGCCCCATAATATAAATTTGCCGTGGTGTATCGGTGACCAAAGGACTTCCAATTTAACACCTGACATCATTTTATTTTTATATTACACGTTTTCTAAAATAATTAATTAATATTCATGTTTGTTTTGCAAGTAAATACGCAACTTCCATGAATGTTTTGACTTTTGACGTTTGAAACGTTTCTAAAATAAACACGTTTATGTCACAGAATTCAAAAACAAACGTGAAATAAGCCACTAGCAATAACGAAACGTTTTAATTTTTAACCATTTTTGAACGTGAATTTAAGTGTCACATGAATTGGGTGCTGCCACCATAAAATTAATAATATCCACTTTTTGTGCAATCACAAACTGTTAAAAATGCAAGGCCCATTATTTTTAATAAAGATTTAAATAATTACAAAGAAGCTACGGAATAAAGTATTAATTATTTTTTATTTTGATAGGGTAATCAAACTACCGTTTGTTGAAAATAAACAGAAACTTAATAAACTTTACAAATATACATTTGTAGGCTAACAAAACCAAAGTAGATCTTTAGATTGTGGCCTGAAAATTTAAATTGCTATCGATATGCTAAAACGAAGAATATAAATCTGACACATTCCCTTATTTAACGCGGCGTGAATCAGCCAATCGCAGCCCACTTTTGGACATAGGCCTCTCCCAGATTGCCCAACAACACCCTGTCCTCCGCCTTCCGCATCCAGTCTACCCCAGCCACCTTCTTTAGGTCGTCCGTCCATCTAGCTGGGGGGCGTCTCACACTACGGTTGCCGATACGCGGTCTCCACTCCAGGACTCGTCTGCTCCAGCGGTCATCAGTCCTTCGACAGAAATGGCCATCCCACTGCCACTTCAGCCGCTCTATTCTGTACAAATCTCACCGTGATAACTTAGGTGAAGTGAGCTAAAAATGAACTCTCATTCCGCCTGGTGCTATGGGATTGAATTGACAGCTCACTTCACGTTCGCTTCACCTAAGTTTTCACGGTGAGGTGCCTAAAGAATAGCATGGCAGTTTGCTTACTCTGCAAGCTATGTCAATCAAATCAAAACTCAAACTCAAATCAATTCAATTATTACATAATAAATGTTTTTGCCAAGTATTTTTAAATTACTAAATGCATTTTAATGCTGGCCTCATAAAAAAAATGTTGATGAAACTATTTTATCCTAATGATCATAACGTAAACAAAATCTCCCGACTTATAAGGAAATGTTTATTTCAATTTAGAGTACCGCCCTACAGAGGTCGCTACCTACGACATCGACAGTTCGACACCGATCATCAACCCTTTTTGACAGTCGCGTAAAGTGAGTGACCATTGACGAAATAAGTGAAATCAATTTACACCGAAACACTGAAACGGGGGATAAACTGTCGGAGTCTTATTAATTGAGGTAAGTTCTAGAATTCACGCAAAGTGTCGTTCAGAAAATGTAGCGGCGGTCGACTCGGCGCGGCGGAGCTGTGTAGGTCAATGACGTGATGAATGTTTACTACAATGGCAACGCCTCGACTTCTCCCACAGTTTCACGCGCATTGTCTTACGGTTCTCACGTGTTAATGCACTTTTCCCGACCCGGTTAGCTAGCCGAATACTACTGTATTGTCGTCGGTCGTGTGTGCTACAGTTAAGTGTTCGTACAAGTTTCCATAAGGCGTCCCAGAAGACGTTTGTGACTCACTTGCTCGTTTTGTGATTGATTTTCCGCGGATTTTACTCGGGATTATGCATCGTCGCTAATGATAACCATCCGTTATTCTATTATTGTTGTAACGAGCGCGTCGGGCGCAGTGTGTGTGTATCATGGTATTGTTGGGGCCTTCTCTCCCGTCTCCCTCGCTGTGGAGACTGTGCTGAGCCCCCAGTGATGTTCTCAGCCCTAGCCTACCAGTTATCTACTAAGTTTCTGGAAGAGCAAAAGGTGAGAGTGAATTTTTGATGTACTACAATAACTTAATCTAGACAAAAAAAAAAGCTATTTCAATACAGCATTCTTGTTAAAAAATACTGCACTGCCATACATGAGTTTTGTATCTAAATACAAGACTGTAAGTAATCTTCTAAATATATTACCATCTTTGTGCTATCCTTCCAGCTATAAGAATGTGGTTTAGAATGCTGTTGTGACCATTCTAATATAAATAACTTGTGACGAGCCGCACAAGGACTTACAATGGCATCCCTTTCCCTTTGTGCTCAACTCATTACAATATAATACATTTATTTACTGTGGTTAAGTATATATAACAGCAACAAATTATTTGCATGACTTTCACACATTTACAGCATGGTTTTCTCTAACAATGTCTACTTTAACAATGGATTGAACGTTAATGGCTGTTTATCAATTAATACTGTAAACCTGTCAATAGGAAATTGTTTTCCTGGTTTCAAACCAACAATAGTCCTCACTCAGAATTCCTAGATTTGGTATTTGCATAGGTGCAGTGGAGTTGTAGATAACTAAACATATTTATTTTTCGTTCAAACTTCATGCTCATTATATGTTATTTTATGGTAAATTAATCGCCATTGTTTGATGATTATCTTTAATAAATAAGTAATTGTATATAACTACTTATTTTACTGAAAAGGGGCTTTGTAAGGATAGCAGGCGGTGTTCTGTAGTTTCTGCCTCAATGCGGAGAAGGCGTGAGTTTATGTGCTGAAGTATGTATGTTTATTCAAAAAAACTATTGGCCGGAGATCCCACAGAATAGAAAGGACACAAGGTAGGCTAAAAAAAAATTAAGTACTTACATTTACATTCAACGAAAGTCAGTACTGACATCATTCCAATAGGATGCTATACTTATCAGCAGTTCCTAGTTTGACAGTACTTACTTCGTAGATTATCATAACAGCTAATGTGTTTGTAACGACTTTGCTAATAGGTAGCCCACTAATTTAGAACTAATATGTGTGGTGATGAACTGCTCAGTTATAACCAGATAATATTTTTTTTGTTTCCTACTGACTTCTATGATGTAAGAACTTACGTTGTTTACTAATTGTGGATGATTAATACTTACTTATTTGACTAGGTATGGACAGAAAGTCCTTAAAAGTCTTCAAGGTTATTTAATAAATTGATAAGTAATTACGCAAATATGCATGTAGGTACATAAACTTCGTCTTTTTTCATGGTGGTAAGCAAACAAATGCTACATTGATTGCAGTACATTTCTTACTACTAATCACTTATCTTACTTAAAATTTATTTCAAGGTACTCATCATCCGCCTGCTTTTTTCTAAATTTATTTCAGGCCAACTAACCGGATGCAGCTGAATGAATACCAGTATTTTACATGGAGCGACTGCCTATCTGACCTCCACAACCCAGTTACTGGGTAATACGATACCCCTTGGTAAGACTGGTTGTCAGACTTTCGGGCTTCTGACTAAACTGTCAAAGATCAGAATGACAGCCGGGATCAACGGCTTAACTTGCTTTCCGAGGCACGGAGGGGTCTCGGTATGTAAAGATGGTCACCCATCCATAGACCAACCGCGGCAAAGCAAATTTGTCTGCTCATCAACATAAATAATGCAATTAATGTGGGCGAACTGTCAAAATAAAACATTTGGGATCAATTGTAATTTTACGTGTGTTACGCAGTTACTCCTCTGTGCACAGCACTTCTTTTACTTCCATGCAATTCCATCAGCCATCATCCCAGTGTTCAGTGGTTCATTTTCTTCCCAGTCAGTCAGTTATCTTTCGCACAACCCACCCATCTGTTCTTTTGTCTTTTTTCTTCCCTGTTTTCTTATATGCCATCCACATTCGTACTAGACCTTTTTCTTGTTAAATGCTCTTCATTTACATTCTCGATACTCTCTGTAGTTATTCTCAGTATCTATTGTTGGAGTCTATTTATAAAATCAGGGTTTTTTTTTTGTTAATCCTTTCACTGAAAGAGATTGTGCTGAGAGTGACCTTACATTGACAGTTCAAGGTGAGGTCACATCTTGCCAATGTATTCTCAACTCAAGCACACCAACATATTCTTTTGTTTTATTCTGATTAGATTCATATTTGCATACTGATTAGATGGAGATTACTTTTTTTAAAGAGTACTTCTTTTTCACTTTATCTTTTTGCAACATTTACAACATTTCGCTGATTAGCCTATACATAATCTTTTTTTCAATTTATCACACACTTAATAGCTTTTAACAATCGGTTGAAATCAATATTTCTTGTTAAAATTATCAGTATTGGATTGGTCATCAAATATATCTGACAGTTTTATCTGTGAACTGTAATCTTAGGAAGAAAATTACAACACATGCGATAAGCAGCAGATAGGGCCTTATCAGATTTTCAGAACAATCTGATACAGTTGATGATGCAACTGTTAAAGCACGGGCATCTGGTTTCGTGATTCCACATCTTGGGTACAGGCTATCTATAAAAATTATATTATATCTTAAAAGATAAAGATGCAGGCTGCATTGTCGTATTCGTTATTTCTGAAATTATTTTCCTAAATGCTTTGAGCAACACCATAAATATTTTACCCTTTATCCCATATTTTACTTTTCTTTACCAATTACGAATCTCCGACCTACGTTAAGGTCGAAATGCCTCCAGTAATTTTTATCATTGACAGGCATGGCAGCCAAGAATGTCAGAGTTAGTACCGCAGGTTATTCGCGATAAAAATCTTGATAAGATTGGCTCGTGCGATAGTCGATAGTAAACATTCTAATAACCTTTTGTTTTTTGTAAATACCTAAACCAAAGTAGCGTCAAGTGAGTCTGCTGATCCGATTTCCTATGAAAAATGAGTACAATGAGCATATTGTCATCTATGACGTATGTCCACTGAGCCCTCATTGCTTTTCAAAAGCAGAAACACTTTCTCTCATGGCGCATGCCGCCGGGTGGAACCATAGAAAATCACGTTTTTGTGTAAATGATAACACGTGAAAGCGGTTCAGAGTACAGTACATACTCCACATATACTTTTAAACAATAAGCGGTTTCTATTGCACACGGTAATCGGATTCAATGATCAATAATTTATTATAGCACGCCACAGTACAGCTCAAGCAGTGAGACAAGCCAAGGATTTTCTAACCGTGGTATGCTCAACCTTCCGCTTGCGATAAATATGTACATTACATATGTACATTCATTGATGAACCGCGGGTGTACGAAAATAGACTGCTTACCCTCTGCAATCTTTTAACTGAAGTAACCAAACAGTATGATTAATGATTCTCGTATATTTGCTTCTCGACATACAGCGCTTTGAAAGTCGTTAATCAGAAACCCGAAAGTCAGACAGACTACGGACCCCATCATCATCTGCCTAGCCTTTTCCCAATTATGTATGTTGGGGTCGGCTTTCAGTCTCACAGTGCACAGTTGTTTAACCAGATGCAGCTGAATATCAGTTTTTTACATGGAGCGACTGCCTATCTGACCTCCACAACACAGTTATAAGGGTTATGTTATTCTTCCCTATAGTAGATTACGTATTGTAAATTTTTAATCAATGTACGGTCAGGATCTTAAACCGTTTTTGGCTTTAAAATGGTTTATTTACAACTATGATATACACATTCCCCAAGTAATTTGTATGAGGACATCAGGCGGCAGTTGCTCTGTGAAAACTGAAAGACATCCTCCGGAAACTGACTCATAGATACAAGAAGCCTGATGACTTGTCTCTTATCATAGTGCGTGTACGCTCTCACGGGTTTATTCAATTACTTATCACCTGTATCTAAATAGCCCACCATGGTACCAGTAAACAAGCCCACAATAGCACACAATTAAGTCATATTCACGCGAACCGTGTCGGTCACTCGTCCGTGACTAACGGTGACACCATGTCCTAGAGTCTGTAATGTGACCTAGCTGCTAATTACATTAACTTTCGGTCATTGGTCTGGTCTAGTGAATAGTTAAATATGTGATGAAGTATGTGCATCATTCCGTGTTGAATGTCATGTGGAAAAAAATGGGTTATTAGTTTTTTGAGGAAGGGAAACCCCCCCCTCCCCCCCCCCCTCGCTACTTAGGGCGGTCGATGAAGTCTGCTAGATTTTTACTGATCATAACCACATGGTGCGCCTTCCTTTGGTGGATTGATTCCATCCTCGGCTAGAGTAAACGGGCTGAAACAGTTTTGAATATCATCATCATTCTCCTGCCCTTATCGCAATTTATTTGGGGTCGGCGCTTTTGTGTGTGTGTGTCTTTTTCTTCCATGCTTCTCTATTAGTCGCCATCTCGGTTGTCATCCCCTTTCTAACCATGGTCACGATCATGTGACTAAAAGAAATATGTCAATGTTGATGGACGGAGAAGAATGTTATGAAATTAAATGTTAGCGTGACGGTTGACAGGGGAGAATGGAAGAAGAAAACATATTTCGCCGATCCCAAGTAACATGGGACATGGGCAGGATCATGATGATGATGATCAGGATGAATTTAAAGTCATTTCCTGCACTGTACCAGTAGAGATTGATTACAATGTTTAGTCGTCCGCTTAGTTATAAGCGTCGGTTCAATCCCCTTATCTACTAAACGTGTCTGACCCCCCACAAAAACAAATTATCTCCTAAACACATTAATTCCTTATACCTTACCGAACGTTGTACTTTGGGGAGAGAATTTTCTTGCTGGTTGCGAGATTTATCATTCAGGGAAGTTAATGAAGTCCCTGAGGAATAGCGGCCTTCTTTTGGTATATTTTGATCCTCTGTGCGGTGAAAATGGGTGTTAATTACTTAATACCTATCGGCCACTAGTCTAGACCGAAATGTCTGTATAATATTCACATTTCTAAATGCTAAGCACATGTCTCTAAATGTAAGCATACAAAGTGTATGCTTACATTTAGAGCAGATTCTATCTGAACAACGATTAGAGCTTCCGAATAAAGTTGTGTCGGTATGCGAAACGTAATGAATGAAAACAAATGCATATTTTTAGCTAGAAAGCGGCCAAATGTGAAACGTCACATTTCGCGATAGTGGATCTATTAAATTAGTTATGAATGTGCTCTATTCAACGCTGATATATTGATTTTATAATGATTCCTTTCGAATCCGTTTCACATAACCGTTGACTTTCATAAAACCACTAATACAATTTCTCGACGATAGTAAGTATATTGATCTAAAAAAGTATTGCACCACCGAATGCGTTCAGTTTCAATCGAGCTATTCCATTTTTTAAGACAATCGATATTGACAAGTATTGCGAAATATTTTTTGATCTCATTTTTTGTTCCTAGAATTATCATTTGGAGTAGTTTGCGCAACAGTTCAGTCATTATTTATTGTCTGTCATGTCTTCCGGCTAGTGATGTAGTGCCTGTTTCAGTGAATCAGTGACGTATTCATGAGTCAGCTGCGTCGCGTTCAATGATTACATTTTATCTTTTATGTATTCGACGCTGTATGTTTCACTCCGTTGATTTGCATATTCGCGATAACCGTGCCTTTGGAACATTTTTATACTGAATATTGGCATTCAATGTTTTAATAGTCATGCTGATTTTATGTATTCTGGAATAACTGCAGTGTTGCCCATTGGTTTATTGAAGAAATGCTTCACATGTTTGTGTAGTATATCTTGCCCGGCAAAGAACTCTGTATGAAGTCTGATAAACAGATCATCATTGGCGAACTGTAAGTTGCCTTTCATGTACAGTCAACAAAAGAGATAAGTATGCAGGGTCGTCGGATATAGTTGAAGTTTAGTAAGAAACCGATGGATGTTTTCGAATGAAATTTTGTTTGATAAATGAACTGTTTGTTTATTGAAAAAAAAAAATTAGTAGATAATTAAATAAATTTTTATCCGAAAACATCAATCCGTTTCTTACTAAACTTCAACTATATCCGACGACCCTGCATACTTATCTCTTTTGTTGACTGTACATCTACTTATGTATCGGACAAACAACCTATTTCGAAAATAAATATTATCGGTAATGCTTTTGGGCCTTAGGGAATCCCAGTCGTCATAGCAACCTTTCCGTTGCTTAGATGTTGCTTCAAGTTGTCTCACTGCACCGCAGCACACAGTGCATTGTCACACAAGTTTCTATTTCGCGCCAACTCGTCTGGAAAGCGACGAACTTTTTCCGCACCAGTGCTGCTGACGTGAAGTTTTTACTAAATTACCAGCTATTACCAGCGGTACATGCCGCACGCGATCTCTAACTAAGGGAAACCTCTTACATCATTCAGATGATCATAATTGATTTAGTGGTCAAGACACGATGACTGGATGTTTGCATGTATTAAAACGATAATAGTGCTGGACTTAAGAGCATTGCAGACAACGTTCACGCATTTAGCGTTGTTTGTCGTGAATGCATCTGTTCCATATGCATTGGCCATTTACTGCTCCATTCAATTGCATTTGTAGTTGCAATATCTATAAAATAGACCTACGTACAAGTAGCCAAGAACACCATAAACCCGGTACTACTTCCAAAATTCTGGTGCAAAAGACTGATCGATTTTGGAAGTGGAACCCGCGTGGCCGCGTATTGAATCATTACCAGCCTGCGATGAAAATTATTGCAGGTGTTAATAAATGACCAGCGTTCCTTCTATGGCGTAGGTCGTAAGGGGCAAGGATAAAACGCACATTTTTTTACGACGCAGACGCATAATGTTGCACCTGTCATGGCAGACACGTGATCATCATAATAATTATGATTGATGCAGATTTGTACGGCGCGTTTATCAATCAATCTTTGACATTAATTTGTCTTTGATATTTAATAACTGCAGCTGAATTGAAAATCTTCCTGTATAGGTATTTACGGTGCACTAGCGAATCAGTTTCAATCTTTTTGTTTATGCTTGATTGAGTTTAATAATACCCGGCCTAAGAATAACATAACTGTTGTTTTTAAAAAAGTAGGACGCAAACCTTTCTGATATCGATATAGCCTAATAGTTGGGTTGTGGAGGTCAGGCGGCAATCGATTCGTGTAAAATAAGTCGCTCACCAAGAGCCGAATCCGATCCCATTTAGCATCTTATTAGACCGGAACTGAAGCTTACCTGAAAATATTTTTATAGAAGGTACTTAGTAACTTAGCTAGATGACGATGAGAAAGCTAGAGATATTTCGAAGGCTTGCTGATGAAGCTGGAAATCTTTAAAATAAATTTAACCTCTATTTTATTTCAGTAGTTCTGTTCATGCTATCTCTGAGACTATTTCTAGCTCAAATTGGAAACGCTATCTGCGGGGTAATTACGTAACACACTGACAGTAGGAATGGCTTTCATTTTGACAGTTCAACAACACTTTTTCTTAGCGTGTCGATAGCAGTCTAAATGGTCTCGGCCCAGAATTTGGCTACTTGTTTGGCGCCATCGCCAGCGTCCATCAGTTCCTGTAACGTGCATCTGACAGAACACGCAGGACAACAACACTCGTTGCGTTATTTACGTTGATGAGCAGACACATTTTTCAAACATATGAAGCGATGAGTAAGCAATATCCTTCAAAATGATTCAGATTGTGATTGTTAGTGTGTTACGCAATTCAGGTGCTGATTTCTGAAATTCGACTACTGACATTACTGACTGCGATATTGTGTTTAGAATCACTTCGCCCTATTTTTCATGGCTTTGGTCTTTAAAACTGAAGCATGTGGTAGTATATCATCTCCAAAAGAGCTCTCGTGATGCTTTCCAATGTATCTTCCTCTGATAATCGTAGTCAGTAGAGTTGCAGCCGTACCACTAGCAGCCTGGTACCGATCGACCATTTGCATACCTACTTATTTTATCGCTGAAACTGTAATGTTGATAATGAAATAATAGCCTGACTGCAGGTTTTACTCTTTTATAGCGACTAATGCTAGTATTCCACCATTATATTATATCCAACTATTTTAATGACATAATGTCGCGTGCTCAGCTTGGTTCTCCATACTAAATTTTAAAGACTAGGTCGGGGGTTGATATAAATGTAGGGAGAACATTTATAGCTTTAATTGATGGACTTTTTACTGCCAAAAATAAGACTACCATCCGTTCTGCGTTAGGGGGAACAGTCCCACAAGCGTGATTTCATTGTTTCCCGTTAATTTTACTTTAGTCAAAACAAATCATACTATCTCCTAGCTAGAGTCTATCTTCACATAATAAAACTAGACCTGCCAAACCCACACGAAGTAGGCTAACACAATGACGCAATCTAAGTATGTTGCCATGAAAAGAATTCATTTAATTCGTCACACCAATTTACAAATACAAACACAGCGGTAATAGATCGTTATCGCATCTGTGGCAACTGTGACGAACCACAAGGCTGCGCTTGCGCATATACTGCCCGCTTCTTATAAATAATGGCTAGTTAATCATTAAATTTGTTTATATAATATAAGGATCACTTTCACTTGCCGGTTTATTGGATTTTTAGTATAATCTTAGGTATTAATCAATCTAGTCAGCTAGATTAAAGTCTGTTTCAATAAGTTACAACACCGTGTTATATGCCCGCTTTTTGCATTCAGCTGAAACACTATCTGCGAATTTCAGTCGAATATCCATTCGACTAATAATAATGACAGCAAAAATTTACTCCAGAATTGCATCTCAGTTCCTACTACCTTTGCTTTTGGCATTGATGTTAAACGAAATGCCGAAATGGCCGTGTTCATTGCTCCCCGAACTTGCCAACGTCTTGTCTGCCAAGCTCAATTTCACATAAATCAATACAGCCCGCGCGTCGTTGCCCTAACTAAGATAGACACACCAATTAGAGAGATTAGATCTCTCCTGCAAATTCCATATCTGACGGGGGCGTTTGCAGGCAATTGAAACCACTTCACTGCATTCTTTATATCATTGGCATACCTGTGTAAAGTCTCTGCTTAGACCAATATTGGATACCCCTAATTTGTTCGCGAAAAAAGATCAACTGTTCCATACATAACTTCAATACCTACTCGACCCTAATGTATGGATGTATGAATTACCTTGTTGGTCCCATGGAGAAAGTTGTCCAGTTTGATGGTCTGTACAGTGTCTGTAAGTGTGTCTTTGATACAAGCTGTATACCTAAGCAATTATTTTTTCACATTTATTTATAGCCTATAGCGTCTCACTGCAGATCAATGGCCTCCCTTCTCCCTTCCACATGTCTCTGTCTAGACTACCACCTGAGGCCAGTCCGATAACTATGAGTCCATTCATCCGCCATCTCCTGGGCCTGCCGCGACGTCGTTTACTGCTGCTTGGGACCTACGGCGTGATTGCTTTCGCCCTTAGCTCATCCTGCCTTCAAAATAGTTGTCCTAGTGATCGTAGAGTCAGCTCTAGCTCTGTATTTGCCTGGCAACTTAAATTAACCTATCATTTTATTTATAGTTGGATTCACTAAGTGAGGACGATGGAAGGCCAGACCTGGCACGCTAGCCTATTACATGTGCTTACATCAAACTTGATTATGCACAGCAAAATAAAAATGAATTATTACTCGTCTTGCATATACCTCGGTAACTTTGATAGACATAATTACTTTTCACCGCTTTATTTATAACTCATTTCGCTATTTTACTGCAGATGTTATGATGCACGAAACGCATCGGTGGACACCCTCTGCTTACGGAGTTGAGGTTAAGCGTTATCAAAACGTCATGCGTATGATTCGCAGCCATTCGCAAAGGTTAGTTTGTGGTTTGTCTGGAGTATTTTTAGACAATAATAACCATGAATCATCCCACGTGATAAAGATTGTGAGCCTTTCGTCATTTATCGGGCATAATTCCAATACATATTCAGCAATGTTTTTTGACAGAAATTCCAATAAATCATCATTTTTGGCCGACTTGTGTGCGAATCGCACCGAGGACGTCTACATTGGTGGAAGCCACACTCGTTAGGAGCACAAGACTAATTAGACAATGAACATCATCTATGTCATCCTGGTTGCCCTTTGACACATTTCGTCATGGTGGGGGAAACCATACAAAATTTTATATTTCCTTTAGAGTCTGACGCGTGCAGTCGTGTGTTCAAATAGTGAGTTCTTCGCTCTGGTTCCGAATAAAAATAGTTTATATCTGTGTGATGGCTCGTTTGCTTTGTGTAAGTACTCGTCGATTCACATAATCGTGTAATGAGTCATATTTCGATTCAAGCGTTTCAAGGTCACCTATTGTTTGTGTTTATCTCAATTTCACTGAAGTTGGAACGAGGCTGTTATTAAATCCTATTAACTTGGTACTAGGGCTTCGTATCTCGGCGCCTAGTTGCACTGTGCAAGTACTTACTTTAACACGTGACTGCAATTAGCTGTAAGTATATGTACTTGTATGACTTGTACCTGTCTGTCGTGCAAGTAAACGACTGGCCCTACTCATGTAGTACCGTCTGGTTCTAAGACAAATATTAACTGTCTTGTCCTGACTGCACTGATCTCTCTTTTTTTCTTATCAGCGTCTGTGTGTGTTGTTGATAACGCCTATCTACTTTTTAGGTGGCAATTCCTAAGTACTACCACCCACATCCGCCTATCCACTTGATGCCACTCATATCACCTCTTTTGACAACTAACTACTTGAGAATGAGTCAGTCGACACCTACTGAAAATTGAGAATAACTTCCATCACCCTCATATTCTCCTCGCACATTGTGTAGTGTGCACCCATTATTATATGTTATTAATTAGACTATCTGACTGACACAGACGTTATCCTGTTCAAATTGCAATAAATCATACAAAAACTCCCATAGAAAACAGGACATTCAGTTTTTCCCGAATTTCAAAACTTCCAGGGAGACAATTCCGATTTTTTTGAACAAAAATAGCCGTATTGTTCTAGTTCCCAAGTGATGCGCTTACCAATGAACAGCATTTCATGTTTATTTTTAGATACAATAACAATTAAAGTGTATTTGAGTATAAGGAAATATTTTTGTTTGTTATAACCGACATTATATAGACCAAATTACACACCAAAACATTACTTACCGAAATATTTCGGTTATTTATAAAGGGTGTTTATTCAGAGGCAGAGAACTATAAATTGAACGTTAATGCAATAAAATGATCTGTCAAATAAAGCCAATTTTAAGCATATTAAAAAAAAATCTGTGTTTTATTCCAATTTAATGACAAAAAAATAAAGTCCCTACGCCTTTAGAAAAAAAAAATACGCCCGATATAACCGAAATATTTTCTTATAATCGAATACACACCATGCAACTACCGAAGGACCAAATCACAAATAACGCTCATTTATTAAAAATAGATTCCGAAACGATAACTTCAGCGAAGGAGCAAAAAAACGTATAGATGAAAGACGAACATAAACCGCTGACGTATCCGCCGCAGATCTGAAGTTTAATTAAAGGAAATTAGTTATTTTAGTCTGCGTAGGCGGGGCGGCGGCGCAGAGGCTGTCTAGCGGCGGTCTCTGAGTTTACTGATCTAGATAAGTTAACTTTATCTTCTTGTATTCAAAATTTGAAGCGCATGAACGGTGCAAAACAAATACTTTATCGGTGTATGCCGATACAAGATGCAGAACGATCCCTATGCTGATTCATAAATCTTGCTCCACATATCAGCTACAACAAATTGCAACGCCACGAGTATAACTAAGATTGGAAGGAGACACAAACAATATTTTGAATAATAAAAAAGAGACCATAATAGATCGATATCGGACGAGGTCGCAAAAAGGGTTAAGTCTAAGTTAGAAAAGAAAAAGTAGTTTTATTTCCAATCCTCATTTTTACATCAAAAACCTGTCTCTGATTTTGGGGTTAGAGGTTTCAGAAAACACCCCCCTGTCTTCGTTATATTCGACTTTTATAATGGTTCCACTGTTCTTCTAGCATACAGGGACTACACAAGAAACCGTAAACCTTTTGTACATATGACATGTGCACAGGTGATTGGATCCCGTTACCATTAAGCAGGAAATCGAACAGTATTGTTTGATAAGTGAACTTCTCGCTACGTGCGACGCTTGCCGATGATCTGCTGATTAGTATGTATGTCACGATGCTTCATTGTTTGTGGATTGTCGGAAGAGAAGCGGTTTTCACTGAACATTTTGACGGAATATAAATTTTGTTCGGGAAGTAAAGGATAGGATTAAGGGTTGTGATTGGATTAGTTACCGAACTGTGTTGTTTGTACTAGGGTTTTGTGGAGTTGAGCTTTCGATTTCAATAAGCTGAAACTTCTGACTTTGAATTTGACATGTTTGATTCAGTAAAACACAGTTCGCCTTTGATATAACTAGGTACTTTCGTTAGCTACATTTCTTGCTTGAACTTGTCTCCGATAAATTAATATGTGTTACAATTTATATAAACTAGCAAATTAGTCCAATGTATGGTTCTTCATGGTTTGCGCAAATAAATGTACTTACTTGTGCACAAGACTCCCAAATAACAGGAAAATCCACACAATAGTACTACCTTATTGTCGTCATTATTAATTCTGTTCACGTTTAGCTTTGCCTCACGATCTGTCTGCTAGCTCCCAGAGCGACACATCAATCTTTTGTTCACATTCAATTACTCTGAAATTATCACACACGTTCATACTGCACTTGGCGTAGCAAGTAGAGGCACCCTGAGGTTAAAACTGTGATTTTTTTGTGCCGAAAGGACCTAAACCCTAATTGTGTAACACACTTTAAGTCACAATCCGGAAGGTTTTGAATGAAATTGCTAATCCATAAGCCTTGAATGTTCCCACTGCTGAGACACCGGCCTGATCCTCTCGGTGAGAGGGAGTGGGCCGTAATCCACCACGCGGGCCCAGCGCGGGTTAAAAAAAAGCGGGGAAAAGCATTGCCAAGTCTATTACGCAATTACCCCGTAGGATAAAAGTGACGGTTTGGCTTTCCCAAAACAACATTTCCCACGTTTCAAGGTAATCCGGCTCTATTGTTTACATAGTTATTCAATCCACGTTTTTCTTTGTCAGTTAACAGCGATTAATTGATAATTAAACACAATCGATCCTTGTGTTTAACCGCGACCAATACTCGATGTTTGAAGGACACGATGATGTGTTCGCGCCCTAATTGTGACGTCACCGTCTACGGCTTTTAGCACAGTTTCAATGATGTCAATAAGATTAGATTTCAATGTAGATTTAATGACGTTTTATGATTACAAGAACAGCTAAGTTGCATTAACTGTTTAATACCGCAGGTTTGAAGATAATATGTAGATAGCTATTATAATTGATCTCTGTCCAGAGTAATCATACATCCATCTTATCAACTGGCTTATTTTGACCAGTGATAAGAGCTCGTGCTTTGTTACACAATAAATGAAAAGTAACGGCACGGTTTATTTACGGTACGGCGTGTTAACCGCACCGTAGAAAAATTGTGCGACGTTGTATGTGACACGGGTCTATGGTATACGGCGACAACCCCGTGCCGTAGTGGCGCCGTGTCGTCGACAAAATTCCATACAATACTGACGAAAGTACCGACACACGACGAATAAACCGTAGTTTTTCACGGCAAGAAAAACATGTGCTACGTAACGTGTGTGTAGGGCCTAAGCAGAGTATCGCGTGGAGTGACACTAATGATCACTATCTTTCAAAACCGACAATGTTAAATGATTTTATTTTGTAAGTAGGTTTGTACAAACACTTACATGTCAATCATATTTTAAAAACTAGATGAGGTCGGCGTTTCCTATCTGACTAGTCTGAGAAGAAAGGCCGAAACAAAGTCAGAGGTCACCGTCTCTTTTAAAGTCCAGACATAATCTTGGTCGTTTATATTATATGAAGGCGGTTTACCTACTCTGAGATTATCGTGAAATGCTGAATTTATATATAGCGGAAAATAACAAAATCCGCCCCCGTATGTCATCTGTATGTAAATCAGAATTGAGCAGGGTCTACCGCGCTATTAACATTTTACGAAAACCCCTCGGGGATCCTTCATTATCCGATACAGGGAAAATAGAGCCAAATTATCCAATCCCCTAAGGCTTTATAACAGCGTTCTGTGTTCATAAGTTTCGAAATTGTGTATAAAATATCTCTCCTTGTTTATTTGTCTCCTTGTGTTTTGTCGATCATAACCTAATATCTTACCGCCCTTTGTTATATCGATAGTGGCTACGAGACGGAAAGTTTCTTTTTTAACCGTCTTAAACGAGTTTTGGCAATCGAATAGCACGTGTCATTACCACGTTCAAGGTATTGCAGGTGCTTACTTACCCAGTCAAGTTCAATGTCTTCGTCGCCATACACGGCCGCTCGGTTGCGACACCTAATATAAATATTTTTATGTATCGCAGGACCAAGCTTGGACGACGCCAAATAGTTTCGAGGCCTGGCGCCCACAACTTCACGTTAATGAATTGTGTGGCTTATTTAGACGTTTTTTATTGTCGTGATGTAGATTGGAGAAATTCCACCAAGCAAATTGAGACATCATACGACACAATCGTGGTTTTTAAAATAACTTGGTATTTATGGATTCTACAGGCTGCGCGATTTGCGTCGGTTACTTTAGATATAAATACAGAACCGAGTACTTATCTAGATAGTCTTTCTTGTCAAGACATGGTAAACTGTAAATTATATTAGAAATGGAGCTCTTTGCTAGCGAATGTGGCGTCTATCTTCGTAGCTTCTGAGAAGGCTTCAATTGTTTACACACATTGTTTGTTTTGTATTTCTCACAGAAAACACATTTTCATTTTTTTTTACACAATTTTGGAACGCATCCTTCAAAGCTAGAGTGAACAGGCGTCTTTTGGGTACGCTTATTCCACCGCCGTTAACATCATCCTTCTTTTTACATAAGGCAAGATCGATGTTATGAATGACTCCATCGCTGAATAGGCACTGTCAAAATAAAAAAAATGTCGCCGGTGTTATTTATTAATTAAAAATTGTCATGTATTTCAGTGTTCGTGTCTGGAGCCGCGATTGAAGTGCAACAACATGTCGAAGAAGCCGGCCGCGCAGCCGACGCTGCACAAAGTGATCATGGTGGGCTCCGGTGGCGTGGGCAAGTCCGCGCTGACGCTGCAGTTCATGTATGACGAGTTCGTGGAGGACTACGAGCCGACCAAGGCTGACAGCTACAGGAAGAAGGTGAGGTTCTACTTCGTTAAAAGAGACCTCATGGTTTCGATATTTCTTCTCAGGCTTCATTCAGCTAGGAAATGCCGGTGCCATCCTGTTTGTTTTTATATTAACCAAAAATATGTCTTATAAAAGTGTAAGAAGATCTACTTACAGAAATAAACATCATATCATTTCATTAAAACTTGTCATAACATAAAATCCTGTATTCCCCGAGCAACTGTGGTATCATGTTGGACTCCTAGCAATAATGTCAGGCTCTGGGCTCTGGCCAAAAGATACCGAAATCTTCGTTAAAAAGAGGCTAATCCCTTGCCCCTTAGATCACTTGGAACCACATGATTTCGGTTAGCTGGATCAACCGTTATGAACAAGAAAATATGCTAATAAGATAGGGAGAGATGAGTGTTACCTAATACATTTATAATAGGTTGCATAATTGCTTACTTTGACTCATGAGTCATAGATAAAAATAAGTAGCTATTATTGATATAACCTTAATGTAAGCCTCAATATCTGATCAGGATCACACCTGGTACAGTTTCCGTGCTTGCTAAGAATTTCTACTTGATATGCACAAAGATCTGCTCTCACGATTAGGGAGAAAATGAGAGATATTAACTCAATCTTCGCAATATACCAATTGTGCCGATGTGATTGACGTGGGATTCAGCACTTTAAACCCATTGTGAAGATTCTCATGTTTGAGTGAAAAACGTAGGGTAATCAGCTGTTTACTATTTTGTTACAAGTATACCTATTTGAGGTTTTATAGCGACGGATTTTCTCGGCTTTTTTTGGAGACTTCAGATACGCAACACGGCTTGGCTTGGTTCGTCATCGCACCTCTTTCGATGTCCATTGTTTGTCTAATATAAAACGGCGTACATTCGAAGTTGTGATGTATTCATATCGTGCGTTCTTTCGCATCAATCTTACAGCTTATAAAATATACAAGACCATTCATTCATACAGCTTTATAACACACTGCTATCCATTAAGATTCGTGATCACGAACCAACCAGTCAACCAAGTGCTATGTGTAAAGATCTCGCGACGTGATGCAGCTAGATGAGACGACCGTACATTTATTTCAAGGTTTCATAAATTGCAGTGGGAATAATAATGTTTTGCAAGTGATTTTATCTGAATAAGACAAACCTGCACTGATACTACTTCGTTTTGAAATCTTTTCTGTAAGGTAGGTAGGTATTATCTTCTTGTTACGTCGTGAAAGCAGATTGTAGTTATAGTTATATTCCAGATCAAAAACATTTGTTTGTTAATTCATTTGTTAAAAAAATCTACGCCTTTTTTGAGATATTTAAACATTTTGTTTTCGCTGTGGCCTAAATTTTTTCTAGGCACCGAAAAATCATATTTAAAAACAATCACAGACCCCATTTAGCACTTTTTTCTAATACTCAAAAGTCTTTGAGAGAGTGTACGTTCGTGCTTATCTATTCAACTTGATGCGAACAATCAGGAGGTCAATTCCCGTAATTAAAAACGTTCAAAATCTAGTCTTAATCTCATCTCAGCGACAATCGATGTCAAAAATGTAGGGAAATCACAGGTATTTTTGACAGATTGAGATAGATTGGAATACGAATGGTCTGAAATGTATGGAACCTGCCACCTGAGAGGCAACTCTTGCCTTTCAGGTGACCATAAGTCTCGGTATGTGAAAGTAGGTTCTAATACTCCTTTACCTTGGTGTCTCCAGGTTGTGCTAGACGGCGAGGAGGTCCAGATCGACATCCTGGACACGGCGGGGCAGGAGGACTACGCCGCCATCCGCGACAACTACTTCCGCTCCGGAGAAGGGTTTCTCTGCGTGTTCTCCATCACCGAGCCTGAGAGCTTCGATGCTACACAGGAGTTCAGGTAGATAAATATTATAGTCTATCCTTGTAATAGCTGGAAGGCATCTACTGTTCGAAGGCCTTAATATATTCCTAAAACAATATACCACTTTTGGACATATCACTATCATCTCGGCCGAAATGCGTCCACTGCTGGACTTAAGCATCTTCCAACTCTTGTGTTGGCTCTCCTGAATCATACTTTCGATTGGAGGAATGGATTTATAATAATATCTCTGTTTTGATTTTGTAGCTGTTAGAAGCAGAATAAAGCTTTTTTTCATTATAATCACGATCTTCTCTGATTATTGGACCCTACATTGTAGTACATATCTATGTTTTTATTCCTGGTTGTATTTTGAACAGCAATTTATTTTATCTCTACATCATCCTAAGGTAGACTAGCAGAAAGTGCCTAGGATGAGGTCCACTCTCTTAACAGTTTTTTTTATACTTACTTGCCATGTAAATCTTGTAACTTCCAGAGAACAAATCCTCCGCGTCAAAAACGACGAGAACATTCCGTTCCTGCTGGTGGGCAACAAGTCGGACCTGGCCGACAAGCGGCGCGTGCCGCTGGACACGTGCCGCGAGCGCGCGCAGCACTGGCAGGTGCCCTACGTGGAGACGTCGGCCAAGACTCGCGACAACGTGGACAAGGTGCGTGCGGGGCGGGGTGGGGAGAGGGGACAGATACATGGCAGATACGCGTATGGTACACTTAAACAAAAAACATCGGATATAACACTTGTAAGCGATCGCTGAAAGTAATTTCTAGATAAAAGCAAGTGAAATTATGGACTTTTTCTGTTGTTTCGAATAGAAAGTGTTTGGTCAGTACCGTGGCAAGAGCTGAAGTAGGACTAAAGTGCTCGCCAATACGTGGTGTCGTAGCCCAAGTGTATCCAAAATGATGGTCTTAGTACAGACAACCGGCATATTAACAAATTGTCTTTGACAGCGTCTTTATTACGTAGCGGTAAGAGCGTTTTCCTTATTCAAGGTTTATTACTGATCTGCGGTTGCCCGTACTTGTGACATAAAGTTCAAACTTAAATGCTACTCAAGTTTATGTCACTATAAAAAACTTGTACAGTTTAGGATATCCTAATAAACAACACATTAGAGCCTCTCTCCACCTCTTAATACCTACCAAATCTAAATCATTTAAGTCTTTCTTCTTCCTCTGTGACCCACCCGAGCCGAGCCTGAGCTTTGCACGCTTCTGACCACGTTGACTGACACTGACCGACGACGACCAGTGCGGCTCCGGCTGGCTTGTAGAGTTGCGCTGCGCATCGCTCGGCTAACGCTTTTCTATTACTTCACCTACACTTACAGACACACACTTACACGTTTTTGATAACAGTGTTTTCAGGAAATTGATCCGAGGTCTAGTTACTCATGGGTTGTTTCATTGTAGGATCATCTTACTTAAAAAGCGTTCGGTTTTAGACCAGGCAGTGCGCGGTGCAACTCTAATTCAACTTAAAAACTCTTTTCTATCAAATTTTCTCATCAAATAATAAAATAGTCGAGGGTCTGGCAGTAAAAAAACCCTTCCCGTTTGGCTGTCATTACGAATTTAACAAAGCCCTGGTTTTACATTTGCGACTTGGATGCTTGTTTTAGTAGCGCTGCAGAGACGATGATCTTGTCGACTGTCGGTCCTGCTAAATCGTAAATACAGAGACGAAGCAAAAATGTGCTGATTTTGCTAGATCCAAACGGAAAGTTCGGGCTATATTTCGTCTCTGAAGCCCTAAGTTGCAAGCGTAAAAACTGCCATACAAGCATATCAAGATAATTTTGTGGAGAAGTTTAAAAGAGTATTATAAATGCTAGCCGCATTTATAATACTCCTGTAAACCAGTGCTTGGTCAATGTGCGTGGTGGGGGGAAGTGTGAGGGTGTTCGCTTCTGTGTGGTATGTCCGGTGTGTGATGGTGGCTCGTCCGCAGGTGTTCTTTGACCTCATGCGGGAGATCCGGTCGCGCAAGTCCGACGACAGCCGCGCCACCAACGGCGACGTCAAGGGCAAGAAGCGGAGGAAAATCAAGTGCGCCATCTTGTAGACACGGCAGGCGGATATGACGACACGCGATCTCAAATGATTATGATATTACAGACGCCACGTCTATGGGGTTCTTTTGTATTCTCAGGGTGTATATACGGTGTCAGTAGAACGTTAAGTTGCCGTGTGTAGTGTCCGGCGGTGTCCGGGCTCAGGTCCGCAGTCGGCCTCGCGAGTGTCCGGGCGCGTCCGTGTCCGCGCGGCTTGTCTTGTCAGTGATATCGTGTTCACCTGTGCCGGTCTGCTGTGTGTGGGTGCCGCGTTACATAGTTGTGTATGTGATACTTGTCCTATGTACCAGACATTACAATACAATAATAATTTAGAGCAATGCAATAAACTGTTTGACTAGATCAAACAATTATATTTATCTATTTTCATAAAGGTTCATACCATAACAATTATCACATACATCAACACTACTCAAAAACACATCTTGTAAATTCGTCGATTGTATTGTGGACTCTGTGCCGTTTACGTTAAGGTCGACAATCGCGTGTCAGGTGTCACTAGCACGTTCACATGTACTAGGTGTAAGCAGGCTATTGTAAATTTTAATATATTTCGCCCACTTTGGTGCTTGCATTTATTGAATACTGTTTGTAATGATGCAGTCGAAATTATATTCAAAATAAAATAGAAGAATGATTCCTCCAACCCGTGGCGTAAGAGCAATTCTGGCTAAAACTTCACTACCTAAGAATCATGTTTTACAATAACTTGCTTAAAGAAGCTCATTAATATTTGTTGTAATTAAAAATACAGCAATTTTCCTTTGACTTTTCCTGTCTTCTACAACCTAAGTTTAATCTACACTTAAAACAAATACCTTTTCAAGAAATATTTTGACCGAACTCATTACAAACAGAATTCCATAAGTTTTTCTATGGATTAATTATTATTCTTATTATTGTATCAAAGCTTAGTGCTTCGCGTTAATGATGCGTGTCTCCCCGCCGACGTCACGCCGGGTGACGTCACTCAGCCAAGTGTAGGTGTACACTGACAATACGTTTATTGTTCATATTATATGTGTTATTACAAGGCTTTTCACACTACACTAAGGCCGAGATCTATAAATGTTACTTAGCTCGTGCTTTTGACTTGGGTATGTTCCCGTCTCTATCTTGCACAATCTTGTATTTTGACAATTGTGCGATAGTGACAGGAATAACACCTCGTGCTAAGTAAGGTTTATATATCTCTCAGCCTAAGAAAAGCAGCCTTATTATGACGATTTAGAACCATAGTTGTTCCAGTGCAACAGAGATAGAGCTATACAAGACGGATAGCACTTTTTCCCAACGGAATAATGATGGCTTTAACACTTTAATACGGCCCCGGTCCCCGCTTGGTGAAATAAGGGCGACATAAAATATGTTTAAAACCTGGATGCGCTTGTAATATAAACGCGTCAAGGTTTTTCACTTACTACCTACCTTTTACTACTCAGGTCATAGCTAAGAGGCCTAATTAAGATATTGATGATTGAAAGCGAATTCCTTGTTCAGGGTTGTGCACTTAGTCACAAATGATTATATAGGCGCATTACAAAGCATTTTTATGTAAATTATATCTATGAATGCAATACTATTATCGAGAGGAAAACTCGTATAATATGAACAATATTGTACTACTCACACACTCGAACACGCATGGACGGTAGCGTAAGTTTTGTATTTATTTTCTATGTAATAAGTGCTAAATGTATTGTGTAATGTGTTGAGCGGGGTACTGTTATACGTGTTTGCGGAAATAGTATTTATTCAGACTACGCAATGTAGGGGCTAGTCAGTGGAGATATCTCAAAAATATTAAGTTATTTGGTCAAAATCTCACGGTATAAGAATCTCTTGGGTAAAAAATATTTTTGAGATTCACGAACTTTTGGGAATTTTTATTAAATGTACACTTTCTTTTTGTAAGAAAGTAGAAACACGAATACTATTTCAGTGAACAGTTAGTATGTGATGTCTGCACCGGAATGTATAGGTTCGCTTCTAGGAGTAGCCGATAGTTGTCATGTCTTGTATGTTATATGGTTTAAAGTTTTGATTGCCACCATTCAAAGAACATTTTTTATTGAATATTTCTTGCTACCCAGTAGTAGAATTCCCAGTGTAAAACTTAAAAAGAAACTAATTTATTCTAAATGAATAAATTAGTTTCTTTATGTATTTTCTTTCGTATTGCACAGTGGCTGTCAAAAAATAAACCTTAACTATAAATGTAATGCTAAGTTTTGTATGCAATAAAGTCTGATATTGTTAAATGTTCATGATTTACTTTTTATATTTGACCGTTGATCCGCCATTTTGGGCTGTTTGCCTTCTGTGAACGTACTCGTTTACTATGAGTCTCTTGGAATCACATAAAACATACATACGCTAGAACTTTTATAGTGTTTACGGAGAGTCAGGATTGTTCTGTTCAAACATTTTAAATAGTACACATAACTGAAGTGGTTTTCATTAAAAAAATCAAGCAGTGAGTTTACTTTGTGTCGAACGAAGGCTTGTTACTTCACGACAGTGAGTAAGTGAGCGAACGCAGAGGATCAGTCGATGAGAGTTGACGTTACGTTGTAATGCCATTACGATATATTTGTCCACATAGTGCTATATATATAGCACGCGTAGCAATAACATGTTAGCATAATATACTGTTATCGGGGCCAGATGTGTATATCTTTAGATGGTCCCCAACTGCCAAGACGAACTAATTTTATAAGTCCATCCGCAAAAATAGCAATCCTTCAATAAGGATACTATTCTATCGCGTGTCTCCTCTAAATGACGTCACGTGTCGATAGAAATTGTCGAGAATAGGCATAAACTTTTATAATTATCGTGTCTCACAGTTACTGTCGACAGATGGCGGTGTTTTCAAACTTATATTCCTAAATGTACTTGTAATTTTCTATAGGCTAGTAATTTTAGTTCACAAATGTATGGATTATGTACCTACGTGTATGTATGTATATCGAAGTCACAGGAACAAAATGATTGATATAAAGCAGGAAATATACAGATTTGCAAAATGATGTGTATTATTTTATCAAAACACGATTAGATGGAGACGAAAATAATGTTGAGGGCAGTTTAAAACATTAGTATGCCTAGGAAGAATGGGATTTACCATCATAGATGCAACTACATACATGTCGCACCAAATAACATATTCCAGAGTAATAAACCTGTCTAGTTAGGTAAGTATTCGAAATAACGAATAATCCAGCACTAAGTAACAAACAGGTAATCGTTTTATTTAGATTACATTTCACGAACTAAAGCATGTAACTTGTAGATTGTGTCGGCACTTAGTTCTTTTAATATACCTTAGTTCAACTGAAATAAGAACTATAAAAGTTAAACAGTTCTTTTTACTAGTTTTTATCATTCTGAAATCGACTTACTTCATTTGTATTTAAAGTTCAAATTTGTGTGTTTTTTTTCATATTTACTTTTATTTGGTAAGTATGTAACGTCTTGCGAAATAATACTGAACGTTACTCTTAATTGGTAAATATAAAACCTACAGGCGTTCCTGACACTGATCCGGCAGATGTCGCGCATAAAGAAGGGGCTGGCGGCCCACGAAGAAGAGGAAGAAGTCAAGAAGCGAGGACCTTGCTGTGTCGTGTGCTAGCTACTCACTCACTGTACTCGGCTGATCACACACTAGCACAGTGCAACTACTTACAGCAGTTCATCGCCCATGCATTTGAAAGGAGCTGTTACATTTACACGGTGCGATGTAATTGCCTGTGGCATGCCATAAGTTTACTTATATCAATATCAATGTTACAATATGCCACAGCCACAGGCCAGAAACTTACGCCGTGTAAATGGGGCTTTAAACTTCCGACCCCTTACCCAACCCCAACGCACGATAGCGAAAACGTTCATGTTGGTTCATGTTGTTGTGGTAAGTAGTTACACTGGCACTAGTATGAACGTAGCCGCAGGAAAGAGATAGCTAACCTCATACAGGTTTCACTCTGTTCCATCACAGTGCTTATCAAATAAAATGGCATAGAGTTTCTGCAGCGTCTGGTAAGATCAACCGCAGCTACCTCTTATATACACACTAAGTAAGTTAGAGGTATACTTGTAAAGACTAATCGTGCTAAGATTTTACCTAATAAGCGTTGGCTATGTTCATATATCTAAAAAACTAGCACTGCCAGGTTTTCTAATACGTCTTCGAGATGTCAGTTATTATTGTAAAGTGCCATAAACCAGAATTTTCGGGATATAAGTGTTTTCTAATGATAACTGACTATTTGATATAAGAGTAGTGCTATATACTCATTTATTTCACTGGTCTAAAGTGTACGATATAATAAAATTGAAGTAAATCTCATCTCACTAACCGATGCATATCATGAGAGCATTATATCAATTTTCGTTACATTCCAAACAAGGACTGATTATAAAAAGACCATGCAGTAGTGGCGCCATCTATTATTTACATTATATGTGTGGCTGTCATTCTCAGGCGGAAGTAGATATTTTTATATGTAGTTATGATATTTAAATACTGACTGCTCGCTCAATCTCATAAGCTCTGCTTGTGCCAATCTTAATCGAAACTCCTTTATTAAGTGTGCCATAGCAAAAGTGACCTAAATTACAGATTTGGGCATTTATAATATTTTACACAAAATAGAAACCAGGAGGCCAATTCCCATAATTGGAACATTCAAAATGTAATAGTTGCAATCTCATCTCAGCGACAAATAATGTCAAAAATGTAGGTTAATTACAGGTATTTTTGACAGATTAAGACAAATTCGAATGCAAACACAACAATACGGGAATTGCCTCAGATCTCGGGAATTCTAAAAACCTGTGTTAGGTCACTTTCGTTCTTGCGATGTTATCGGCTATCTTGCCAAAACCAGCTACTACCTAGTTACTCGATTAATATGAATATTTCTGTAAATAATTATTATAATAAAACAATTGTATTATATTTGTGCATTTTAATTTATAAAATATATCTGTTACAAAATGTACCCTTAATTCAGTCTATGACATTACACATTTATTCTTATTATTACTATTTACAATGCGTTAGTTGTTCACATTTGTTAAAATTATATTCACACAATACCTTATTTAGCTTCTATTGCAAAACGTTATTTGAGTTTAGGTCTCACATTGATACCGAAACTATTTACTGACGGAGTTCTTTTGTTTCGAAAATATTATTATATTGCCAAAATAAATTACCAATAAATAACAACACAAATATTATCAAAATCTTAACTTATTTACTGTGGCACGAGACAGTAATAAATAACAATTTTTTTTAGTTTCAACTTTAATGACACGGACCTAAGGTTCAGAATGACTATAATTTACGATTGCTGTAGGTGGGGCACTAACTCCACCTACATGCCTATTTATGTCAAAAAGACTAGGAATCGACTAGGTGTATCATCTTCAAAACCCGTCGTTGGAACAGTCTGGCATGGAAATATTTTGATACACATTTGCTATGGAACAACTAGATCCACCGAACCATTCGTGTAGGAATACTGGCTTAAACAGTGGCAGAATTTGCTTCAAGTCAACCTCACTTAAGTATGGTGGGTGGTATGAAAATGGGGACGCATTTCGGGCTCATTAAAGCACACGTACATACAGCTCCAGAGAAACCTCACCCCCTAGAAATATATAAAAGCGCGCCATCTCTGTGACATCAATGAAGCTGCTCAGATATTTTCTAGAAATAAAAAGCTTACGGCGCTCACGCAAGCCCCCGCTAGGTAATATCCATCACATCCTAGCTATTGATATTTTTAAACTTCCAAACGTGTTCCACTAACATTCTACTTTTTTTTACAAATTTCTAAAAACTCAACAAATTTTTAAAATTTAATAAAATCTATCTCATCGTTCATGTCGGCCGAGACGTTTTTATAATAAAATAGATAATGAAGAAGATTGAGGGTAAGCTTATAATTTTGTCACGTAAAACATGAAGTCGCATCATAGCAAAATTACTCGCCTACTTGTGTTTGAATAACGACTTATTATTAATTAACTATAATACACTATACAATTATGTACTATGCAATTATGAACACCTTTATAACATACCATGTTTCTGGCAAATAAATAAATAAATAAAATCATGCCTCGATTGAGTAACTTTTTAAAAGTGAAAATAATCGTCCCTTGGGAACAAAATCAAAGTATAATGCTCGAGAATTAAATGTCGACGTAAGTGTAATCTAAATTATAATCCGTTTATATTTTTTCTTTTTCTATTAGAAATCTAACTTTTTGATTTACTTAAAGAGAAACACAGTTCGTTTATGGGTGCGACGGTATCAAGAAACTGGTGAAGTGAAGTGTAACCGCCAAGGGCCACGTCCGATTGCTTACACAAATCAATCCAACTGTCATCGTGATATTGTTAATAGCCATACCACGGATTCTTTCATGACCACCCGATCTAGTGCTACAAGACATGTCATTTTGCTTACCACTGTCCGAAGACATTTACATGCAGCTGGGATATAATGATAATCCAGCCAGAAAAATTGAACTAACCGAAGCTCATCGTCAAGCCAGGATAAGATTTGCAACCCAATATATGAATTTAGATTGGGAAAATGAAATGTTCATTTTTACCGACGAAAAGACGTTTAAGTCCGATAAAGATGGACGTAACATACTGTGGAGAGGACCAGGCGGACGCTACAACCCACAAACCTTTGAGGACTAGTGGCAGATTATCGCTGGGTAAGCAATAGTTAATTTAATTAAATATTAAAATTTACCTACTCACTTGATTAAAATATAAATACCTACTATTTATTTGCTAAATTATGACTCATTAGCGCTGTCATCATTATTTTATATTAGGCTCTGCAAAACGAAACTGATAAGGAACCTACATGACATGACAAGACAATGACATTGTCTTTTTATATGTATAAGGTATATTAATAAAACTTTTGTGTGTTTTCGGGATATTGGGGATGGATGTCTTCAACGGGCCCTTGAGAGCTTGTCGAAGTCGAATGAATGGCGAACGTTACATGGAAATCCTAAGAGACGTGATGATTCCAACAGTGCGCAAAGTATACCCTGATGGACACATTTATTTTATTCAAGATAATAGTTCGGTGCATCTCTCAAGACCGGTTATGGAGTGGTTTTCTACACAACGAGACATAACTGATTGGTTGGCCATATAAAAGCTCTGACTTCTGACTTAAACCTAATAGAAAATTTGTGGGGTCAATTGGTGGTTAATTGGGACTCAAGTAAAGACAGAACTAGACAAAATTTAGATGAAGAGGAGAATGAGAAATTAATGAGAACTTGGGAATTAATGCGATTAAGTGACATTTGTTTTAATATGGCAAATTGAATGAGATCAAGATTAGAAGAAGTTATCAGTAAATAAATCTTTGTTATCTAAATTGGGTTGATATGTTAATTAATAACATAAAAATAATAAAAAAAATATTTAAAAATATAATTTGTAAGTATGTAAATGAAATAAAGGAAACATAATAAATAATACTACGTATATAAGTGAATATTTATTCCGAAAGATAAAGACCGCCTTGTAAGCACCTACTTCCCCTCTTAACCCGCAACACTCCGCTATCGCCCCACAGTTACCACCAGGGCTGCCTAAATATGCTGATGTTGGTTAGCGCATGACAATTTTGTATCAATAACGTAAACAATTATTGTTAAATGGGTATCTTGCACGCTTACCTACTTGTGGAATCGATGTCAATAACTACAGAACACTAACTTCATTGCTGTCACAGAGATGGCGCGCACGCAAACATCGTAGTGTATCATCCTTTGATAGATGTCGCTTTTTATACAATTCTAGGGTGAGGTTTCTCTGGAGCTGTGTACAAGCACAGCAACGGCTCAGCATCGCCTCAACTCGAGCCGTTCAGGATTCTTTCTACGAACTTCATACTGCAAGGCACACTTGGTGACACTTGAGCATCGTAACGGCATCGCCTCGGCTCGGGATCAGCTAGTAATATGAGGTGAGATGATGCCGATCCGGTGAAGTGCTTATACGTTTGCTATGAATTTTAATGGTCGTCAGTCACGCTAAAGGTCCCTGCAGGTGGGAAACCTAATTTCCAGCATTGGCCGGTCACGCCAGCTGGCACTGATGCCCACAGCCGGCGGGACACAGCTGGTGCTTGTCCATCCAGAGTCGCATGTGGTGCAGGTGCCCACCGTGAGAACATCCCTGACACCACGCGTACAGTCCTCGCACCACCTGCAACCAAGAAACCAGGTTCCTATTTGACGAAAAGTGAAGTCTCAAGTGAATTTGAACGATGTGCAGTACTAACTGTTAACTTGACCTGCCCTACACTTAAAATTACAGTTACACACCCGGATCATCATCTCTTCTAGCCTTGTCCAAAATATGTTGGGGTAGGCTCTCAGTTTAACCGGATGCAGCTGATTCCCAGTATTTTACATGGAGCGACTGCCTATCTGACTTCCACTACCCAGTTACTGGGTAACATGATACCCCTTAGTAAGACAGGTTGTTAGACTTTCGGCCTACCCGAAACGACACGACGAGTGATATGAGCACTGATAACATGCAGACAGAGTGGCAGTAGAGGCGTACGTCGAAAAGAAACTGTTTGCGCCTAAACCATTATTAGTTTGTATTAATCGATGGCGTACTACTTATTTTGCTAATTTATATTAATAATATATGCATTTTGTGCAGACCTTTACGTTTTTATATTAGTGCTAACAGCGGAAACTTGTAAATGGTTTTTAATTTCATATTTTTTGAAAATTTGTACATTTTTGCAGCCTTCATGTTGGATTTAAATTTTGACCGCACTACGCACCTTCGAAAACCATGAAAACGACACCCATGACGAAATTTTTTATATAATTTTTGCAGCCGCCATTTTGGATTTTCATTTTCACCTCACTGTAGGCTTCAGCACCCTCGAAAAATATGAAAACGACACCAGCGACGCAAAAAGTTTCAGCCGATGGCTTTTGACTTTTTAAGCCAATGGTTTCAGCACCCTCAAAACTACGAAAACTATATACATATCTCTCTCTATTTCTATTACATATAAAAAAAAAGTCGCAAGGAAGGCATAACGTTTTTCGTTACGTGACGATTTCTACCAGTTTACTACAACCGCAAGCTCCGTAAAAGAACTTCGATCCAAAAAACCATACCTGATGGCACACGGCGCACAAGTCGGGCAGGTGGCGCAGGTGCGGGTGGCAGGAGTCGCAGGCCGCGTGCGGCCGGGTGCGGCGCCCGCAACGCCCGCAGCATACCGCGACACTAGTGGACTGCTGGGACATCACCCATACGCTGTTCAGCCAGGCGCACCGTACCACCTGGATGAGGAAGATGTTTTAACATATATCAGACAAGTCTGGCGAAGACAAAAAACCTAACTGGGAAATTATTTTTGATTGTAAAACAAAAATATAAGCAGACAAGAACATTACCTCAGTGGCGACATTCCACAGTTTGTGTCTCTGCAGCACGTCGATATATCCCAGAAGCCAGTGCTCCTGTAAGCTCTCCTCGATGTACGGGAACAAGTCACTCCTGATAAAACAAACAATATTTCATTCTGGTCGTCAGCCGACTGAAGAGCAGATCTTTTTTACATTCAGAGAGATGACTGAATGAAAAAAACAATCAGCAGCCTAATTGCGTAACCATTTTCGGCAAATGATTGAGATTGATTGGTTTCGTTTCGATCGCTTTTTGTTTCATTTTACGATTTTCTTAAGCACATATCGTTCACTCTTTAGCGTTTCAAACCAACAGCTGTTGCTATTACACGATAGTGGAGTTACGCAATACGAAAATCGTAAAATGAAACAGAAAGCGATCGAAACGAAACCAATAAATCTCAATCATTTGCCGAAAATGTGATACGCAATTAGGTTGCTGGTCACAACAGCATTAGGGGTCCTTTACGTTTAAAATTTCAATCAACTCATAGATGTCGTTGTATTGATTTATTTATGTACAACTTGATTTATGTAAATTTTCTGACATTGTATGGTTTTTTATTTTTTATGTATGATTGGATGTGCGTGTGGATTGAGAGATCTTTTCGAAAAACTCTTCCAATCCGAACCAAATTTTAAGAGGATTTAGGAAATAATTGTGAAAACTTCATGGTAAGGTATAAAATTTGTGAAACCTAAACAAAGAAAGTTAGAACTCATTAACTGGATCTCTCAATCTGGACAACTGAAGAAAAAGCCATAACGCGTATCCAAGAATATACTGCCTATGTGTTTATAATTTGCATTTTAATTAATTGTGAAGGATTTGTGAAAGCTGCTAAACAAAATTTCGATTCGTTTCAAAGCCACCTTTAAGATTTATAACGGTTTATATGGATCACTCAGAGTGGACAATTTTCAATTGAGTGATCTTGTAAAACACGACCTAATACTGAAAAAGTATGAATAATTATCATGTTTATTGCAAATCGTCGACGATACTGCAATAGCGCTGATCTACTATTTGCAATAGTGCGTAACTACAAGGTTGTTATCTTTACAGGAGATAAAAAAAACTTCATAATTTTAGTATTTAGAATGATAAGCGCATCTTTTTGAAATATAGGGACTTTAGAGTACCAGGCCACCAGTCAGTGGCAGAAAATTTACGGTTTTTCTAGTGGTTTGGATTTATGCTAGGACAGCGCGGCGCGTAAATTTGAATTTCGCTACTTTTTGCAGTTTCGCGGTATTGCAGATGGTAGTTCAGCGCTATTGCAGTATCGTCGACGAAATTATGATTCTGGGAAAATTTGTGAAACAAAAATCGTGATTGATTGTTTATTTATTGTTTGTGCTGACAATCAGATCTACTTTTAAGAGTATTATATATTAAAGAAAAAAAAGGAAGGAAGGAAAGGAAAATATAAAAAAAAAAAAAAAAATATTAAAATATCAAAAAAGAATACAAAAAAAAACAAATAACAATTAAATACCTATGTTTTAAGAATGGTGTGTGGAGTGTGTTTATGATGTAGGTACGTATGTGTGGTGAGTTTTTGTATGAGTGTAGTGAGTGTGAGGTGTTTATGTGAAGCAATAAAAGGAAAACAAGCCATACTAGGCAATGTATTTTAGTAGTGATTCAGTTTGTGTATAGTCCTGTTTTAGGAGCCATTCCATCACCTTAGCTTTTAAATTAAACTTATTGCAATCGAGTATATTTAGTTCTTTATGAATTTTCTTGTAGATTAGTGTACTTATTGTGAAGTATTGGTGTCTGGCAAAAGCGGTTTTGTGTCGCGTACCTGGGGGAATATTGGTTCGCTTGTTGGGATCAGACGGTGGGACACTGGAGTGTCTTCTGAGAACGGTTTGCAACACAAAGAGCTGACGGACTGTTAGTACCTTACAATCTGAGTAGAGTTGATTTGTTGGATAGCGATAAGGTTTTCGTAGCATCACTTTCAGTATTGCTCTCTGGGCTCTCTCCACTCTAAGAAAGGTGGTTTTAGCTGCACCGCCCCATACATTGATGCAGTACCCAAGGACGGACTGACACAGAGCATAGAACACCATTTTTAGGATATCCAGGTTTGCAGAAGCTCTAAGTGACTTGAAGATATGTATTAGTCTTAGCGTTCTCGAGGTTAGGGCATCAATGTGTTTATTCCAGCGTAACCCGGCATCTATTTGAACACCAAGGTATTTGACATGATCGGTACGCATGAGTGTTGGACATTGGCATGGAGATGACAGATGTGAGCAAGTATGCGCTATTATAGAAAAGGTGTGGTTGGGTGCGGAGCTCTGACGGATGGCGAATGGAATATATGATGACTTGCTACAGTTGAGGGTAAGTAGGTTTAAGTTGAGCCATTTTATTATTTCACGTAATGCCAATTCCGCGCTTCCTTTAACACTATCCCATGTGGAACCGTCAACTATAACCACGGTGTCATCAGCATATACAAAGATCGTCGAGTTGGGGAGGGACATTCTGCATAAGTCATTTATATACAACTTGTCCCGGAATTAACGCACACCACCAGACACCCCAATTAGAATGTTATGTTATAATCATAATACATACACTGATTTTTTATTATTATGTAATAAACATTGTTTTTCTCATAAATTAGTTACCAGGGATTTATTTATTTATTTATTTATTTACTGATTGTGGGAGAAAATTGTGGTCACATTACAAATCTACGCATGCAAACAGTCCCACTCGTTTAGGGGTCTAGCGCAGTAGGTACTTCATCTATTTTGGTTTGTTTTGACTGTACAGCGGAAGTGTGACAGTAATTTACGTAGTTTTAATTATTTTTGGGATAAAATATTACCTATATTAAAAATTACAGAAATCGATTCAGTAAACGATTCTGAACAAACTACTTTCATAATGTGCATTAATTAAGTTACACATTGTATATTTGAAATAAGATAGGACCCAAGATGCTACCTTGGGGAACTCCGTAGGACAAGTTTTCTTCATCACTGAAGTGATTATCAATTTTGGTTCTTTGGGTTCGGTTGTTCAGATAATCTGTGAAGATTTGCAGTGCTATACCTCTAACACCAAGAAGCTCCAATTTGGCAATAAGTATGGGAACAGAAACTGTGTCAAATGCCTTCGAGAGATCTAGAAATATTCCCAGACATTTGGTTTTCCTATCGAGATTCCCAGCAATCAACTGCGTCAAATCAAGTACTGCATCTTCAGTCGAGACGCCGGAACGGAAACCATACTGAGAGAGAGAGACCATAGTTGCATCTACTTTATACAAATCCAGCACCCTCATGAGCCATGTATCCATATTATATAGCCATAGGCCTCCTTATAATCTATCCAACATGTCGACAGATCCTTTCGGGAACGACGAACCTGTTGGCTAATGAGGAGTAGCTCCTTAGTACCGCGGGACCTGTTCTACATCCGTTTTGAGAGGCAGACATTGTGTCAGCAGAGTTGGTGTCTATATGTTTGCTTTTAATTTTAGCTCTCAAAATGGATGTAAGAACTTTATAGACCGTCGGTAAACAAGTGATCGGCTTATAATTTTTGGGTTCTGCGATGCTACCTGATTTATGGAGCAGGTGGGTAACTCCTGTCGTTAGGAATTGGGGTAGCGAACCAGACTCCAAAGCAGTCTGGAACTGAGATGCCAAGCGAGCGTGCGACCTTGAAAACCATTTAATCTCTGGAGACTTCCAGTTAGGTAACGGACGGACTGCACGAGCTACATCTTGGGGGCAGATGGTAATAGCCTCCATTTCTGGTATTGGATCACAGGCTCGCTCGACTTCTCGAGCCCAATCACCTTCGGTGTGACTGACAGGCACCGACCAGAAACTACGCCAAAAAGAACACATGGCCTCATCATCCGGCAGGCACGTGTCAGCCACACCTTGGTCCGGTCGCTCCCAACCCCTATAAACCTTTCATCGCTCTGGAAGGTGCGATTTTGAGTGTATCGCTCTACTCGCCGCTTATACCGACGAATACGGTTCGCCCCTGCATACACTTTCTGCTTCAGGAAGTCGATGCGCTCTGTGACACAAGACATATAGTCTTGAGGACTGACATCAGTCCCTGAGAACGCCCGTCTCACAAAGCGCATCACTCTAGGGCGAGTATTGCCCTCCCTGAAGCAGATTAGTTTGCCGATGAGCGCCCTGGCCCCACCAATACGGCGTTCAATCCTGCACTGCCAGGCTGGTACGGCTGGTTTCGGTTGTGTAGCTTTAGAGTCATTAATTAAAATTATTATAATAAATTATCCTCACCTATGTTCCTGTAGCACCAACATGACCACGGCTGCAGTTTGCACGTCTCCGAGCTCCGCGTGAAGCTTCAGCGCCGCGGCCAGCAGGGGCGCTACTTCTAGCTGAGGACTCTTGGCTTCTCCCACACGGATCGCCAGGCCTGAGTCGCCACCCTCGCCCTCGTCCATCTGATTGGATAACACTCATGGTCAGGGAGTTCACACACGCTAAGCGTAAATTCTAAGGAGCGAGCTATACTCGGAGCTTTTTGAAGGATAAAATCAGAAATTAAATTACCCGGAAAAGAACCGGAGTCACCGACATAGTTTGCAGAGTAAGCAAACTGAAGTGGCAGTGGCTAACGATGTACAAGCCGGAGGTGGCAAACAACAATAAACTCACATGCATATTGTTGTGGTGGTACCCGGAGTGGTCGAGGTTGGGCGGCGCGGTGCAGGCCGAGCCGCTGGAGCCGCCCGAGCCGCTGGAGCCGCTGGAGCCGCCGGGCGACGAGCTGCCGCCCGGCGACGTGCCGCCGGCGCGCTGCGGTGCTGCACAACATCATAATACAACCACACATGTCATCCACTCGTAGGAAAGTACGCGGCTATTCCTATGAGTTGTCAAGGAGCAATGTTTTCAAACAAACTCCGTTACCGCATAGCGGTCGCATGTCACTTTTACAAACTGTCAATTTCAATCAATAAGTCGACACTGATATATACAGACAAATATTAAGGTATATATATATGTTAACATAGTTATTCCCTGCTGCACTAAATATAGTAAGTAGCAGCTTGGTTTATGTTACTAACGATAAAGAGAACAGGTATTTCTGCCGTCAGACAGCATTCTTGTTTCAGTTTGGTTTGGCTGATGTTGGTGACTTTATGCAGATAGGCAATAGATCGACGAAGTCCTAGGTGTCGCGTATGTCTGTAATCAATTGTCATCAGGTTTACCCGTCGATCAGAATAATTATTTTTGCATCTTATAACATCCTGCAAAAATGTACAAACTTGATGAGCTCATACCGTTATGCTCCTTTTCGTCATGTCGCACGTGGTGCGGCGAGGCGTGGTGCGGCAGGTGCGCGGGCGCAGGCGGCGGCGGCGGCGGCGCCGTCCTGAGAGGGAAGGCCTCCTCGGGCAGCGACCAGTCTGCCGCCTCTGTGTCCACGTAGTGCGCAGACGCGGCCGACACCCAGCCCGCCGTCTCTGTGCGACAGGATATGCTGTCATTGTTTAGCCAACAAATTAATATTATAAATACTAAACAGGAGGCTTACTATCACCTTTTCAATTTTCATTCAGTTCAGAAGCAAGCTTAATTTAGTTCTGCTAATAATCGTACTATGAGAGTAATATAAGTGAACAACTATTGAACGAAGTTTACCGAAGTCGAATGGTAATGCTTGTCTGTGGCCTGCTGTAATGTCATTGCCTTTTTAATAGGCATCGTTCAAAAACTTAAATCTAATTTTATTTTCATTTTACCGGTTTTTTGAAAATAATAGAAACATGAGTTTCTTGGGTATATACATATTTTAACTATGATTATGTATAACAAGTTACCTTCATACATTATCTAAAAGCACTACAAAGCTCAATTTCCCGTTCAAAACAACTTTGTAACTTTGAAGGATTCAACGTGATTTTGAACGTGTGTGGTTAGCACATGCAACAATTAAAAAAAAAATGTATTTTTGCGCGGCAAATAAAATGTTTCATGTTTGTATACCTCTTCACAACTTCGTAAGTTTGTTTTTACTTATTTCACGCATTCTTAATTGGAATGTCGCTTCAGAGATTAATTATAATGAATGTGGTGAATTTATTTTTAGTGAAACACGAACAAGTCGTGTTCGTATGCCAACTGCTTCGCCGGGAGTTCTTAAATAATCATAGAGAAATTGCAGTTATGTATAACAAATCCACCCAAGCACGGGAACATAGCAAGCCAATGTGGAAAAGGGTTGCAGAGAGAATATACTATTTTTGCCCCCTTGTATTGTAACGTCTATTAATCGTATTACTTATACCTTAAAAAAAGTCACCAATTTATCATTTAAAATGGTATTTTTTTTTAAATAAAGCCTAACCGGGATCACGACATCGGAATAAAAAGAAAATGTATTCATTTAATTTTGTTTTTTTATTATTATTGTGTATGAACGAATTATGTAACTGAATTGAATTAGTGGATTGTGTATGTAATGTGACTGAATGAGTGTATTTTTTTTTTGTATTATGAGTCGGTGATACTCGAATTAAAATGATTTTTTTTTTATTTACTCCAGAAGGCTGGTGTGTTAATTGTTCAGTAAGATTTCAACGCAATGTGCGAAGACAATGTTGGCTGTTGTGCACATGTACACTAATATTGAGCGTGCGGTATTTATGTATTTTCATCTTGGACACGGTATCAAGATGAGAAGTGGAACGACCTGCATAATTTTAGATGAAATACTATTTACTTCTAAGTCGACTGACGTTGAAATTGATATCCTAATTTTTATAATAAAAATATTCCCCCGAAAGCCCGAAAGTCCGACAACCAGTCTTACCAAAGGGTATCGTATTACCCAGTAACTGGGTTGTGGAGGTCAGATAGGCAGTCGCTCCATGTAAAATACTGGTATTCAGCTGCATCCGGTTAGACTGGAAGCCGACCCCAGCATAGTTGGGAAAAGGCTAGTCAATTATATCTGATTTCTGATTGCATGAACCGTTTTAAACAATTCAAAAGTTTAATCCCTACTATTTATTACTGAACAGTGCATTATTTTACTAAATTATAAAACCGAGGCCAAACTACTCACTAAACAATAGAGCTCTTTTAATGTTTTTTAGTTTAAGATCGTACTTCTCAGTATTCCCGCTACACGAAGTTTAATTATACCATTGCAATCTAGACAACTTATGGAACAAATAAACATGCGCTTCATTAATAGATGCCAAAATTTTGGAGGACCTAATCGCCGAACAAAAAAAACTCCTTTTACATTCTGCTGGCAAAGGAGCAGTTAAGTCTGCATGCGAATGGTCAAAGGTATTTTTACCATATCACTGCAATTTTCTCATAGCGTAGTTTTTCTGCTTAAGTTATAAATACCTACATCAGAGCAATGCATGATAAAAAAAGGCTAGTAAGAAGCAAGGGTTATGAATTTGATTTCATAAAACATATTGGCTATTGAATCCTTATTTGAACATAAGATTGCGCTAGGCGTTAGGTACTTATTTACTATGACACAGAGAAATAATAAAAAAAGCGTTGTATGGGCACTGAATTACAAAACAATGTTGAAAAAGCTCGTACGAGTCATCATCTGCCTGCCTTTTCCCAACTATGTTGGGGTCGGCTTCCAGTCTAACCGGATTCAGCTGAATACCACTTTTTTATCCTCCCGAAACTTCCGTGTCCGGTGAGGACCTGCGTCAGGCGGTAGGTGAGGGCGCCGTGGCGCCTCTCTAGCCACTCCTCAAAGAGGGGTCTTATCGCCGCTATCGCGGCGTGCCCTGCGCTGGGTTGCGACAGTCGCTCTTTCCATGTCGCCATGCGATCGAGCCGGAGATCCGTCCGCTCCGCCGCAATTTGCCGCGGGAGCGGACTTTCCCCCCGGCGTAGTGCCTCCGCGCGCCACTCATACAGGCGCGCGAGGACTATCGCCTCCAGATCCCATGGCGGCAGTCCGGCAAGGAGGCTTGCCGCCTCGCGCGAGATTGTGCGGTAGCCCCGGATGAGCCTTACGGCTACCCGCGGCGGCCTTCTGGGGCGCGTTCAGGTAGCGGGCGGCACGCAGCCGCAGTGAGCGCGCCCACACCGGGGCCCCGTATAGGGCCATGGACCGCACGACCCCCGCGTAAAGCCTCCGGCAGGAGGCGTTTGGCCCCTCAGGTTGGGCAAGAGCCGCTTGAAGGCGGCCCCAGCCCGTTCCAGTTTGGGGGCCAAACGTCGGAAGTGTTCGACGAAGTTCCACCGGCTGTCGAGGACGTGACCCAAGTACTTCATCGTCGATGTGAACCCCTCCTACCGTTAGTTGGGATCCCGGTGGTGGCGCGTTCCGGGGCCCATGAAACGCCATGGCCTCGGACTTGTGCAATGCCACCTCGATCACATACATTCCTCACTCTGACATACACATCCTCACTCTAACATACACACATATGCACCGTAAAAGTCGTTTCTTATATCCCTTATTCCTTCGTTTTTGATTTTATTATGTACATACTTTGTTAACCTGCACTGTCAATGACTATTTTTGTAATATTTAGAACACGACTTAAAAGCTTTCTGGTATCACAGTGACAGCAGAACACTGACCCCTAAGTCACAGGATCACCCAGTTTAGGGGCCAGGGTTTACCTTATCCGTATGACCTTTAGCTAACCATTTTTATGTATAGTCTTTAGCAATGTCAAAGGTTTTTGTATCAATAAAGATTTTTATTTTTTATTTTTTTTTATTAATAAAAAATATGCCCGATTTAGATTATAAAAACATTAATCAAATTAATTTCATAATTACAATAAAATATAAATGTCAAAATTAGGGCTTACACTATTACAGATTGATATCAGATGTCATGTAAGTGATTACAGAATGTAAATCAACGCAAAAAAAAAAGAATAAATTATACAATTACATCAGCAACCAGTTTGATTTTGTCTAGACTCTAGACTCAGAGATTGTCCTATCGAGCAGGACCAGCATGTTTCCAAGCATTCTAATCTTGGATATAATCCTCTAATTTGTAATATCCTTGTTTACAAAGTGTAATTGTAATATTAAATTTTCTTTCATTTAATTGCAATTTTTCTCAAGGTATTTTGTTGTAACATTTAACACAGTACCCCATAAAAGATGTATGTACTTTAGACAATCTGAAAAAAGGTAAGTCTAATTTATCTTTATTTCTAGTATTAAAATTATGACTATCACTTATTTTATTAAAAAGATGTTGATTTTTTCTTACATACATAATATTTTCATAAATGAATTGGCAAGGTACGGTCATAATATTAACCTTTATAAATAGTTCCCTAAGAGATTCGCCGCGACGTAGATTGTAAATGGCTCTGACAGCTCTGTTTTGCAAAATAAAAATGGATTGTCAGCAGCACGACCCCCCCACAGTAAAATGCCATAAGACATAATACTGTGGAAGTAACTAAAATAGACCAAACGCGCGGTTTCTACATCTGTTAATTGTCTTAACTTTCTAACAGCATATGCGATAACAATAGATGTTAGCTTAGTTACTGTGACCAATTCGGCATCGGGAGCCATGCCAAATGTTTATTGTGACTGCAGATAAGCCATTCTGCATTACGTCTAAACGTTGGTAGCAGTTTTGTTAAACGTAACGCAATGGCAATCCAGCTGAACGTTGTTCAGTCAAAATACATAACAGGGCTGTTTTATTTATAACTGGCGGTGTTGTAAAACAACGAATTTTTACAATCCATCTGCGACCTAGACATCCAATTCTAAACCTAATATTGTACTCACCATCAGTTCTTACATGCTTGGCTTGCTTGGTCGGCGGTATGTAGATGCTCAGCGTGGGTTTGCCCAGCACCCCACTATTATGGAACTGTGTCTCCGCCCAGTCTTCTACTTCTTCTAAAGGTTCCTCTTCTACTGCATTACTGGTAAAGAAAAACATTATGATTTTAATTTTAGACTACTGATCCTTTGTACTTTTCTAGACTGCTTGCCATTTCTTTATTTATAGTTAATTAAAACGGTACAATACCAATTACATTGATTAACATAGAAACTATTAATATTACATTGACAATGATATGTTGTAATTATAAAATTTAATTTAAAACTAACACGGAATAGTGGACTCCCTTGCATACTTTCTCCATTCATCCGTTTCACATCACACTCAGGATTGGCAGTCAGAAGGGCATTTAGCATTTTTAAAGTACGACAGACTGGGTATTCGGCTCTGGCTACCGTTTTGGATGACAGTTGCGCAAACAGATTGTGGCGGCTTTGATGGTGAACGGTGAGGGTGATGGGCAAATAATCGGCAGAAAAGGCTATGGACCTCTAGGTAGATGATATGTCCCTGTACGGTCTTACAAGTTACCGTGAGCTGTTCAAGTCCTCTTCTCACCTCTCAACGAGTTAAAGCCGTCCCTAAACGATAGTTGGTAGAGTACATATGAAAGAAATGATATAAGCTTTGGAGGAGGGATCTTAGGAATTGGGTCATATTGAAATAATTTTATTTCACATAAACCTACATGAAATTGTGATTGTTTATGGAAATAATTGATTTACATAATAAACTTGTATCTCAGGTAGGGTCTAAAATTCCTACAAATAGTAAATAATTTATCCACTTTAATTATGAAACGACACTTATGAAACGTCAAAAGCTAAGTGCACGTTTCTAATTGGTCGTTACCAACGCAGAAGAGCCGGCAAGAAAGTTCACTTTTCAAATAACATTGTTGGTAATGTGACTCACTTGGGATACGTGTGCGTGTAGGGCGGCAGGGGCGGCGGCTCGGGGCGCGGGGGCTCGCGGGGCGCGCGCGGGGGGGCCCGGCCGGCCGCCGCGCGCGCGCCGTACTCGCGCCGCACCACCTCCCACACGTGCCACACCTGCACAGCTGCACTATTCAGGGCGGATTTACAGACCACTATTGACTATGAGTACAAGCAGTGTGCCCGCTGAGTATTCTCAGCGGCAACATTGAACGTCGCGCCACTGTATGAACGTCTACAGAGGAAAAGTTTGCAGTACGTTTAGCAATCACTACTAAAAAGCGCGGGAATACGTACAAACGCGCCACGATAGGTGCACGCATCTATCATTGCGAGTTGAATTGAGCTATTAGCGTATTTCCGATGATTCCCGAAGCGCATACTTTTCTTGGGATGTCTGTACATTAATCAATGGATCGTATCTAACTCACCATGTGTCTATTATGTGCTCTAGCTACATCCGCGTTGTGCTTGGCGAGGTCGTGCGGCGGCGCGCCGCGCATGCGGTAGGAGCGCGCGCACTGCACGAGCGCGTGCGTGCGCGCGCTGGCGGGCGCCGCGTAGCGACACAGGGTGGACGACGCTCCTCCGGGAAATGCACGTTCTAGGGCAGCTTGTGCACTAGGAGATAAGGAGCCGGCTGTTGGTTGCTTGCGACTGGAGATTTGAAAAAAGAAATTGTCAAAATCGGAGAATTCTGTAAAGTTATGCGTGGTCCAACATATAAAAAAAAAAACAAATTGACGCGTCGACTTCAGAACTTCCTCGGTTTTTTCCTTTGGTTAAAAGTGGAATTTCAAATTTCAATGGTTAAAAGTCTTGCTCTTTACGGCGGCGGATTATTTCTAATCTATACATATATATCTAAACAAAAATCACATCCATCCGTTGCTTCCCTGCTGCGTTAAAGAATGACATACCAAAAATGACACTTTCGCTTTTATTATATAAAAGTTAGTACTGAAGCATTCCCCACCCCAGCCCCGGCACGTGCCGCTCGGGCAGCGCGGGCAGCGCGGGCAGCGCGGGCAGCGGCCGCTCGGGCGCCGCGTGCGCCACCTCGCCGCGCGCCGACACGCACACGCCCTGCGGGTTGGCCCACAGCACCGGGTGCGCCGCCTCACTGAACCTGTGGCGGTACAGGCTGCAATCCTGGATGAATAAATGACACAGACAATTTTATAACTATGTATTGTTCCAATAACACATTCATATGTACTTGTATTAAGAAGGTTTCAACTATATATCATCATTCTCCTCCCCTTATCCCAATTTACTTGGGGTCGGCGCAACATGTCTTTTTCTACCATACTCCTCTATTAGCCGCCATCTCGACAGTCACCCCCTTTCTAACCATATCATCATTCACACATTCCATCCATCGTTTCTTTGGTCTTTCCCTACTCTTATAGCCATCGACATTCATAATCAAAACTTTCCTCACGACATTTTCCTCATTCCTCTGTAACACATGCCCATACCATGACAACCGGTTTCCACACAACTTTTCAGTTACCGGTGCCACTTTCAGACTTCCAAGGTTTCAACTATATGTATATACCATACTGTTCTGTATATAGCCCATGATTGGACAATTAACTTTGGATATTCTTGTGCGCTCGCCATACCGCCACGCTATTGGCGGACCGTGCTGCATTTCACTGCAACAACGCGATCTGCGCGCCATCTGCGCAGAACGAAAAGGCAAACGAGAGAAGCCCGTGCGCGCCTCGTTCGAACAGCATCGAAAATTGTAGCTCCGTGAGTGAAAATTAGAAAACAAGGACAATTTGTACAATACCGTGTCTTGTGCAACGTGCCGGACTCCGTGATCATCTTTCCAATAAAGAAAGCATCCAGAAGCGGCCGCGGCTAGGAAAAAGGTGAGTCGTACTCGATTTTTTCTTGGTTGATTGTTCCTTGACTGGGCGAACGGGAAGCACGCCGTTCATACAGAACGTCCTCTATTACCATCCCAATAACGTAAAATTCATACAGTCCATTACTCTATTCCACACATACAATTATTGATTGAATAACATTATTAAATTGTAATTGATAAATCATCGACGAATTTGTTAAATAAATAACATATTTGAATTTCGGGTTTGAATAATCATTTCAAAGCATTCAATTTGTGAATGGTACTACAAGGTACGTTTTCTGATCCATTTGTTTACATTTTCATCAAATACTTTTGGAACAAACTATAAGCAACCTCCATTTTTTTCCAAGTTTAAACGAGAAAGCGGAAATGTAACAGACATTTCCGCTTACTCGTTTAAACTTACAGGCAATTTTTGTTTGATATATTTTGCATGCCCAATGATTATTATAGAATCCCATAGAATATGTTAATAATAATAATCTTTATTACACAAGAAAGTGGTTACTTGGACAGAACCACAAACAACTCACCTGAACTCAGCATTTTTATATTTCAAGACATGTACTTACCCTACTAGTAGACAAGAATGTGTGTGGCTCAGCCAGCCACGCGATGGCGGTGGTGACGTCACGATGTTCCGCGAATGTTGCCAGCGGCACATGTGGGCGTCTGACGTCCCACACGTGGACTGCGCAGTCCAAGACTAGGGCGCAGGATGCTACTTGGTACCTGATCGAGAACAAGGTTTTTTTTTTCAAAGACCGATTCATCTAGGCCGTTTATCATTAATTTTATTTTTGGTTCGACGTTTTGGAATCAGACAAAAACTGACGTTATAGTGAAACAGCTAGTGGTTATGTGAAACAGCGGATTCGACAATTCATTTGCGACAGATACATTGTAAATGTCAATATCACCAATAATATATTAAGGGAATTTAAGAACAATCGGAAATGAGTTTTATGGATCGATTCGACAAGCAGGGATCAACGAGTTTGACACGCATTTTTAAAAAAAGCGGGGTCTAGTTACTGCACTTACTTTTTCTGCGGTCTCCATTTCACGTGTCCGACGGAGGCTATGGTGTAAATGGTATGCTCCAAATTAGGCTTGCCGTAGATGTCCCAAACCTGGAATTAAATTATTTTTTCTACGAATTATCAAACCTCATCAGTCATCACATACTGGGCTTGTACACACGACGACACATCAAGCTGGGTCACATTTTTAGCTGGCCTCGCATTGTATAGGCTTTTCGTACAATAAGAAGTTAGATAATACTGGAAATGTATAGCTTAGTTATATGTACAGACGATTCCATGACAGCAACAGGAGATTGTTTCTTTTGTTTCCACTTCCAATGGGCCATTGTTCAGCTAGATTGAGGGAGTCGAGGCGAGGTAAAGCAAATAAGATTAATTGAAAAATTTAAATTGAATTTAAAGAAAATACAATTTCAGCACGTAAGTACGCCTAACATAATCGTCCCTCCTTAAAAAGTTCGTCTTCTATAATATTCTTATCTTGGGGCCTCTCAGCCGCAAAAACCTACCTAACGTTGTATCAATAACACGCGCCAGGCTGATAACAGCTAGACACAATAATTCGCCAATTAATTGTTAAAGTGTCACACTCGTGACTCGTTAGGGTCATAATGACACGTTGTTGCTGAGGGAAATTGCTTTCTTACTTTATTCTGTCAATTGAACTCTCGTTTTAATTACGAACATGTCGGTTAGTGTATTTTAATCATACTCGTGAAGATAGGTAGCACGGGCGTATTTTTCTCGTGGTTATTTCTTTTAGCGCACTGGATTTTTAACGCACTGCTTAGCGCCGAGAGTTGATAATCCAACAGCGTGTTTTTTTTTGACGCGCTGGGATGCGCTATGTTGGATTCTCAGTGCTCGGGTCAACACCGAGAGTTGAAAATCCAGTGCGCGATATTTGTACGTCCGATAATGGACTGCTACATATTGGCTAATAAAGATTACATTAAATAATATGCTGATTCTAGAAGGATTTCAATATGTATTAATAAGAACAGCTAATCGCTAATTTTAACATTGATTTTGTTGATTTTTCACTTGGGGCACAAAGTTCAATATCGGCGGATATTGAAGTTTGTGTATATTATCTGGAATATTTTAAGCGGTTTTCTAATATTGCAGCGGCCTAACAAATATCATTAAAAGAAAAAGATGTGCAGCCCGAAAACAAACTTTGAAAATAATGAAACTGATAAATAAGATTATCTCAGCAAAGACATTTTAGATTTGAGTATTTATAAAAAACCGGTTGCAACCCTAGCCATGACTTAATAATGAAACGTTGCGATGTAACGGCAGAGGAACTGATTGGCCGGGGAGATAACCTCGCACTTAGCATGTAATATGAACTAATATTATAATAATACCATCGCGTGCGCAATAGGCGCGGACTATCTGTGAGCCAGTTGCTTATCTAGGACTAGTGGGCGCTGATAACAGGCGCGTAGCCTCTTGTTCATTACCTGCTAAATATTTAAATTATTAACAGCAAAATTCCTGAAATTTTTGGCTGTTTGTCATCAACCTCACGTTCTATATATTTCTTAAAGATACCGAAGTCTCGGAAGTCGGAGGTTCGGAACTCGTTTCGTTCCGTTCATTTTCTTTATGATGCGTCCGAACGTGCAAAGTCGAACACACTATAAGCTCCAAAGCGCATTAAAACCATGGGATGTATCATACGCTCACTTTCGATTTTATGTTTTTGCAACATGAGAAGTTACAGGGTTTCAACAAGATGCACATCAATTTCTGCTTTTTAAATTTCATAAAAACCAGTAACACTTACTAGGGCCACCCTATAGGGTCACAAAAGTCAAAACCAAACTCACCTTGATAGTTTTATCCCTAGAAGCGGTAGCCAGCCAGGGCATCTCCGGATGCCAGTCACACGCGAACACCGGCCCCGAGTGGGCAGTGAACTGCAGCAAACAGCGCTCATGTCTGCGCACGTCCCACAGCTGCACGTTCCCGTTCTCGGACACCGCCGCGAACGTGTGCGCCTGGTGCGGGCTGAACTGCACGTCGCGGATGGACTCCGTATTGCTGTTCAAGAAGAAATTATAAATAAATCTACTCAGATAGTATCAAACACGCCTACAGATACTCTGCAATAGTATTTTTATAGTAACTAAAACAGAACTTAGGAATATATGTTGGTGACACTGTCTAAGACTGTTTGTGGTGAGTAGACCAGCAACTTGAATCCAAAATCCAATCCAAACTAGAGGTCTTGAAAAAGTTCTAGGGATTTTAAAGCTAATTGCTTATGAAAACTGAGCTCAAAATTGAAAGAATCCTTAAATATCATTCACTTCTCATGATCTCACCTTATGAATGTCCTGGCCACTTCCTTCATGCGTAGATCGAAGCACTTCATCATGCCATCCTGAGAGCCAGAGATGAGGAGTGCCGGCTCTGTCAGGTGGAAGCTAACCTGTATTCAAATGTGCCACATAGATGTATACATGAAGAAGCATGAAGCTAACAGCCAATATGTCAACTTTTAACCCTCTAGTACAGAGGGTTAAAAGTTGACATATTGGCTGTTGGCTTCACGCTTCTTCAAAGGTGGACCTATTATTTATACCTAAGGCATATCAATGAATAGTCAGCCTCGTTATTCTTTACCAGTTTTAACAAAAATCCCGGTGTACTAAAACTTCATTAAAGTTGAATCTTTCTAGCTGTCACATAGACTACTAGCCCATGCCATTTCATAACATGCAAGGGATATTCACCAGAAGGCCAATTCTCGTAATTTAAAACATTCAAAATCTAGTCGCAGTCTCATCTCGGCGACAAACAAATGTCAAAAACTTGTCAAAATGTAGGGAAATTAGAAGTATTTTTTGACAGATTGAGACTGAGATCAGACTGTGAACATTCTTAAAATTACGAGAATTGCCCCTCTGGTATAGACAGTTAGTGACTTAGGCATCTTCTGTGAATAGAATTATGGGGTGATGCTGATTTTATAACAGTAACATTATATTCCTATCATCTCTTAGTGATTGTAATAATTTTATTTAAAATATGTTATCAAATACTATTGAACTGTAACCTATTTGGGGTCATCTCAGTTCATTGTGCCAAATACAGATTTTAACATTAATTCCATTTTTTTTTTTTAATCAATATTTATCCTCATTTTACCTTGTTAACAGTTCTTTTATGGTCAGAGAACACATGCTCCTGTTTGGAGCGACCGGACCTGCCGAGGTTCCACACCACCACTGCACCATTGGTAGCTGCTGTGGCGAGGGTGTTTTCTGCAAAAAAAATATAAAGAATGTACCAGTGATACTTTTTAGGAAGAATCTTCTTTTTTTCAGCGTGTAGATGGCAAAAACATACATACATAGTTTTTAAATTTGTTTGGCCCAAAATTCAGCAATAGATACCAATACCGTTCACTGACATAGTCATTAGGTCCTCATCTAAGCAGGTGACAGGGCATGTGGAATTTAGGAAGAGTGAAGATTTGTAGAGAGCATTTAAAAACATTATGAGCTACTTGATTTATGATTTAGATTATGTATGAGTATCGGCTTAAGTATTACGGCACGCTCCCTCTCAGCGAGAGCAGGCCTGTGTCCCAGCAGTGGGAACATTATGTATGCTGGCTGATTATGTATGTATGAGTATCTTGTGAGATTATGTATCTTATTGTTGTTTCGGTTTTATAAAATTGTAGATAAGATGATACCTTCAATAGTACTCCAGGCAACATCAATAGAAGAAAAATTCAGATTCAAGTTTTTCCCAACCCTCAAATTGCAGACTTCCGAAAATTCATTTTCACCAATCGAAAACACTTTGAATACTGAAAAAAAAAATCATTAAACTTAGTCATACATGGCAAGTAATTTTATGCAAATTAAATTAGTGGTTTATTTAATATGATTTACCATTGCGCCCAGCTATGACTACTTGTGAACAGTCTTTATTTAGAGCCAATGCGTTTGCTGGCCCCTCCTGGGACACGCATATTGTGTTCGACGGTATCATTATCAATAAACTATATCAAAACAATTTAATGAAATACAAGTTGTCACATGATCAATGTAACACACAACGCTTTTCGGCAACCATCACTAGCCAGAACCTTGTTTGTAACTGAGGACGAAAGATAATTAGATAACTAAGTTAATACATAATTTTTACCATTACAGCAATAAAAATCGCTTGTTTATTTTGACTAATTTTGTATTTTTTGAGGTTGCTTGTCAACTTGTCAATTGTCATTTGCAGTTGGCAAATGCGGTACGTTCCACGTATTTATATTTAGTAGCGAAGTGCAACACGTGCAAAACCGAGATCTTTTTTTTCAATAGTCCTTTTTAAATTATTTTGAATATTGAGGTGCATTGCACGAGCAATGCAAAGAAATTGAATTCGTTTTTATTTCGTTTAAGCTTTGTTTTTGTTGTAATCAATCAAAATAATTTGTTTTGATAACTGCGGTTTGAATCAGCGTAATCAGCGATTCAGTGCTATTTAAAAAATCAAAATGTCAGGAAGCAGACGTCAAACGCAGGTTCTCTTTTTCATGGATTTTTCGAAAAAAAGCACTAACAGCGTATGGGTCGCTTAATTAATTGCTATGGTATTTCGAACACAAAAACACTGTTAGTATGTGAAGTATAGTGCGAGGCTCATCCATAAATTTGGGACGATGGATAGTGGAGACAGGATTTTGGTGGCTGCGGGGCTGACGGCTGCTGTAGTGGTCGGAGCCTTCGTACTGTGGGGTCCCGGCGGGGCTCCGAAAGTCCGCAAGAGACGCGGGCAGATCGCCGGCCTCCAGAACCTCGGCAGGACCTGCTTCCTCAACACCCTGCTGCAGGCGCTTGCAGCCTGTCCCACTTTCATCGACTGGCTCAAAAACTATGCTAAAGCAGACGGCCACAACAGTATGATCACTACATTGTATACAGTTATTGAAGGTAATGTTTCCCTCAGAATAATTTAGTCTTAGGTAGTATTTGAGCCTCATAAAATAAACCAAAACTCAAAATAGTTATTGTAGAATAACTATTTTGACTTCAGTAACAAGTAGCATTCTTTTAATTATTAAAAAATGAGGTGTTTATAAATAAACTAAACTAAAATACTCCAGAACTTTATTAAAGCTTGAAATCCACCGGTAAACTGAAAGAAGAACCTAAACATTCACAATACTTGTGATGTAACTGAATAATATAATCTAAGAAGTGATTTTATAATTTAAAAACTTATATTAATCAATCATTTCCTCAAAGTTCAATAAAATTAGCTACCTGTTGACTTAGATGTTCTTACAAATTGGTAAATTGATCAACTATTTTATTATATAACTTCATGGTTCCAATAACTCACATATTTTAAAAACATCTATTGTTATAAGGCCAAGATTAAATATTTATAGAATGAACAGCTCAAGACAGTAATGGAAACTAACCATATAAGTTTATTTAGAGTGAGTGTGTGCACATGCCGTTATACTTACTATTTATTTATTTAACATTTCCAGCATACAAATGTACAGAAGCGGACTTAATGCCATAGGCATACTCTACCAGTCAATCTTTTTTACTACCTTTTACTCAAGTTATGCACCCCTTTGAAAATAGTCTTTCTCCAACTTTAGTTACTGTTGTAACACAACTGTAGTCTGCTAACTAACTTCCAGAATCCACATCTAGTTTACCCCTGTTTGTATAAAATTTAACAAAATACTGCACATCATACTCCTGCCTTTATCCCAATTTATTTGGGGTTGGCACAACAAGTAGCTTTCTTCCATACTTCTCTATTAGTCGGCATCTCTGTAGTCTCTCCCTTTCTAACTATATCATCATACACACAGTCCCTCCATCTTTACTTTGGTCTTCCTCTACTCTTATAGCACAATGATTTAATATTGTGTATAAATATATTTGTTTTGGCAAAATATTCCTTATCTTCACGAGTGTTGGAATAATAATAGCTATGTAAACTATGTGATTGATTGTGTCGGCCATGTATCACCTATACATGGCCGACACAATCAATCACATCTTTTTTTTTGGTTTGTATTGTGTATATTGTGTGTGTCAGGTTTAGAAAATAAATATTTTGAAGATAGGAGCAGCTTATATGCCCTCATTGTGACCAATTCAGTAATGCGTCCCAACCAGTCTGATTTGAAAAGTTCTTTTTGCTATTGATAGCCCAATTCTTCAGGAAGGTTATGGGCTATTTAATATCACGCTACGGCCCTTAGGAGCCGAGCAAAAAGAAAAATAGAAAGAAGAATGCTAAGTGGAAACGAAGTAGAAGTACAGGCGGGCGATGGGATGCGATACGGTGGGTCGGGGCCGACGAAATGTCACGCGGACGAAGTCACAGGCTGCTAGTCTTAGAAAAGCCTTAATTGTAAGTCCTCTTCCTATTCAACATCCTCTAATCCAAACAGTCGTAAACGGCACCCACGAGTCGGCACGCGGCACGCCTGTTTGCCCGCTGGGCGTGCTGCAGTCGCTCCGCGCGGCTGGCTGGGTGGTGCCCGCAGACCAGCAGGATGCTCACGAACTGCTCCATGTGCTGCTGTCTTGTATTGAGGAGGAGACCACCAGTATGTCTAAGAAGGTAGGTCTTCATTAAATATACAAATATGTTTGCTGCTAGTTTTAATTTTTTTGTGCTCCATCCCACATTATGATGGGTGGCGCCGTGGCGGTATTTGTTGTAATAAACTCAAAACTACAAAACTCCACACATGGCGATACTTAAATTTAGCAGTGCAGTGTCAGACCCACTACCACCTAGCTGGCTAGAGAATATTTGACTATAGTATGAGCTAATCCCAGACGGCCTTATCACAAAACAAGGTTTATCTTTAGACCCGGGTAGGGTCTAAAGATAAACCTTGTTTTGTGATAGGCCATAAACCATCGAGCCATTTTTAATTTTCAAACTATAATGCAACAAAGTTAAAGTTCTTATTACAAAAACTGATGTTAAACTCGAGACTAAGTTGTCAATTTTGCATTAAGAACTTTACGTTTGTCGGAATAAAGCTCAAAATACAGTAACTGGCTCGAAGGTTTAGGCTAGAGGTAAAGTTAGAACTCATTTTGTAATAAGACGGATACAATTGATACATGTTACATGTCATTTAACTTCACAAGAGAACAAAAATACAATTTATCTCTGGCCCCTGCACTAGGATCCCCTGTGTCGTGGGCTCCAGTCCCTTCCGTAAGTTCAAAAAACAAATTTAACATATATAAAGCATTTGTGTATAATTTTGTGCTATCAATATTTTATGTGTAACAAACTTAAAAGAGAAAGTATACAAAAAACCAAATAAAATACTAAACGAAAAACATAAAAGTTGCATGATGCGCGAAGAGCGTGCGTTGAGAGTGGTGTGTTTAGGTGCGTGATATTAATTAAGTAACAATGTTTAAGAGGTTCTCAGTATCGGAATAGTCTTTGGGTATAAGCCATTTCTGGATGGTGATTTTAAGGCGGAATGTAGTCATTTTTATTATTGCATTATTTATTTTATAGAATTTACTAAGTATATAGATAGGGCCCATAGCAAAAGTAGAACGAGCCATTGGTCTGTCCCATTTAAGAGTTCTGTGAGAGTAATTAGTCATTAATTTTCCTATTTCCCCATACTGCCACTTCCTAAGGTTGCAAAAATTGAATGAACTCTCTTCCACCCAGCCTGGCTGTCTCTCCGACGCTCTCGGACTTGGCGGCAGCCGCGCGTGGTCCGCGCTGGCGTCGCCCGCGTCCCCGCCGGCCGCGCCGCACCCGCTGCGCGCCGACTCCACGCCGCCCACGCCGTCCGGCCTGTCCATGCGCCCGGCGTCTGCCGCGCCCACTGATGAACCCGATCTTGTGGAACCAGGTAAGGGTTACATATACTGAACTGAATTATATAGTATGATCGTAAGAGTGAAATTGTGTTGAGTCCAGCCGCCAACGACATATTTACAAGGATAGAAAGAATAGGTAATCATGAATCTTATATTGAATACCGTCCGATATAGTTAAGAATTTAGCTTCCTCTACTATTTTCCTCTGTCCGACAGGGTCCATATTGATCTCATTAAAGTTTAAGTGACTCATTCATCCTCATCATCAAGATCTTCCTGCCCTTGTCCTCTGTTACTTGGGGTATGCGCTTTTCTTTTCTTCTTTATCCACTCTACCATGTCAATTGTCACGCTATCATTCACTCCCTTCTCTTTCATATCACACATTGTGGAATATAATATTAAATGATTGACTATTGACTTGATTACTTTTTGCTCATCAGAGCCAGTAATGGAACCCCCCCGCCTCACGAAGGGTGTCTCCCGCTCGCTGTGCCACCTGAGCTCGGTGGGGCGGCGCTGGGTCACGCCGGCCGCCGCCCGGCCTCCGCCCTCGCCGCCCTTCCGCGGCACCCTGGCCTCCAGGCTACAGTGCACTGTGTGCTCACACAAGGTGGGTGGAATAGTTTAGTGAAGTCTTCCTGTATTTTATCTATTCTAGCAAGTTACAAATTATAATAATTTATTTAAAAAAAATATGTTTACAACATGTTTACGTAAAGGCTTCGAAAATAGCGCTAAAAAGGTGTTATCCTTGGCCTGCCTTGTAAACGCAAAAATATTTTCCATAAATACATTCTGGATTAATTCTGGTACAGTTATTCGATAGCTTCAAAATAGAAGATATTTTCTTGTTAATCCCACGATAATAATCGAATTTTTAACACCCGTTTGTATTGAAGCTATGTACTTGTCTGATATCTCTCCGGTGACGAGAGCGAGGGAAATGAGAGTGCACTTGTTTGCGCACACTTTATTTTATGTGCCCAATAAAGCAAGCCTGTAAATATTGATCTCCTTTCAGAGTCCAATCCGGTACGACAAGTTCGACAGCATCTCCCTGTCGATGACCAACGCCAGCGTCGGGCTCACCGGCTCCTTCAGCCTGTCGGGTGAGCTAGCTATTTAACACACAAAATATTTTAATGATATCAATGCTTATTCTTGCAGCTAGATAATCATCAGATGTGTAAACCGTAAACCCTCTGATTCTCAAGTATTGCTTTCGCTATAATACACCTTAAAGTGACAGAGATAGCATGAGACTCAACGGCGACTTATGATTGAATTGAGTTTGAGTATTCGATTAAACCTCATGATGCTGATGATTATGCCTTCAAGCTGAATGCGGCCACAGCGACCGCATGGTCAATGTAGACCAACGTTTCTTATTACCCGGTATTGGGGGCCACGCAAGAGAGTAATAACGTAGGCTCATCGTTATCAAAGTGATAAGCACGACTATCTAATAAACGCATGATAAAAAACGGCCAAGTGCATGTCGGACGATGGCACGAACAATGAAGGGTTCCGTAGTTGGGATGAATTTATCCCAAGAACAAACTTAACACTGTAGTTGAGAAACATGTCCTCCTTTACGTATGCTGTGAGATCTTGAATCTTGTCAAATTTTATGATTCTAGGTCAACGGGAAGTATCCTATGGTTTCGATTTATTTTCGAGAGTCAAAATATGTCGCATTTTGGAAATTCGATGACATTATTTATGGAATATAATTTCAGTTAAATGGCCGCCGCGACTCCGCTGTAGGCGGTGTATTCTTGAGGACCAATATTGGACGACATCTTCGCATAAATTGTGCTCAATTTTACGAAGAATGCGAGTTATGTTGGCCTCCAGGCCGGCAATTGTCTGTGGTTTGTCTAGATAGACCAGAGATTTTACGTAGCCCCACAGAAAGTAGTCGAGCGGTGAGATCCATACCATCTATCCTAGGCCACAAACAAATTGTTATTATCGTCCGATATCGGTCGCCATTGATAGTGAGCGCGGCACCATGCGCATGTTCAAAGAAATAAGGGCCAATGATTCCGCCGGACCAAAATCCACATCAAACAGTGACTTTTTCGGAGTGTAGAGGCAACTGATGAATCTCCCGTACATTTTTGTCGCTCCAAATTCGGCAATTTTGTTTGTTAACAAAGCCACTCAACCAGAAATGAGCCTCATCACTAAAGATGATTTTTTTCCCGAAAGCAGGGTCAGCCGCCAATTGCTCTAAAGCCCAATCAGCGAATACACGGCGCTGTCTGTGGTCGTTAGATTTTAGTTCTTGAGTTAATTGAACTTATGGATGAAAACCCAAGCCTCGACGCAAAATCCGCCAAGTTGATGTCGCAGAAAGACCCAGCTCTTGCGCACGACGCGACTGCCTGGGGTTTTCTCGCACACTATCCCGAATGGCAACAATATTCTCCAACGATCTTGCATTTCTTTGACGTCCAGGCACTGCTTCATCGATCACCGACCCGGTTGTCTCAAATTTATTCATTAAACGACGGATTGTGGACTCTGTAGGACGGCCATGAATGCCATAAATTGGACGCAATGCACGGAACGTAAGGCGAACAGAGCACTGATTTTGATGATACATTTTAACAATTTCTACGCGTTGTTGAAACGTGTAGTTCCATGGTGAAATGTCACGACAAAATCTGTATTCCCGCCAAATTTGACAGCTATCACTTTACCGAGATGGCCGCTATACGCTGTCAAAGTTCGAGCGTCCCTATTGAAAAACCCTTTACAAAGCCATTAATAGTCATTAATTTGTTGAAAGTTAGGTTATTTAGGACCCTAATAACTCAGGGTTACTTTGGTCCCTAAGGCCTGCTCCGCGCTTTCACGGCCCCGGAGATGGTGAAGGGCGTGCGCTGCAGCAAGTGCTGCCCCGAGCCCAGCGAGCCCGCGCAGCCCGCGCAGCCCGCGCCGCCCGCCGCATACACCAAGCACATACGCACTGTCAGCTTCGGGAAGGTACGCGAGTCTTTACATTGAATATAAACCGTCTTTTAATGACAGGACAAGATTCATTGTAACCTGAAATATACCGTTGACCTTCGTTAAGTTACCTCCTGTTAAACTATTTTCAATCTGTCTGATAATTGAAAAAATATTGTACTTCATAAGGAAGCGAATCATAAGTTGTAGCATAATAGAACGATTTATAGCGTGTTCGGAGCGTGTGATACATTCAGTTAGGCAGGATTGTACCCGCTGCAATCGTGACAATATATATTGTGACGTCCGGAGTATGTGTTACAGCTGCCATACTGCTTATGCCTGCACATCGGGCGCGTGGAGTGGCTGGGTGGAGCCCTAAATAAACGAGGCGAGTTCGTGGCCTTCCCCGAGTCGCTGTCCATGGCACCCTACTCCGCCGTGCAGCAGCCCAAGGTACGTGTCATCGTTTACGCCACCAAGCTTTAATTTTTCAGACGGACTTGGTGGCTGCCAGTTACATATCCATAACTCTTTATAACATGTCATGGGCAGCAGATTTGCAATCACCCTGTTATTTGATCAATTTGCAGCGTATCTGTATCCTACAAGTTCATTAAAGCTTGCATTTCCGTGGTCCACTTGGGAATCTCTGGACCGTCTCCGAATCCAACTGGGAAGATGTAAGTCCAAAGTCGTAAAGTGGGGCTGTCTCGACGGAACGGCAGCGTCACGGCGGGGTGTGAATGTAAAGCTGTGTCGCAAACTGTGTTTCCCCTCCTATCCGGGCAGGATCTGTCTGCCCCAAAGCATGCAGTCAGAGTGAACTCTACGCTGCCACCAATGCGTGGAACTGGTGTAGTTTTGAGCCAACAAAACTCGACACGCTGTCGTGGAAGGTCGTGAAGAAGATTAAAGTCCTGGCGACACCTACCAAGCCCTCCCGTGTGCAGAGCGAGCTGGCGTCGCTGGTGCAGGCGGGGCGGCTGCGCGGCGCGCGGGCGGCGCCGGGCGGCGCGCCGGGCGCGCAGTACCGCCTGGCGGGCGTCGTGGTGCACGTGGGCGGCCCGCGCTCCGGCCACTTCGCCACCTACCGCCGCGGGAACGGCTTCGAGGCCAAGAGGTAGGAAGGAATTTTGTTTGTTTTGTATAGAACGTAGTATTTTATTTCCACAACAGAGTGCCGCCCGATGAAATTTCCTATCGACAAAAATTACGAACTTTCGAAGTTAGCTATGTTAAACAACATTCTGTCTGCCCCCTAGATGGTGGTACACTTCAGACACGCTGGTCCACGAGGTGTCCCTCCAGGAGGTCCTCCGATGTTCAGCATACATGTTGTTTTACGAGCGAGTGCGGTCCGAGGCCAGCATGTCAGCCTCTACCAACTCGCACCACTTCTAGACCGGACACCACCGGACACACCCGGACATACCGCATGGCCGGACACCAGGGTTATCACTCTTGAGAATATCCAGTTTAGCGGCCGAACATTATGCCCATTTTGAACAGGGCTATCATTTTGTATAATATTAACTATCGCATACATGAGATCCTAGACTTGGGCTTTCACTTACGAGAAAATATAGTTTCAAAGTCATTGAAAAAGTAAATGAATCTGCGCAGCAATTGATTGAAACTGCAACTGATTGTTAGTGCTGGGGCGGGAAGGGGAAATACGATCAGGGCACTCGTTCGTCCGCCGCAGTTTCACACGGAACGAGTTTACGTTCAAACACAGAACTTCTGCCGTGTTTGAGCTACTATTTTGATTAATATTCCCATAGTCCATGCAAATAAAAAAAATGAAACTAAAACTAAAAATAAAACAAACTAAACTACATGGAAATAGCTCTACAAGCATAACAGCGCGAAATAATTTTTTTATGAAACTACGTTTTCAAAAGTGAAATACCCTTTGATATCATCACTAAAACTGACATCTCCAAAAATTCTAAATATAGAATAAAACTTAAAATGACAAAGTTTGGCTGTGCCCTTATCAAATGTATACATTTCACTCGCATAATAATAATTATTACTAACGTGATTTCACACACATAAAGCTCATTTTTGAATAAAATCAGTATTAATTTTAAGTCTGTTTTTGATATAATAAATGTTGTAAGTACACTGGAGGGGATAAATCACTTAAATTTTATAAATTCTTGAGTATTTACTGCATAAACTTGAACAAATTCGGCCCTGCTAAGTGCGGCGCGATGCAATGCAATGCAACATTGCATAACATTTATCGAATAGCAAAAAAATCCTGTCTTTTTGCCTTGAAACTAAAAATATTTCTTTAATAATACCTTTTAAAATGTTTTTATTTTATGCCAGTGTACAAAGTTAAAACGATTTCACGAATTTCTCGAATTTGATACATTTTCTCCTGCATTAAAGAAAACTACATATCGTATGTAACGGTTTCGTATTAGCTTCGGACTCACGTAGTGTGCTGGGTTAGTTCCTGCTGTAGCCATAGGAGATACCGTCGTGACATACGTACACTAAGATTAATATCACGTAACTTAGCCGTCTCCAAACGAATTGCGAGTGTGCGATATGACGAGGGGAGGAGAGATGGATGAGAATTTTATATTATTTAAATTATGTAGTGAAACCAGACACAAATTACTAGTATAAAAACGTTTCGTTCAGTATAAAATCGGACAAAATAAAAAAGTATGTCTACCCTACTCAACGTTTTCCTTAAGGATTGTAAAAAAATGATTTATCTTTTTAAGTATAACACTTACAGGGACGACTGATTCGTCAAATTTTAGTACAACATTTTTCACAATTTCTGATGTATCTACCCTCTACCTATAAGTTTTGATTTATTAAATATAGTTCAAAATAATGATCTCTCAGTTGGGACGATCGACAAGAAACAAGATTTTTATTTTCTCTTGAACAAGTAAGATTTCAATCACGATTTTTGTTTCACAAATTTTCCCAGAAGCATAATTTGCAATAAACATGATAATTAGTCATACTTTTTCAGTATTAGGTCGTGTTTTACAAGATCACTCAATTGAAAATTGTCCAGTCTGAGTGATCCATATAAACCGTTATAAATCTTAAACGTGGCTTTGAAACGAATCGAAATTTTGTTTAGCAGCTTTCACAAATCCTTCACAAATAATTAAAATGCAAATTATAAACACATAGGCAGTATGTTCTTGGATACGCGTTATGGCTTTTTCTTCAGTTGTCCAGATTGAGAGATCCAGTTAATGAGTTCTAATTTTCTTTGTTTAGGTTTCACAAATTTTGTACCTTACCATGAAGTTTTCACAATTATTTCCTAAATCCTCTTATAATTTGGTTGGGATTGGAAGAGTTTTTCAAAAAGATCTCTCAATCCACACGCACATCCAATAATACTCTATAGCCTAGTCTGTGTATAAATCCCGGCACGCTACGTCTCCTAGGTAGAAACCCTAATCTTTAGGGAGAGTCTATTTTTCCACTCGCCCAATATTTTTCAGCGGTAACTCTATCTTTTATCTTTTTGTACAAATCTACACAAGTTAGAGTTTGATCTTTAGAAGGCACCTTCTTCCTTGTGATATAAAGAAGACAACTTAGATTCCCCGGTATAATATTATAGGAGCTTACGTCTAAAAACGGTCACATACTGTATCTTTATGTACTGTGTGAAAATCGATTTGAAATAAATGTAGTAGTAATCCTGAGTTTTATACTTAGTAAACTAAGGGTGTGGTGGCTCATCGCTTGCGCATTTCCTCTGATCTAGCAAGTGTTGCAGTTCGACAAATATCTTGTCACAGCAGTTGTATTGTAGCTAGGACATACTATGTCGCAACATGCTGCCGCCACCACGTTCTTACCAAAACCCCAGTGTATGATACACTGCAATAGATCTGTAGTAATGTTAAAACTAACTTGTGTTGTATTTTTACTAGCCGACCAAACTATAGACAACTGTCAGTCGTTAATCATCTGCATGACGGATTTCAACGATATGGCCAATCGCACTTCAGCGGTAACTACAAAAACCACCTTTAATGTCTACGATATAAAGTCTAATTGTCTTGGCCGTCTAGTGTGTCTCTAAAATTGTGTACCATGACTTTGTGCAATATTTTAGCTTTCGCTTCTCTCTGTGTACTTGATATGTAGCATGATATGTACAATTTGTGTCTGTCAGGTGGCTGGCGCAAACGTGACATCACAGACATTTTAATGGCAAAAGATAATTTATTACCTTAGAAATAAGGGCGAAAATAAACTTGATCGAAGTTCTAGAACAGTACATCTCAAAAAGTAAGAAGCATTTTAGACCTTATTTCTATGTAGGTAAAGTCGATTATTTTTTTTATCATTTAAGGTAATTCTGTATTGTCAGATGTCGTGTTGGTGAAGGTCTATAGGAAAGATAATATTATAAGCCTTAGTGTAACGGTCAGTTCACACCGAGACGCAACGCGACGCTGCGCGCACATTTTAAAAGAGTGACTCAAAATATACTTTACTTTCTTCACGAAAAGGTACACATTGCATTGTGAGAGTTCAGAATACGTTGCGCCGTGCAGCGCTGCGCCTCGTGATGCCTCGCGGCGTAGAGCGACGCAGCGGTACTTCGCCAGTACGCGCGGCGTGCGAGAGCGGCGCTGCGCCTCACGACGCAGCGGTACTTAGCCAGTACGCGCGGCGTGCGAGAGCGGCGCTGCGCCTCACGACGCAGCGGTACTTCGCCAGTACGCGCGGCGTGCGAGAGCGGCGCTGCGCCTCACGACGCAGCGGTACTTCGCCAGTACGCGCGGCGTGCGAGAGCGGCGCTGCGCCTCACGACGCAGCGGTACTTCGCCAGTACGCGCGGCGTGCGAGAGCGGCGCTGCGCCTCACGACGCAGCGGTACTTCGCCAGTACGCGCGGCGTGCGAGAGCGGCGCTGCGCCTCACGACGCAGCGGTACTTCGCCAGTACGCGCGGCGTGCGAGAGCGGCGCTGCGCCTCACGACGCAGCGGTACTTCGCCAGTACGCGCGGCGTGCGAGAGCGGCGCTGCGCCTCACGACGCAGCGGTACTTCGCCAGTACGCGCGGCGTGCGAGAGCGGCGCTGCGCCTCACGACGCAGCGGTACTTCGCCAGTACGCGCGGCGTGCGAGAGCGGCGCTGCGCCTCACGACGCAGCGGTACTTCGCCAGTACGCGCGGCGTGCGAGAGCGGCGCTGCGCCTCACGACGCAGCGGTACTTCGCCAGTACGCGCGGCGTGCGAGAGCGGCGCTGCGCCTCACGACGCAGCGGTACTTCGCCAGTACGCGCGGCGTGCGAGAGCGGCGCTGCGCCTCACGACGCAGCGGTACTTCGCCAGTACGCGCGGCGTGCGAGAGCGGCGCTGCGCCTCACGACGCAGCGGTACTTCGCCAGTACGCGCGGCGTGCGAGAGCGGCGCTGCGCCTCACGACGCAGCGGTACTTCGCCAGTACGCGCGGCGTGCGAGAGCGGCGCTGCGCCTCACGACGCAGCGGTACTTCGCCAGTACGCGCGGCGTGCGAGAGCGGCGCTGCGCCTCACGACGCAGCGGTACTTCGCCAGTACGCGCGGCGTGCGAGAGCGGCGCTGCGCCTCACGACGCAGCGGTACTTCGCCAGTACGCGCGGCGTGCGAGAGCGGCGCTGCGCCTCACGACGCAGCGCGACGCCGCGAGGCACAGAGCGACGCCGCGAGGCGCAGCCGAGGCCGCCGTGGCGACTTGTCTTTACTATTTCCGTCCAGACTTCGTGCAGAATTGATGCAGTACGGTTGAGTGATCGAGTGATATTATAATGATAGACTGGGATCTTGTTATAATCGGACTTCTTGCAGAAGAGGAAGAGGAAGAAGAATACAAAAATAAAATTAAAAAGAAGACATCACTCATGCGCTTGCAAATGGTAGACTGCGGGTGGACGCGGGGCGGGGCGGGAGCACGTAGCGAATGTAGACACGTCCCACTGCGCCGCGCGGCGTCGTGTTGCCAACGATTTTACGATGCGCCTCGCGACGTCGCGCTGCGGCGCGCGAAATCACTGGTCTCTTCCAGTATCGTCGCGTCGCGTCGCGTCTCGGTGTGAACTGACCCTAACCAAATTTAAACGTATTGGTAGCCGATCCAAAGTTAATTATTATTACTATTGACTATACACTTTGTGAATCTATTGTAATTACATTTAATGGACTGTATTTGTCGTCCAATCCTGTACTGAAGTACCTTAGATGTATATCATTTCTACTGTGCATTTTGTCCTAAGGCGGTAGGTCACACTATCTGTTATGATTGTATTCGAAAAATTACCAATATTTATGGGTAAATCCTGCCTATTCTGAGTATGGGTCTTCTACCTGATAATTGAACTATTAAGCCAAGCGCACATTACAGCAACGCAACGCATTTTAATACAAAAAAGTTCGGTGCGGCCCGCAACGAATGTACCAAAACTGTTGGAGCATTTTTGCTATGCGTTGCGTTGCGGCATGGCCCACCCCAATCTGCTTTAGCCTTTAGACCTCACTTTAAATACTTATTAAGATTTGCAAGTAGCAAAAAGGAGTAGGTATGGAAGAATTGGAACACGTTGTTTGGTAGTATCTACCTCACCATATGCTAAAAATGCACTAAGTACATACTTCAAGTATTTAAGCAGCGGTCGCCATTGATGACCAGTGATAACGTTATCTGCAGCTGTGACCTACCGCCACCCTCTTAGCAAGTACTTACTTATGCATTTATTTTATACAATTGACGTGTGCACTCGTGTGCTTCCTGTACATAATATTATTATTGTAACGATTGTCTTGAAAATCAAATTTTCGAATTCGAATTATAAATTTAACGTTTTTGGAGGCTATGGTCCACTTCGTGTAGTGAGGGGAGGGAGGAGGGAGTATTGGTGCCTGAATTGTGGCCATTTGTGACTGACTGAGCAGTGTTGCCATTTTATATCGTTATCGCATAAACGTAGCTGTAGATGTTATTTATTATGTTCTGATGGTTGGAGGCTCGATGCGGGTCAGTAGTACGGAATATAGAGTTAATTATTTGTGTGAATCTTGCTTTTGTTGCCATATTTTTTTTTGTAATACACGCTGTACACGATACTCTTCGTCCCACGCGACCACATGAAAATGCTTATAAATCCTGTATGTTTGACTGAAGTTTACAAAGCTGTAATATTTAAGTTTCCTAAGATTTGTGTAGCGCCATCTGTTAGAATTTACAAAAATAATGTATTCTATAATTTGTACTTCTGTATAATATTTTAGTTTTAGACGAATGTTAGGTTATATTACTTGTAAAATATGTTGCTAAAGAAATGTTTTCATTAAAAACATAGTAAAACATAAAATTAAACATTGCATAATTATGTTTGTTGTTTTGAAAAGTTAAAAATATTAAACTATGATTACTTTATAGAAACAATTTATTTTTGTAGAAATATAGATATTTCACGCCATTTTATGAAAAATTATGTTTGAAACCCTCTCAGCATGAGTCATAGTTTGCAAGTATGTTGTGCAATCACTTGGTACCTATTGTAAAACAATTTGAGGTTTGGAGATCTAACATTAATTAAGGATGTATTTCTGTATTATTGTAACTTGTGCAAGACTCTTTATTTTGTGACCTACTTTAGCCCGCGTGAAATATCGCCCCCCACCCACCGCGTCACATCCTATCGCCCGCCCGCGCTGTTACTTCGCTTACGTTTTTTTCCTTTTTGCTCGGCTCCTAAGGGTCGTAGCGTGATATTAAATAGCCTATTTTTGCCTAATTTCTTCAAGAATTGGGCAGTCCAATGTAAAAAGAATTTTGCAAATCCAACTGGTAGTTCCAGAATTTAGCGCATTCATACAAGTTTTATTATTAGTGTAAATTATGGCAAAACAACTGCCAAACGTATTTCAACATTTCTGTTGTATACTGCTTTGTATAATATTTTTTGCAGTGGTTTGTCAGTAATGCAAAATATGATGTAAGATGGAATAGCTGCTAGTAGAATTAATCCATGAATTACATTTTATACAGTAATTGCACAATTTAATATTGCGTAACATTTCAAATAATCTTCTGAACTGATGACTCATGGTTGAGAGTATTTTATTTAAATTTGGTGTTTGAGCTCTCAGACTCTTGGAATGTAGTTACTGGGAAGAGTTGCAATACTAAGCAAAATAATCAATACTTTTAATTAAATCAACGAAAATACGGAGGAGGTTCTCAAGTTGAAGCATAGATTACAATATATCATTTTTTTTCTTTCAAATTGATTCTAATACAGTTGAAATAGTGAATAAATGCTACATCAATATGTATGGAAATAATGAATCAAAAGAAGGGAAATCAACATCTACATCCTTCTTAGCTGCCTGGTACACTACATTTGATTGGTCAGAATTAGTAGGAAATTATGTAAATCTTTATTAAATTTCTTCGCATAATAGTTTTTTAATTTACATTTAATATTGTTATGTTGGCAAAGATTGAACTTCCAGAGAAACACTTGTGGCAACTGTAGATAGGATGGATTGTATCTAACAAATGTTTATAAATAAAATGTATTATAAGTGGCACCATGTTTCTATTGCTGTCGTCCCTTATCTTAACAAATTTCATTTTATTCATTAGATGAAAAGTGCTTGTAAATCCATTACAGGACACGGAAGTTATCATTAAGGCAATTTTACACAGGGTCAGTAACTGTCGTCAGCACTGGCGCCGCAAACTGACTCGTGCTATTTAGACGCAGTCAGTACTTCGTCAGTAGTCGAGGATATTTCTTTCGGTGTACACACGTTTGTAAAGTCAGTGCGGAAAAATGAATTCTCGAAAACAGCAAAAAATAAAACTAAATAATTTGTTAAGAAAATTTACGTTTGTCATGATGCAAGAAGTAACTGGTATGTTAGAAGTAGAATTATCCAAACAGAAAAGAATTTGGGTGAGAAAATGGATAGATGACAGAGATAAAAATGGAGGTTCTGCTATGTTGCTAAACCAGTTGAGAATTGAAGATCCTCGGGAATATAAACTGGCTTTGAGAATGACGTCAAACAAGTTCGACGAATTGCTTATGTTGCTATCAAGCTCCATTCAGCGTCAAGACACATTTATGAGAGACGCCTTGCATTCATTATCGCGGTATAGTTGAATAAGCTTCAAGTTTTCCGTGTCGCTCAGTTTTCGCGTCATTTTGTGATGCGGTGCGAGTGGTGCAACGCAGCATGGTCCCCGTACAATACAGTGGCAGCGACTGACCAGCGACTGACTTCGACATTTACACGGCGTCAGTTGCGCTGGCGCGGGTGGCGGGGGGAGCGGACTGACGCCGAAAATATGAAGCGGGAATATTGAAGTCAGTGCTGACGCGCCAGTACTGTACTGACTTGAAATCAATTTATACGATGGCAGTGCCAGGTCAGCACTGACTCGGCTGTCGACTGACGACAGTTACTGACCCTGTGTAAAATTGCCTTTACTTCTGCGAGTGTTTAGTCCTGTAAAGTGACATGAGTCTTTTAACACTGAAAACTATTATTTATAATTCTACGTATTATAATGGATTATGCAGTAAGTACAGGTCACAAACAGAAAATCAATTTTATTATCAATAAATTACAAATAATAAATCAAAAGATATTCATAATATTCACAATTTATTTTCTTATGTTTACAAATAAAACATAGACAATATTCAAGACTCATTGGTTTGTATGAAATCTGATTAACAGAGTTAGTTTTCTTAAATTTTTCTGTGCACTGTGTGTGTATGTTACACAAATAATATCACAAACAGTCTGCCAGTAGTAAGATGTTAGGACATGCTGTCAATGAGCGATGCTCGCATTGTTGATGTGATCGCTGTGGGCTTGGCATCATTCAGCTTGAATACACTTTCAATAACTGAGATTTCTGTCGATGTAGTGTCCAGACCACAGAATGCACACCAGTCGTTGACCACCATCCCCGCGGCAATGACATCACTGCCTCTGTTCACTGTGCCCGCTACCAGCGGTACTTGTAGCAGAGATGACAACTCATCCTGGTCCTGAATTGTCGTTTTAGGATGCACGAGCCCGCCGCGATTACTGAGCGCGGCGTATGATCCGACCAGTACGTTCCCCGCGACCGTCTGTCTGAACACCTCCACGTCGAGTGTGTCTGCGAGGATCTCCTCTGTGTCGCGGTCCAGGTCAGGGTGTACGAGCGCGACGTAGTCGTTGCAGGCGATCACGTTCCCGAGCGCGCTGAGCCGCTCCTCCACGCGTTGCACTTTGATTGTGTCCGGTAGACTGTTTCTAATGTGTTGCAACTCTGTGTCGGTTGTCGATGACGGGACCAGCAGTCCGTTTTTGTTACCCACCGTCATGCGGCCGATGATCCGGCACCCCGCGACGCTCATGTGCACTACGGGGATGGTCTCTGACAACTCTGCCTCAAACACGCTATAGAAGTTCTCCGATCCACCGATTGCAACGAGGCAATAGGAATTTGTCAATTTACTAAACACCCCAACCTCATTGTTGTTTTCGAATTGGACGCGAACTGCCATGATTTTGACTTATTCAAACTTTACTTGTAATTACAAAGTATTTCACAACAATAACGCTTCACGTGGGGAGAAAAGAAAAAACACGGGGATCGTCGTTCAAATGGTTACATTCACGTCAGTTTGACAACTACATTTTTAGTTTTATCTCAATGTCGTGTTCCATTTCAATAACGAATTGTGAAACATACGTACAATGTGTCTCAATCTTTCCTGCTCAGAAATGTTATAATCTTTCTCACTCTTACGCTATGGAGTAGGGATGGCGATCTGAGATAGATTAATCGAAGAATCGATTTTCAGGCCCAAAATATCGATTCTTTAAATCGATATGCAGTACTGAATCGATGTTTCACCTTGAAAATCGCCATTCGATAATTTTTTTATTTGGAGTGCCTTTTTTCATTTGCCGGCAACATCGCAAGTGATGAGCGGAACCGCGTGGATCCTAGTAGACTTGACAGACTATTGTTTTTAAAAAGTTTAGATATGAAGCATTGGGAGCTTTAAATTTTTCATGTAATAAATACATTTCGAAAATAAATGTCTTCTTTCATACCTGATTTGACTTTGATATGGTAATAAAAATGATCGTTATTATCGAATTCACTGAACTAAAAAAAACTGATTTTACTGTTAAGAGATCATTTATTATGTTATTTTTCTTGTTTTTCATAAAATGGATTTATATTTACATTATAAATTGAAACTTGAAAAAAAAACGATTTTTTAGAAATCGATCTTTTAGACCTCGATTTTTTGTAAATCGATACATCCGCATACGATTCAGATCGATTTAAAAATTTATCTTTTTCGGATAGAATCATCATCCCTACTATGGAGTCATCTTTTATTAGATTGGAACGCGCCTCACGTCAATGAGCGGTTTCTTATGAGCGCGTTCAGAGAAAAAGGTAAATATTATTTTGGTACAAATACGTTCAAGGATACACGGCAGCATTACCGACTCTTTTGTAACAAATCATGAAAATTAAAAATTCATTCAATTTGTCAAAATCTATGAGTTCTGCCAATAATTGACATCACCTGTAAAAGTAAATAAAATGGATGAAATTATGTAATTTCTTGTACTCAAATTTTATACAAAATTGAAAGTATGAATAAATGTATTCGCGATGAAGATGAAAGATGCGGAAATTCATAATACTAAATTGCTTGGTGGATTGCAATGATACGGAGCTGTTCCCAAGTGATGTTATTCAAAACCTGAGGCAGGTTGTGATTGCTCCAATCGCATACACGCCGAAGATCCAACAAGCTTTACAAAGAATCAATTTCAGATATCACAGGACTTGTAGTTACTCGAATCTATTACGGGTAATATTGACCAAATTCGTCTTTTATATGTATAAAAAGTCAACTCAGCAAAATGTTTAGCCTTAATATGCAAGGTGGCCATTGTTTTATTTGGTTCGTAAATTAGGTATACTTTCCTTAGTTGGAGATCTAAATGTGAAAAATCTTTCATGTAACAAATATAAATTTTCTGTTCCGTTCTTTGAGTCCCTCTCTCCTCTGTAGGTCCAGAATTATTATCAGCATCTATTTGCAGACTAAATTTCACACCTGCTCCAGAATCTTCATCTCATTACACACATATTTTTACTTTATAAAACGTGACTAACGTGGTGTTAATCCAGGAATGTAATGTTGGTGAGGGTGAGACCTTGCTGATGTTCTGGGGCTACGAGCGCTCTGACAGCAAGGTTACCATAAGTATGTCCACCGATAGCTGCACCTCCTTACACTTACCGGTAAGTGCACTTCAAATACCTAAGTGAGGAGTTCGACACCACTGACCACAGTAGTCAAAGACGTAAAAAAGCGCCACCCCACTAATTTTTTGTCCCCCGTATCTCAACGGTGAGCCTGGCCAGTGCCGTGCTGTGATTGGCTTAGTTCAAAATTTTATCTTAGAACGTCTAATATCTAATCCGACTCTGCAAGTCTGCATGAGACTAAGCGCCGGCTGTTATTGGTTGTACAGGCGACTGCACCGAACTCCCAGCGTGACAAGGAGTTGCGTTCCACTGCCCAACAAACGGATATAAGCTGTAGATACTCAGGCATCTCTTCACCAGGTACGTAGTTATATGTATACCTTACGACGAGGTTTATATCTCTCAAAGTAGGTACAGAATATCAATATGGCAGAATATCTTTTTCGGGAGGATAGAAAGGTGTCTAGTGGTAGTGTGCTACAAGGGTCTTTTGGCGTCTGATTTATTTTGACGTTTATTGGTGATGTTGTCGAAATGATCCATCTATGTACCATTGTACTAATTTATTTATGGTGGAACCCAATATACTTTCTTGTTTTTTTATTATTCCTGACCACTATGCAATCCTGAAACAGCGAATCCAAATGAAACGGATGAGCAGCGTCAAATGCGCGCTCGCATAGCGGACTCGCTGACGTTCTCCTCGCCCGCGTCGTCGCTGCTGCAGCCGGCAGGCCACTCCATGTCTATCCTCAGCTCCGTGTGTGCGCTGCTGCTCAACAAACAGGTACCACTATTTGGTATGACATGGTAGGTGCTTACATATTGTTTAGATACTACATATAGCACCCAACTATAAGTGTGGTTACGGTTGGCCTGACTGGTTCTTGAGGTACCAATACCAATAGATGTTTCAAGTGCCAGTCCCCGATTGTTATCTATTTTTGACGAGAATTTCATACGATAAAGTGAAGGAACTAGATCAGTCTGGGACCATCGGTTTTCTCAACTCATGATATTTACCTATTTGACGACTAAGAGATTTCCCGACATGTATCTCATCGACTGTAAAGTTTGGCCCTGCACCGTTGTTAGGGCGCGCAAGCCGCGAAGGAGGTGTCCAGTTTCACGGGGAGCCTTCGCTCGGACAACATCTGCCGGATCTGCTTCGGTGGCGAATCGGCAGAGCGGCTGGTGCGGCCCTGCTCATGCAGAGGAACCATTGCCGCCGTGCATCGCTCCTGCCTCGAGCGCTGGCTGCTGCAAGCTGCTACCTCCTACTGCGAGCTGTGCAGGCATCACTATGTCGTCACCAGGAGTCATAAGTGAGTTGCTTTAAAATCAAAACCACAATAAATCTGCTCGTTCATTTAATCCCGCTTGTGATTCTCTTATAACCAAAACTCAAACTAAAATCCGGTATCATATAAATTTCGGGAGTCTATTACAAGTGCTTCCGTCCAGATGGTCGTGGGTGCGCTCGATGGCGGAGTGGGCGATGTCGGGGCGCGGGCGCGCTCTGGCGGCCGACGTGTGGCGCGCGCTGGCGCTGGGCACGGCCAGCGTGCTGGGCACGGCGCGCGCGCTGCACGCCTGCGACGCCGTGCTGCAGGCCGGCGCGCGGAGGGGAGGCGGCGCCGCGCTCGCAGCCAATCTGTTCTCGTCGTTGCTCATTGGAGTTATCGGTGAGTGGATGGTGAATGATAGGTTTAGGTAATAGTTTAGTTTTTCAGAATTTAAAGATTCAGTTCAAAAGACTATACCCCCGAAAAAGAAGAGAAAGAATCGAAAGTACCCGAATTCGGCCTTTTGCCTTATTCCTGTTAATGTCTCATTGTCTTAAATTCACCATAATCACTGCTGGGTCTTTCCATGGTCACACTAGGCGCGCTAAACGGTCTGCTGACAACGTGGATGCTGCTGAAGATACAGGAGCACCAGCTGTCGTGGCAGGCGTGGCGCGACAGCACTCTGCACGTGCACGTGACGCTGGCAGACGAGGTGAACACGCTCACCCCGCACACGTCGGATGCAACGGTGGTCGGCGACGAGGATGGCAACGCCACCGCTGACAGGAGCACGAATGTTGCTGACCCTTTTATGGTTTCGCTCCCGTACAATTTGCCTGAATCGTGAGGTTAGCGGTTTATTTTTCCTTAGAAGATTTGATCTGGAGACTGAGGCAGTAGAATGGGTGCGGATGTATAAGGACTGATGTTGGGAAGCAATTCGCACAACTAAGGCTTTATTTATTGTCTATTATAGTTTGCGACGGCCGACGTGATTAGTGTTGATGGTCTTCTGCTAACTAAGCTGATCATCATTTCGTGCAAACACGATGCTTTAACTTTACTGAAAGGGCCCTGAAACTCCGTGGCATTCCTATTTGTCCGCCATTATGATTTACTAGCTGCGCCCCGCGGTTTCACCCGCGTAAGTTTCGATCCCGTGGGAATATCGGCATAAATAGTATCCTATATGTTAATCCTGGTTATAAACTATATGTGTGCCAAATTTCATCCAAATCTGTTCAGGAGTTTCGGCGTGAAAGAGTAACAAACGTCCATCCATCCATCCAACCATACAAGCTTTTACGTTTATAATATTAGTAGGATTACTTTAAACTTTCCGACTGATTATTTCATACATCTAAGCAACAAGATGTACGCAAGTTGCGTCGAATCAAATCATACAACATCAACACATATGAAAGTCATGACCGCTTGTGACGATACAGGATCTTGCTATATATATATGTTACCGTTAATACTCGTTTTTAGATAGAACGCGTTTTCCCTAGTTAGAACTAGTTATTTCTAAATGCCTTTGTTAAAACTAGAAATGTGCCGCGGCAGCGGCCGGCGATGTGCCAGAAGCGAATCGCTTTTGGAAAAGGAAACAGTTAGGTTAGGTTAGGTTAGAGTATGACAAACAACGCACGAGCCGAGCGAGCGAAGCGAGCGTGCCGCGGCAGCGGCCGGCGATGTGCCAGAAGCGAATCGCCGGGAATGAACGAGCGCACAGCGCGTGGATGGCGCTCGGAAAGGGATTCTCCCGCACTTGTCGAAAATTGTCGAATCAGGCGATGTCTCGCGATCAATGAGAATAAGGTACGATCAATTTTGAGAACAGTTTTAACTGACTCACTTCGGAAAAACGCGTGTTGTCTAGTGAGAACTAGTTTTAACTGATATTCCATTTCAAGTATTAGTTAATTCTAGTTTTAACAAAGGCATTTAGTAAAAACTAGTTCTAACTAGGGAAAACGCGTTCTATCTAAAAACTGGTTTTAACTGTAACATATATATACTAGCTGCGCCCCACGGTTTCACCCGCATACGTTTCGATTCCGTGGGAATATCGGGATAAAAAGTATCCTATATGTTAATCCTGGTTATAAACCATCTGTGTGCCAAATTTCATCCAAATCCGTTCAGTAATTTTTGCGTGAAAGAGTAACAAACATCCATCCATCCATCCATCCATCCACAAAAATTTTCACGTTTAAAATATTAATAGGATATATGTATATAAGGTAATTTCATTTTATTTCATTTTACCTACATATTCGGGAGAGATCCTATGTCAATGTTCTATAAATTTATCAATAGATTTCTGAAAGAAAGAGATTATCAAATGATTGGGATTATCAAGACATTATCAAAGTAGATAATTAGCTATGATATTTTGCTCACAGATACTTGCAAGTTTCCTTGGCCGCTGATATATCAAATCGCAGGAAATTAGAAATGATTAAAAAATATTTTCAGTCAAGAGATCGCCGAGAAAATATAATTTTACTGCAGCGACTATGGTGGCCACTTCGTTCATATGCTTCGTGCTAACAACCAGTCTTTGTTTTATAATTTTAACGAGTTTGGTAGTATTTCGGTATGTGAGAATCAGCTCGGGTGCTATCAGGTCATCTATAAATTGACCATAGAAAGATACCATATGACTTGAGGAAGTTAGTCTAGTGTGGGGTTCCCAGGGGATTGACGAACGCCATGCCTTCTTTTCGTTACTGTTCATCTGAGTTTCATACATTATGCTATTTTGAATATCGTATTTAGATCACTCTTTAATAAATATTTTTTGAGACTACAATCCATTTTATATTTGGTTTTTTCTTTAATAAACCAGGCAGGTACCTTCCTACCTACGTCACTAACACTTCACCATGCATTCAATAATGTACAGAGTACGTACTTTTTAATATAATAATGATAATTATACACAATTCTGCATACTTCTATCTTGACATCTTTTGATGCAAACATGATGGAGGTCGTCGCAATGATAACAGACAAGTAGGTGATTACGACCAGCCGATAGATTCTGTAAAAATTTCTCCGTGAAAAATTGGGTGGAGTGAGCTTAGAGTGAGGTGTCAATAGTGTCAATCACTTGTATTAGTTGGAATGACAGCTCACTCCACGCTCACTTCACCTAAGTTTTCACGGTGAGATGGTTACAGAATAGCACTGCATAAAGAGTATTTACGTAGGTACAACAGTTTCGAACGTCGAGACATTTGATGAGAAAAAGTTACTCGAAGAAGTTTGAAATGTATCTACAAAACTTAAACTCATAATATTATAAGAATACATAACCTTCGTTCGGTCAGTAAGAATCGGTTATTTGTGTTTATTTGAATGTTAACATCAACATCTCACTCAATGGTGTTCTCTGCGGCAGGCGGTGGACCTGTCGGAGGCTCACGTTAAGTCTATGTAAATAAATTACAAATACAATTACAATAATACACCCTTGTTTTGTTAATCAATATTTATTTCATTATCAATATAAATTAACATAATAATCATTAAAATAATATCAAATTTCATAAAATCAGTAGCGAATACATCAAGCCGCTGTTATTATTAATGTCAAATTCATATAATATGTTAAATGTAATCGTGAAACAGTATGTACACTGATAAACAAAGGACTCTACTCTCTTATGTGGGTATATAAGTGCAAGCGATCCTTTGCAGTGCGGTACTACTCGTACACTGTGACCGAACAGTAGTCGCTCGATAAATAAATGTTAGTTAAAACTTACAAGCTAACGTAGAAAAAATCACATCTTGAGATTATAATAAATAGGAGGACTGTATCGAGACAGCGCTTGGAGATACGAGCTGGGCGGACACTGACATATAAACATTTATAACAAACGAACAAATTAACAACATACGCTCTTTGGACTTATAACACACTTCCTAACGTACTATTTGTGACTACAGCGTTCAACTACTCGGCGCAGGCGCCTGACTCCCCACGAACGCGAACACCGTCTATTGTCAATACAAAACCTTCTAAAAGGATGGACCAACTAATTTATGAATGGAAAATCTCATGACTAAACCATTGGAGCCTTCTAAACATAATCGCCAGCTTAGACGTAAAGGTAGTCTAATCAATTACCCCTCGAGGCTTCAGCTTGTTTGTATGATAGTACAGGATGTTCGCGTTCGGCGGCTGGGCGACGAGTGACGGTCAGTCCTGGTCCTTGAACCGGCGGTAGATGGACTGGACGTACGTGAACACGCACTTCCAGTCCGGCTTGCGCATCGTCACCATGTCGTCCACGTCCAGCAGGGGGTAGATGCCCGCCTTCTCGCTGGAAACAAACGACAACTTATTAGTGAACATTACGAGTAAATCAATATTGCTTGAGGCTCAGCTTTCGTTCGCCTCCGAAGACGAAAGATTCTACAATTATATACAACTGTATCCACACAGTTTATTCAATGCGCAGCTATGATCATAGGCCCACCTTTGGACGTCATATGATGCTACAATAATCACTATAAATGCTTTAGCCATCGCAGTTAATCATCTTTAGAGAGCATACAGTCATGTTGTTTTCGAAAGCTCTATCCTAAGAACGATGCTATTGGGGTTGTGGAATATAATCTTGGTTAATACTTACTCGGCAATTTTGAAGGCGAGCGTGAAGTTGTGTCGGCGTTTCTCAGGCGACAGCTGGGAGTAGTCGAAGGCGTCGGGCAGGAAGTGGTGCACCAGCGCGCAGAACGCCAGCCCGTCCGCCCAACTCGTGGAGAAGTTCTCCAGCTTCACATTCTGGAGAAACACGAGGAGAACACTGTACTTCGTGTAAAATGAGAAGGAATTTAGGAAGTGTTCGGAGAAGTTCGTCAGTTTTTTTAAATTTATTATACGTATGAGAACTGGTAAATTAAGGCAACTTCATCAAATGGAAGTGCACCGTCAAGTTTTCGGCGCACGTTTTAATTGTCAAAATGAGGTTCAGTAAAATATTTGTTTTATTTAAATTTCTCATTTTTTATGGTTCCTTAAAATTATTGTGGCAAACTACATACATTTACATGTGTGATTGGGGATATGCTAAACTAAGAATTATCTACACAGGAACTCGGTGGAGGCACAGTGAGCATTACCAAACAATTAGGTACTTGGGACTGTTCAGATTCACCCAAGTTATTTACAACTCATACCCACATTTACTTGGACACTTCAGTCTAAAGTTACCAACACAAACTCATGCATAATCCTGGAAAGTCATATTCACATTTCAATTAACGTACTTTTTTATATAAAAACCATGCTTTTTAATTCAAAATTAAAATTGATTACATAATTAGTCATTTTTGGTTTGTTATACAATTCACACGAATCACATCATCCAGATTATAGGTACAAATTCGTCCCAATTTTTAATAATTAAATATAAAAATATACATAGTCCATGTATACATGTAAAACATATTGCACTGATAGATCGAAACCAAAGCAATATAATTTGGTCATAGAGTGACAGATAAATAAATTAACAATAGCTAGTGAAACTAACACAATGTATAAAATATATACAGGAAAGTAGCAGCCAAAATGAAGCGATAAGAGAAGCGTGGAGTATGAGTGGTAGTGACGTCATTGACGTGTGTGTTAATACTAGGTGCGCGTGCGCAGCGATCGCTATCAACATGCTACATCTCGATAACGCGGTTAAATCCGTTAAATCCGAATGCCCTGACCGTAAGGCAGATGCAAATTTTGAAATATCGACCTCGGTTCGGCTTTATACCGTGGAGATGTCGATAAAAATATGCATTTGCCTAATCTAACCGCATTTATAACCTCCCCAATACGTTTATTTACAGTATCTAAATACTAACAAACCATAAACATCTAAGAAAAATACAGAAAATCTTGCTTTTTGGTGCGCCAATATAGCTACGTAACCCATGTATATGTAGGCGACATAGTATACGCAGTGGGGGTGTTGCGTGCGGACGGAGAGGAGGGCGGGAGGCGTGGAGTGTACCTCGTAGTCCCGGGTCTTGTCGCGACACCACTGCAGCAATCGTTCTTTAATAGTGACGGCGCTGGCTTGCAGCGCGGGATCCGTGAACTTGAAGTAAGGCTGCGCCGGAGAGCCCGGGCTCTGCGGGGTCTTGGGCGAGCTACAACCGGGCACGCATGTTAGTCACCGAGGTTCACCTAGCTGCGACCTCGCCGGTTAGTTCGTCGACGATCAAACTATTAGTTCGTGTGTCACTTCGTGTGCTACGGAACGCGTGTGCTATTAATGGGGGTCGCAGGTTATTTACAAGAACGCGTGCTGATTTCATGTCAACTAGATGTCAAGCTATATCAGCCGAGCTTCGTATGAACGGTACTGAATATTCTCATGGCAGGGTAAGTACACACGTGCGATTATTGACAGAGGCCTCGTATGTACTTAGCCTTATATGCTTCTCGGAAAAAAATATTATCTTATAAGCGTCTAATATACATGTTATAATGAATATCATTAACTTGTATATTTACTTGTATCTAATCCTTATTCGTATCCACAGATATGGCTGCCAAAAATAAATAAAATATATTGCATTACATTACGTATGAAGCGAAAGGATCTTATACATAAAATATAGTACTTGAATGGTAAGGAGTCTTATGTATCGGTAGGTTGTTTCATGTACGATATCGTCTGAAGTTGATGCGTGGTCTTTGGTGGAAAGAAGGATGAGACTTACTTGGGACTGTTGGTTGAGTTTTGTTTTTCGAGCTGCCGGAACTTGGCAAATGGCGACACGGGCTTGGGCGCCGGCTTGGTCATACTCTCTATCACTGCGGATACAACATATTCATTTTTACAACCAGTTTTTTAATTTTATTTAGAAAATAATAATGCAAAGCAAGGACAGCTAACCTTTAGATGTTTTAGTGGTGGTAGTGCTACTGCTAACAGTTTTTTCTGACGAGTTCCTCCTCACGCTCGATGTCACAGTTACTTCCTCTTCCTCTGCAAACAAAACGTTCCCATTAGTTGCCATCGTTGACACGTGGACATACAGATCTAACACTAACTCGAAACACTTGGAAAACAATCAGCAAGACAGTACAACGATAACCTAGAAGCTATTAGTCAAATAACACGGTTACAGAGGGCGCGGGTGAAGATGGTACGAGGTTACGAGCACATATGTACATCGACGTGATAGCGCGGCGCAGGCCGAAGGGGGCCGGGGGGCATGCGGGGCGGGCACAAGCACAGACCCACACACACACGACTCACGCGCGTCTCGCTCGTCTCCCGCTCCTAACTAGTGGAATGTTGCGACGCTACGCTACGCGAGCGTCGACACCAGGTCTTCGAATGCGTCTTCAGTGTTGCTCTCGTCCAGGAACTGCAGCTCCGACACCGTGGGCATCGTGCGGCTGCGGCCCAGCGAGTAGGCCTGCGGCGGCGCGTACGACTGCCGCAACGCCCGCGGCCGCGCCGCACCCACTCCTGTCGCCGGCCGCATCGGTTGATGCTGCTGCCCAGAGAAATACGCTTCCACCGTTCGCTTCTTTTCTGTTACTTCCTCGCGGGCGATGCCACCCTCAAACAACTTGGGTATAGCTAGCAGGTGCATAGACTTGGCGCGTGCGACCACTCGGCGCGGCGAGACCGATTTGGGGCTGGCGACTATCTGGTGCCACGAACCCGACCTGCTGAGCGGACTGGAGCCGAAGCTGCCTGCCGACTCACTAGACAGCACGGACTCGCGGGACGCGGCGAGCGCGCCAGGGGACTGGGGGGCGTGCGGGGGGGCGGGCGCGAGCAGGGGGGAGCGGCCGGTATTTACAGGGGCCCGTACCTGGGACCTCGCCGTCTCGCGTTTTTTCCGTTCGATCTGCGCGATGACGTCGTTTTTCGGTGACGAGAACTTGTCCAGTGCGCCGCGCAGACTGTCAGCCGCCGAACCTCGACGACCTTCGTCGTTGCGTGTACGCACGCCGGTCGTGATGGTAGCCGCACCACGCACCGGGCCACGCATCACGCGAGTCACCACGCTATCGTGCTCCGTCGTGACGCCTTCCTCGACACCATTAGTGTAAGGCACGTCACCGTTCTGGTACGTGTGGGGCGACTCTATCGGGTTGGTGGCTCGCGGGGAGTACGGGCTGGCGGGTGCGCGCGGCTGCAGGGGCGAGGTGCCGCTGCGGTGGCGGTCCGTGTCGTTGGTGACGACGTCTGGGAGGTAGTCCACCTTATGGGCGCGAGCCTTTTCTATGTCGGGCGTGCGCTGCAGTGGGACAAAAGTAGAGATGCCGCTGGATGGTGTGTAGTCAGTGATGGTATATGCAGGTGGTGCGGGGGGTTTCCGTTCCATGGGGTCACCGTGGCCGTTCACGGCTGTCTCACGTCGGTTCTTTTCACGAATTTTTTTCTCGTAAAACTCGATTTGCAGTTTCTGTGCATCAACCTTGGGTAAATATGCATCTTGGGCTGGGAATTTGGTGTCATCAATTTTCCGCACGAGTTCTGGAGCGGAGAGGTCATTCTGACTAGGTATTGTCTTCACCGGATAGTTTTGTATTTGCGGGAGCGCGTGAGTCGGCGGCGCGGGCGGGTGGAACGCGGACGGTCTTTCCCGGTAGGGGGCGGGCGCGGGCTCGGGCTTGTTGCTTTCGAACTTGGCGGCAGCCATACCGACCACCCTCCTTGGTTTGTCTGCGTCTGTAGCCCAAGGTTTGCTCGGCACCGTCGGGCTCGTGGCGAGAGGCATTAGGTTTACCGGGAACGCGGGTGTATGGTCAACCGTAGGGGAGGTCAGGTTTAAGACGGATGGGGGACTCCATATGTAAGCGGGAGCGGCTATCGGTGACGTCACTTTAGTTGGCGGCTTAAACGCAGACAAAGGTGCGTGAGAGAACTGATTGACGGGTATAGGCCGCGCTGCGAATGGTTTGACAACCAGCGGCTTTGTGGGGGACTGAGGGACCGGCGGGTGCGCCGGCGCGCTGGGCGCGGGCGGCGCGGGGAGCTGCGCGGGGCGCTGCGCGGGCAGAGATGCTGGCGCTGTGATTTGCGCGGGGCGATGCACGGGTAGAGACGCGGGCGCGGTAGACGGCGCGGTCGGCGGCGGGAGCGGGTGCTGCACTTGTCGCGGGATGTGCACGCGCAGCTGCTCCTTCCGTTCGTTAACCCACGGGGGTTTAACTACGTCACTGTTATTTTCATTATAGAACTTCCTAGGTCGCGCGGCGGCCGGGTTCACCGTGGTCTCGTCTGCTGTGCGCCAGAAGCGTCTTGCGGATGACGCACTCGACGACCGACTGTTCGTCATACTGTTGTCCTCCCGCTCGCGACTCTCGAACGCGTGCTTAATGTTTCCGAACCTGTTGCTCCAGTTGGCGGGGCCGGTGGCGGACGCCTCACGGTCGGCCGCTTCGTTCTTCTTCATGAACGCTACAAACTTCCTATCGTTCTCGGTCTGAGGCCTGAACTCGGGTACGATGGGACGCGGGGATGTTTCATCATCGTTGTCGCTGTCGATGCGGTACCCGGCGAGCGGCCTTCCTATGTCGATAGTGTTGGCACGTTTCATGCGTAACCGTTTGTTGTTACTATTTCCGAATCGACTGAATGGTTTAGAGTCATCTTGAGTGACAGTCGGCGGTGCCGCGAAGTTGTAAGTGGGCGGGAGTGGCACGTATAATGGTGCACGTTTTGGGTCGTCGCGTTTATATTCTTTTTCTTGGGTAGACGCGGGCTCTACGGGTGCGCGTCGTGGTATATTCTCTTTTTGAGCGTGCGTATCAAACTTGTTAGCGATGGCCGCTATACTACTCTTAGAATCGGAGGGGCGCCGGTCCATGCGCGGCTGCGGCTGGTACGACTGGTGGAGCGGCTGGGGCTGGTACAGCAGATGCGGCACCTGTACCGGTTGCGGCTGAAAGACAGGCTGGGGCGCGGGCGCGGGCTGCGGGAGAGGTTGCACCTGCTGGCGTGGCTGTTGCAGAGGTTGCGGCTGTTGGTAGGGCTGGGAGCGCTGGCAGCCCGCGTCGGCGACCGAGTGCCGGTAAAAGTCGGGTTTACGAGTGGTCGGGGCCCGTTTCTCCACGACGACGCGCGCGTCCCTGTTCAGCTTCGGAGCTTCGTAGCTGATAGAGTGCGCTACTGGTGTCGGTTTCTTTCGGGACGCGACGGCGTCGTGGTAGCTAGCATTCTCGTCAACACTTTGTTTGCGTTCTGGGGTGGAAGGTTCGTCCGTGCTAGTCGCCATGGAAGCCGTGGAGGTGGCGCCTGAGGACAAAGGGCCTTTAGCGCCGAGCGCAAGATCGTCGCGGTCTACGAGGCGGCGCGCCTCCTCCAGCTCCTCGCGGGTGACGCCCACGGTGTGGCGCGCGGCGCGGCTGCGGCGCCGCGGCCTGCGCCGGCAGCCGTCCAGCCGGTCGGCCGCGTCCAGCGCGTCCTCCAGCCGGTCGGCCAGCGACAGCAGCGCGCGCGCCTGCGGGTGCTCGGTGGGCGGCGCCAGCGCGGCCCGCAGGCGGCCCAGCGAGCGCCGCACGTCCGCCACCACGTCGGCGGGCGCGGCGCCCAGGCCGGCCAGCAGGCGCTCGCCGCCGCCGCCCAGCAGGCCCTGCAGCAGCGGGAGCAGGAGAGACTCACCGCGAGTGTCGCCGTCCGCGCCGCCCGCCTCGCCCGCCGCCGCCAGCGCCTCCGTCACGGCGCTCGCGCATGCTGCCGACATTAAACACTAGCTAAAAACACGAATTATTACGTACTCTCATCAGAAATAAGCTGTCAATAATATAGTAGAAGGAGGAATGTGCGAACTTATTTAAGTTGCCGAGCGAAGAGCGAAGATCATAAAGTAGTTTCCATGTTAATGAATTATTGTTACCTTATAGAATCCCATTATTAACAAAGTCTGTAAATAAAGATTATCAAAGAAACATATCCTAACGTATGTAGGTACTTATAATATGGTTTATAAATATCTACTCAGTGCCGATTTTAGCACTACTGGCGCCCTGGGCGAGATCTTTGTCAAGTTATGCAGAAAAAAAAACCAATGCAGGATGCAAGAGCGAGCGAACTCGAAAATTTCTGGCACCCAGCCTCGGATAGGTTTTCTTTTGCCAATTCAATTCATATTGGTAACAGTATTTACTTTGTCGACTTGTACGCACGGCTACACATCAAGCTATACAAAACCAGTATAAGCTGCCTTCTGATTGTACGAAAAATCTATACAATGCGAGGTCAGCTAAAACTGGAAATGCATAGCTTGATGTGTAGCCGTGTGTACAGGAAACTTAGAGAATTTAGGTGCGGAAATGTTTACTGCCACTGCTTATATCCGTAATCTGCAGGCGCCCTTCGTTTTGCCTTGGGCGATCCCTCCTGTCTGGTACCCTGGCAGTAACCCAACCGCGCCCCACTCTAACGCCGGAGCTACTCTCTCAATAATGGCTAACTTGTTCCTTTCAGTTATCCAGTCCATCCAGTTATATTAATTAATTCAATGTTTTTGTTTATTTAGGGAATATTTAACTCGCAGCCTCGGCAAAGGTTTACAACAGGTAAACTGTCCAGCTATTCGTACTTACTGTGACAAAACAATTAATATTAAACGCAGAAAGTGTACAGTCGTAAATTATTTGAAAGTGGTCATGTCTCATGTCTCATGGTGGTCGTGGTCAATTAAGTGTGACAAAACTGTGGTGGTGTTATTTACCTTCTTGTTCAGCCATTAGTGTTCGGATGCGCGCGCGCAGTCGTCGACGTTGCTCGTAGTCGTTGCACTCGTCCAACTGGAATTCGAATATGGATAATATTGAAAATGTTATCAGAAGAAAAGATTATCGTGGCCTTGTGGGCGAATTTTCGTTTTTTTTTTTTTAGAAATAATGTGTACAATAAAGTTTCTATGCAGTTCACGACGTTATCAGTAAACTGTAAAAGCTATTTTTAGTATTGAGTACTTTTCTACTTTCTATTTGGTAAGCACTTAGAAAAGCACTGAATGGATTAGGGTGATTTAAAAAAAAAGTTTCCCCGAACTTTCTCGTTTAAACGCAATTTTCCGTCATTTCCACTACATTTTAACAAGACAGCCACGTTCGTCACTATCACACAACTTCTACACTCTGCGCACTAACTCACGCATCGCTGTTGAAATCCTCCTAACATCGCGACACTTGCTTACACACAAACAATAATATGAACTATTTGCTATTCAAATGTTTGTCATTCGCACATGCGCGCCTGCTACCACGGCCACTACTTCACGGTAACTGTGTATTCAACACCTATATTATTTGCACTGCGGTTACTCAAATAAGGCGCTGTGCACACTGGAGAATCGAAAATCGGAATGCTTTCTTGATGTTGATGAGTAAGTAAAGTAGTTGAAATTTAAGTGCTTGTAAATACTGACATAGATACCCTTTTCATGGAAATCTGTTCTGTTATCTGTTTGTTTCTTCAATTGTATGACATAAAGATAAAAGGTTATGTGTATGACATAAAGATAAAAGGTATCTTTTCTTTGCTAATGATGTGATGACTTATTATGCTGTTTATCTTAATGACCTTGAAAGAGGCTCTGTTCATCAGAGGACTTATTAGGCTGAGATGACTGTATATGAGCTTTTCAATCATTTAGCTCTACCCTTTTGAGGAGGAAGGAAGATATCTTACAAGAACTTCGACTAGAGTCTAGTCACTAGACAGTCATGAAATAATCCCTACTACAGCCAAGAGTAGGAACGTTGTCATAATATCTTCACCTCGAGTTATGAATGCAATGTATTCCGCAAACCAAACTAAATCAATGCTCAATGCGCCAGTATGAACAGCGCCTAACGAGAGCTTTCTGCACGAGTGGTCAAGTTGTCAATAAGTGACGCTTGTATTGCGGGCGGCAACCGGTTCGAGTACCGCGCCGTGCCGGGCCGGAAGTACCTAGTCCAGCCGGAAGCCGGAAGTGAGTTCCGCCCTCAATTGCTCGGCTTTGTTGGTGACCCGATGATTTGACAATGTGTGCTCGATTCTCATCACAATGTCGAGTCGTGGTTACAGAGGATGGTTTATTTAATTTTAATTTGTTTAGGGTAATTATCGGCGATGGTTATTTACTCGTTGACCGTAGTGAAAGTTTCTATTGTGTGAATATTTGTTTTTGACTCCTTAAACAGTTTTTTTACTTCGATGAGGTCCTCTTCCGAACTCGTCAATCGAGTCGAATATTTTGCACAGGTTTCGGGCATATTATCCACACTGCAAATTGTACCAGCACAAATGATAAAAAACAAATTACACAGTACTCTTACTAGCATTGAGACCCATAAACAAACGCGATTGTCCCGCTAATCATGCTAGCGTCAACATCCCGATTGTCTCAACATTATGACACCGTGTGAAGTGTGAGCACATGATAATATTTCACAACACAGTGAGTACTCAAGCTGGACGTGTCCAGTGTCCAGTACACGCGGGTTCCCATGCTGCCGTTCTGCGTCAGCGAAAGTGATCACTAAGTATAAGCGGCAAGCGGCTTACTGTAGATACACAACAGTAGATGTCCTACTTTACGAGTTAACTTGTAAAAATAGAGAAATAAACGGGGATTTATTCATCGCATTAAAAGGTTACACCCGTTTATATGACTTAAGTACCATTATAAGGGTTATTTTAGAGATGAAATAACTTCTCTTGGTACTAACTAATATTTTACCGATACCCTGTCAAACCGAAACCCTAGCAAGTAATTCTACAGTAGTGTTGGATTAATTATTGATACTACACAAAAGAATCGCTCTCAACTTGCACCACACGCCTGACAGGCGCCCGGGCAGTTTGTCGCGTCAAGCTTCACGCGTGTCGCTGCGCGTGAGTGGACGTCGTCGTCACTCCGTGAAAGCCTCCTCCGATACTTTCCACGCAATGACATGACAATATTTATGCATGGTGTTAGACTTTTATAAAGATCGTATGCTTCTTGCCAGATCTAGTTACAATTATAGATCTTTTAGATGGATTGGAAAGTGAAGATAAAAAAATTAATTTAAAAAAACCGTCAGACGCTAAGCAATCCAATCAAATCAAACTGGAGTTTAACAAAAGCCTGTTTGCTGCTAGTGGCGAATGAATTTATACCAAGCTTTCCATATGTCTATGTTGCTTCTTGGAAATTCGCTTAATCCGCTAAAAAGACAAGTCAATATAATGCGCAAAAGTTGAAGCAGTAATGTTAATGTTTTGAAACGCGATTAACCGGTGGAGGACCGGAATGAGTCAGCTAATAACTAATGAATGAAAGTGGCGTATGAATGGAGACGAGACCGGTCGGTACACTCAGTAGTGAGTAGGTACGTACCTACCGGAGAGGAGGTGACTGGTGACTCACTCTTCCCCAGATATTGGGGTTTGCATGGGGATTGAAACGTAAGTATTTCATGAGGAACTTAATATGTATACTAATAAGCTTGCTTTTACTGTACATGATTAAATGACGATGACTACCAGAACCTTTGAAGAAGCGATTCGATAATCCTAGATTTTGTTTTTGAAGGAAAGTTCGTTCGGCGAAAAACTAAGGATGATGAAATGATCCATGGAGGTGCCTTCACAGAAAATCTATTTTTCTTTACAGTCGTAGATCGCAGACAGCCCTAAGCTATTAGAAGAAAACATACGCATCAGAAACAGCTTTCTTTGAGCTTTCCTGTTCCTAGCGCTTGGGATAATGATCCATAGAACTTACTCGGCGCATTAACACACTTCTTACTGTAATCAATAATCAGTTATCAGTTTCAACTCGAATTTTAATGTCGGATAAAGAATGTTTTCCAAGAACATAACTTTATTGCCGCAGCTTTAAATGATGCGTTCAGTTCTCATTCGTAAAGTGACCATAGTCCAGTCTATAGACAATTATGAGACACGAAAGTAAGAAGCCTCTAATAGGGGAATGGAATAAGAGTGTGAATGGGCAACTAGCTTCATCTTTCTGAATCACCGACTCTTTTGACAATAGAAAATGTAAATGGTTTAATCGAAATATGTAGGTAAATGCTTTGAGTTTTGAGTTTGAGATTGATTAAGGTGATAAAGAACTCACGAGTTTCCTGAGAAGACGTTCGTCCCAGCACTGGTCTACGTCGAAGTCCTCGAGGGTCCTGGTCTGAGAGCTGGTGACTTTGCCACCGCCGCTGCTGCTCGTGCGAACTGTCTCCTGAAGGACAACGAGAAGAAAGATCATTAGTAGGTATTGTGGTGGTTGAGTAAGAGAATATCTAACTTGTATTTCAACCAAAACTGTTACACATGATAATTTTTAACAAAAGGAACCAGTCGAATTCACAAAAACGACGACTGCCAGTAGACAAACTTAATATTTTCAACTAACTTGATCTCACGACCCTGGTACCTAATTAGCAAAAGTTAACCTTTTGGCAGCTGTCGCATTTAATCTTGTGTGATTAAACGTCCAACAGGTACATGATGAGATTTGATTTGATGAGCTTTTATATAATTTTGAAGATTGAAAATGTCACAGAAAAATTACAATATTCCCCCGATAAGTAACAGATTTTGAAGTAACGGTTACATTTTACAAGCCCCAACCTTCAAACGGTGAGTCATTCTATCTATACGAATGGCTCTCTATTGCAAAACGAAGTTATTTTTTCACGTAATAACAGTGACATCTTCACAAATAGCGCGACTTGACCTTGTTACAGAGTTCGTCAAAGGCCGACTGCGCAGGCGCCGCTCATTTACATCGCTGTCAATAAATCATTAGCTTTTCGTGTTAGATATCTTGAGAGATTGGTATTGTGGATTTTAAGTGCTTTTAAATTCCTAATGCTCTTGAAATGCGAAATATAGGTACTTTATATGTATTTATATGTGTGGCCCTTCTAAAAACTGCTGAAATGTCCCAGCCAAGTCCAAAAATGGGTGAAACTGATTTATCATACCTTCACTAACCATTACTAAATGTTTTTGTAACATCACTAACTTTGAAACACTTTAAAAAAATCTTCTATTGAATTTTCATCCTATCATGTCATCAAGATATATCTGAAAATACATTTCAATCTTAATTTCATCTGAAATACGATGTCTGCGGTCTTTTACATATTTCAGTAGAAAGCCAGCTGTTACAAAATGTCGTGATAAATTAAAGTTAAAGAATTTTAAAATTCATTGATACCGAGAGCTGTGGTACTCGTAACAGCTTGCAGCTAATTCCGTTCGGAGCTGAAGAGATTTATACGTTCAGTGATGACCTTGAATGTACGATAGATTTGTACAGGACTGCTCGGTTGTGCTTCAAGAAGTTTATGGCAATATTGACGTCATTATGTATCAGTAGCAGATTTTTTATTGCGGAAAGATAGTTGTGTAAATAGTGATTTAAAAAACAGAATAATTTGAAGGCCACATCTTCAGTGCAGTAACTGGTCTGGGAAATTAATGAATGTGATAAAATCATTGCTACGTTTGTTACACTAGATGTTCGTAAAATAATTGATACTAATTGTGTAATGGTTGACAAAGCGGTAAATAAGAAATGAAAATAAGGAAGGGAACGATTGAACCGTCAAAATTATTCTTAGCTCTCGTAAACACTGAAATATACAAAAAAAATAGAGAACTAGCTGAAGCGTATTCTAACTGCTAACGACAACCCTAATTCCTCTATAATAGTATTTAAGTGTAACGATTGAATAGTTGTATAGTCTTTTTCAGAAGTTTGCGCAACAATACCTAAACACAACGGTACGATAGCATTTTTTAGACCATTAAATAATCTACAACTATATCACTGAATAGCATCTGAACAGTTTGTTGTGATACTCGTAGTACGCTGAACGGCGAGTTAGTTCAGGAATCCTGAAATAATCCAGGTTTACATTAACAATGTTTGTACGGAGCTAGGTACCTAGTAAATGCTAAACATAGTTTTTACATGTATTGATTTTATTAGGAATGGGCAAAAAGAAAAAGAAAACGAAAAACACAGCCACCAATTAGAGGAAGATTTATCACGTCCCATGTCTGACATGTAGCCTGATAAACCTATCCATTGTAGGCCCTTCCAACCTTTCTGAAAAAACCTTCAGAATGCTGTTGCTGTATAAGAAACGCATAACCTAACGGCGGCCCATGTCCAGCAGTGGATGAAGTCAGCGGAGGATGATGATGAGAAATATCGTAAATAACACACAATTAAACTTCATGTAACGGGACGCACTGCCGGCTGCCGGCGCCGCATACGAATAGTTGAACGTTAAAAAAATTCCGTGATGCAGCTATTTGGCATGCGCTTGCAAACTACAGATATCTATTTCATCGGAATAGAGTTTTTGCTCAACCATTGTCACTTCTAGCACTGTTGAACCATGAACCATTTAAAGGAGCTACGAGAAATTCACCACGGGGTGGATTTGTGCATTCGCCTGTTGTATCAATCATTTCATAGCTGTCGTGTCATTCACACAATCAATTCTAACCTGATTGTACATGTACATATCATAGGATTCTTTGTTACAATCCATGCATTTCTTTTCGTCCATCTTTCTTTTGACTTTGGTCCATTTTTATTTGATTAAGACAAGCGGAGGGCACCTTGTCTTTTCTTATCGATAAATGGACAGTCAGTCATTCATTTACGAAAAAAATTCTTGCAACATTTGTTTTGACCATTAATCCGAATTTATATTTAATTGATTTTATGTAAGAGTAACAAATGCCAGTTATTTCACTGTTGATAAACGATATTTGATTGAGCAGAAGAGCAGCAGATGTTCTGATTTTCGCTTTAAGTGCAATGCATTCTTTTTGCTATACTACAGTTGTCTTGAAATGCGATTAACTAGTTGTTTAAGCAAGTTTTCAGCTTTGAATTTCAGCAAAGATGCCAATTCTGTAAGACTGAGGCCGTTAATATTAGGTATATGCTAGCCACACATAAGGAACACATGTTCATGAATAAACTTTATTACACTGGTGATGAATACCGCGTGTTTATCCTAGGCTGCGCGGGCGCCGCTCCAACGCGGAACTCGCCACTTTTACGCGCGGACACCTAACTTGTGACGTGTTCTATATTAGTGCCACTGATGTCTCCGGAGTTAGGCTCGCTGTGTTTACTAGATGCACCAGGAAGATGCTCAGCTGTTGCACGAGCGTCAACTTGTCGTCAGCAGCTTTATTGTATCATTTATGTTTCTGTTATGATCTATTGCCTGTCTAGATGATAGAGTGCTCCGTCTGTTACAGCCGACTTGCGACTTGCGGGGAAATTTTCCATTTGTAAATGCTTTTAAGAGTTATTACTTCTATTAGATCGTAAGACGTCATTTTCTTACCACATGTTACGGAAGGAAATGGACGACTCTTTATAGTTAGAAAATTTACTGTCAGAGCATCCATTACCTAGGACATCGGTCCATGCGAAACGCATTTCAGTGCACTAATACTAAAAATAACTTAAACGTTTTGTATGGTTTATTGCCGACTTGCCATGAAGACACGGTTACATTCAAATTCGATTTAGAAGGTTTCAAAATTGACCTAACCCATTCACTATACAGGCAGACGAATTTGAAAGCATGCAAAACATTCAAACTCCAACATCACTTTAACCAATTTCTCTTAATTTCCTCGTCAACCGTCTGTCAGTCTCCCGCACGTCTGTCGCAGACTCCCCGCTATTTACCAATTGCTCCGTCTTGTCAGTCAGTGGGCTATACTTAGCACATGAGTCAGCAGGTCAAATGGCCCGAATACCCGAGGACTATGTCTTGTTGCATTCCTTTACCACAGCGGCCCGGCACGGCCCGGGCTAATTCCAGTAGGGACAATGTCTCGTGTCCTTGCACAAGAATGCAAAGAAACTAATACTTTGCAAGAGTTTTGGATATTTTTGGTCGCAGTACTCGCAGTTATTTCAGTTGGGGACAAGAATTTCAGGAATTTAGAAAAGGTCAAAGAGGTTTTCAAGGATAAAGAGAGTTTGTTTTGAAGTGGGTTTTCGTTTCATGGAATCAACGGTATCGTGGTGAATCGGCAAGCATAAATTAGTTGATCTCAAAGTGCTCTTGATAATATATGAATGTCACCCTTAAAAGAAAACTGTTAATGGAGTTCATTTAACAATTTTCTTCAAGTTTTTAAAATACCATTCATGACAAATACCACATCAGGTACATAAACTATCTAGAACTTTCCTTTCCTTCAAATGACACCAACTATATCTAAACGATCATCACTCAATGATTGGCGTCCAAAACAAAGTAACGCATACGTGGGCGTACGTTGACATCAGTGATAGGCGCGATATCGACATGAGTCGGTCATCTGCAGCTGAGAGAGGCGCGTGCCATGCAGGCCTTTGATGTGGGGGCCTTGTTTAGTCTGTGAGGCGCCGAAACTGTTAACTAGAGTAGTGGATAGTTGAAACATAACATATCGTTTGCAAGTATTAATGACCTGAATAACTGCTTTATTGGTTCTAGTGGTAGTTGGCGTGGCGTAAACTCTTATTTACGATTTTCATGACTTTCCATCATGTGCCGCCAATGACTGTAAATTCGATGTTCATTTTCTTCATATACTTTATTAAACATTTATTGTGATTTGTTTGTATACCACGTCCAAAATCATAGCATGATGTTAAAACTAACATAAGCTAGTTTATTTACCTATATACAACTGCGCGGGAGTCTTGAAATGTGAATTGTAATATTCTACACACGTTTTATTTTATTCGCGAATACTTCAGTTGAAAAAATAAAGAAAAATGAGATAGTCATCTTTAGTAATTGTTTCAGTTGCTGGGAGATTGAGATGTTTGAATGATCTGCGGATGATGGGTACAAAGCACTTGTTATGTTGCAAATTGTGTCTGAAATATAGAGTTTCAGGGGTTTCTGGTTATCTACTTATAAGACGTTTTCAGTCTGCTAATATCTAATTGTATGTAGGTTTGTTTTCGCGCCAATTTAGTTAGCGGCTGGAGAATTGTCAGCTTCTAAACGATCTTAGAATTTTGATTACTGACTAGTATTTTGCACTTCATTCTTCCTAAAAGCTTCCTAGAACCTATCTAATCTAGTCTTCGTCACGCTAGACTCCCCATTCCTCACAACTGACATTAAAACCTGACCCTATTCCATGCAATTGATCTACAATCGCATCGTATAATAATAATAGGCGCGTTATATTTCAGAAGATCACTGGGCCACATTTTTGGCAGGTCGCTCCGAAACTGCGCAGTAAAAATAAAACCGTGCGCGCGCATCTCCGCTTCCAATAGATCCGTAGAGGCGGGAAGTGGCTGGATTGTAAATAAATCGTGCACGACGTAAGACGATATGGTGTTTACAAACTAATGGCTGAACATGAACGGCAGCTAATGTGGGATTAAGTACTTACTTGTGTTATTTCTTGACCTTCCTCCATTTTGAAAAGAATAAAGTAAGTATTTCTGTAAGTAGGTTCGTACAAACACTTTTACACGTCAATCATATTTTTTAAAATTAGATGAGGTCGGCGTTTCCTATCTGACTACTCCGAGAAGAAAGGCTGAAACAAACTCGGAGCTCACAGTCTCTTTTAGTAAGTACAGTTGTAATTTTCTAGTGAAATGACTGCTTTCAATATGTTCTACATAGTATTATCTATAGCTGAACTAATTCAACAAGTAGTTATTATGAATCATTACCGAAACCGGCTAAGTTGTTCCCGACGAAGCGGTTTTATTTAGTTTCCAGTGGTTGTTAAGTACTGTAAAATGGGTCCAATGTCGTTTTCACTATTTCAAATTCATTTGCCAATGGTGAATTCGTAGTACTATCTCAGGATTGTACCTAAGTCTGGCTATGTTTTAGGACAGAATGTTTCCGCTATGGTAGCGTACCTACCAGCGTAGTAAGTTTGATTGGGATTCAAATAGATGTCAAGGATTAAGTAACTATAAACCTATGTTAATAAGCTCATTTTAACGTCTTAAAAAATTCTGTTGAGTAAGGACGCATCCTTATTTTAATTAGTAAGAGGCCATTTTTCCTTAATGTTTCGCCAATATTTTATCAAGTCGTATAATCCGGATGTAATTATTGACATATAAACTGTTAACCTGAAGAAATATGTAGTAATAACAGTTTCGATCCATAACTGGACGAAAGTGGACAAAGATATAAACATAATAATTAATTATAATGAAAGTGTTCCTCATACGGAGTTTCGTAATGTGATGGCTCGTTAAAAGTAAATCACGGAAAAGTGCAGTTTTATGAACCTTACTTGTTGAATACTGTTATATTATTAATGATGTTGATACAGATATTGAGATGGTCGATGCAGATATTATGTTAGCTGTTGACGTAAGTTTGCGTAGAGTCGTTGGATTGTGATATTAATATGGTAATGATGGAAAATAAACCTCCCGTCAAGGGCTTCTTATATCTAGCTTTGTGGAGAGGTGTAGTTATTACAGTTCTATCATGTTCTTTGTCGTGCTGCCGCTAGGAAACTATTGAATGCTAGCTTCTGTTGTCTTCCTTCTAGTTGTTTCAGGGCTCCACGTAGTTATTTTGGCCCACACCTCACTAGGCATACGGCAGACGTGGCCGGCAGCAGTTCAGCTTAGCGACTTTTTGAACAACGTCAGCAATCTGTGTTTTGGAGCGCAGTGTGGTGTTGCGAATATGTTTCGTAAGTTTGACGTCTAGAATACTGCGCTCCATTGCACGTTGGCAAACAAACAAACAATTTTCCCTCTTTATAAAATAAATAGAATGTAAGAAGATTATAAAGTTAGAGAAGAGAAGGTATAGGTATAGAAGATACATTTACCTGACGATTATGAGACGTTTTCACTTAGATTAAGTACGTTTAATTTCACCGGTCTTCTCTAACAAAATAACCTCGAAGATATTACGATATTTTCAAAACTCTATTTTCTATTGTTTATTAGAATCGAATTTATAAAACGTTTGATAAATGGAAAACAGCATGTGCCAAAAGTAACGCAGGAATCATATAAACTATATTTATTTAAATTTAGATTCAGCTTCAGAGTAATTTAATGACTACTACCAAACCATCAACATTCTGGATTGCATTCGCCAAAGTTTTCCGACTAATGTGTTTGTAATTACGAAATATTTACGTCTACCATTACGTTTAGCTATACGCTCATTTACTCAACACGCGTAGAAACGAAAGGACAAAATGACACACTATAGAAACATTTCTACAGGTTGATGTCAAAAATGAGATATGTCTCTTTGTATTGAAAGAGATATTATGTATTTTCTTCGTAGAGAAGATATGGAAGTGGTCACTCTACGCGTACAATCGTACATGTCCAATTGTCGAAACAGATCCAGCAGAATTTTAGTATTTTCACTGAAGTTCTACTACCTACCATTAGAAATTACTCAACCATTAGAAAGTTTTAAAAGAGGTTTCTACAGTCAGCTGTAGAAACCTCTTTACAGTAAAATCTTTGACCAGCTATCACAAAGTCGGGCTTTTGTAAAAACTGCAACGATTTAACTGTGCATACACAAGCGGCACGCGTCAACGGCAGAGGCAACTGCAGTCGTCAGCGCGTCCACGGCGGTCGCATAGTATTTAATAAAACATCTGACGATACCCGTTACCCTTGTAAAGTAATAGCTGATGCCATTATTACAGTAATAGGTACATACTTTATGTGTGTACGTACTACATCACGAGGTTCACCTTCAACTATTATCATTTAAATGACTAGTAAATAGTATTATGCACAATGTGCCCATGGGTATGTAATATTTAATTAACAGCTAATAATTGTCAAACAAGTTAACAAATCATGCACTTACCACACCAATGTTTGCAGGCAATTGCACAAGCGATTTGTTTACAAGTATTTAAATAAGCAATTTTCGTGCATAACGTAGAATCAAGAGACATTAATTCGTTGATAAGCCTTTGTGTCGATCGATAGTCTTCGTATGAGATAATCCAAAGATTCGGTTCTTGCTCGAAAGATCCCAGGAGTTCTACGATGATTCGCTACAACATGATAATCTTAAAAATCTGATATTGAACCTTTAAAATATTTGGGAAGAAGCTACACTAAGACTTATGATAGCTATTTACTTTATTATTGTAACTGTAGTGTGTTCTAGTGCTTGCACCGATGCGTTCCACTGCGCATGCTCGGGGAGCTGCGCTCGCGAGGCCATTAGCACGTTTAAGTTTAACGGAGTTTTTGTAAAGTGGCCTCTATCGGCCAGCGGCAGAACTAATATTAATGACATCTTGTGACGGAAAGCTCATGCCATTTCCTTTACCAACTGCGGAGATGAAAGGTGGGTAATGTTTTCCGGAATCAGTCTCCACTCAGTCATATACATACTTGTCGCTGATGAAAAGGAAATAAACAAACGGAAATGGAACTTACGTATACATAAACCGGCAATATTCTTAAAAACTGGATAGTGAATATTCAAAGATGGAAAACGGATGATTAATATTACTTCCAAAGAGTTTACTAAGAAGCAAATAAAAACAGTTAAAGATATAGGTATAGGTACTTATTGCCCATAAAAACCTAGAAGACTAAGAAATATGAATAATAATAGAAGACTGTATATTGATTATGGAAATCAATCTACAGTCGACACAATACAAAAAGCGACAGTTTAGCAACAACGATACATATAATGGATAACTAGGAAAAAGCAATATAATATTACAACCAAGTAAAAACTAGTAGATTGTGCGGGGACAAAACTGAACGAGACAATATCACAGAATCATACTTACAGAAGAACCAATATAGACAATCCCATAAGTTTAAAATCGCAAGGCAGGAATTTGAGGTTGCACAAGAGGTGCTACGCTGACGACACGCTGGTCCTAGCGCAGGGGAGGTCGCACCAGGCGGCGGCCGAAATAGCGACACGCGGGGTTGCGACAATCGTTGAGAGGATCCGGCAATTGGGACTCAAGGTTGCCCTGCACAAGTCCGAGGCCATGTGTTTTCATGGTCCTCGGGACGCGCCACCGTCGGGTTCCCAAATAACGGTAGGAGGGGTTCACATCGGCGTCGAGTCGACGATGAAGTACCTGGGACTCGTCCTCGACAGCCGGTGGAACTTCGTGGAGCATTTCCGACGTTTGGCTCCCAGACTGGAGCGGGCTGGGGCTGCCTTGAGGCGGCTCCTGCCGGAGGCTATATGTGGGGGTCGTGCGGTCCATGGCCCTTTACGGGGCACCGGTGTGGGCGCGTTCCTTGAGGCGGCGACCAGCCCGCCGGTTGAACGCGTCCCAAAGGGTCATGGCCGTCCGGCTGATCCGAGGATACCGCACAGTCTCCGCTGAGGCGGCGAGCCTCCTTGCCGGATTGCCGCCATGGGATCTGGAGGCAAAAGCCCTCGCCCACATATGGGGTGGCGAGAGGAGGCAAAACGCCGGGGCGTAACTCCGCTGCCGCAAGAAATCACGGTACAGCGGACAGAGATCCGGCGGGATCTCAAGGCGACATGGAGAATGCGATTGTCGCAACCCAGTGCTGGGCACGCCACAATTGCGGCGATAAGTCCCCTCTTTGAGGAGTGGCTGCAGAAGCGCCGCGGCGCCCTCACCTTCCGCCTGACACAGGTTCTCACTGGACACGGTTGTTTCGGGAGGTTCCTGTTCAGGATAAGGCGGGAGGAAACGCCAGGGTGTCACCACTGTGTGGAACGCCCGGAGGACACGGTGGAGCATACGGTGGAGGTCTGCCCGGCTTGGGCGGAGCACCGCCGCGTCCTCGTGGCGGCGATCGGCGGCGGCGATCTCTCGCGTCCGGCCCTGGTCCAGGCCATGATACGGAGCGAGAGTGCATGGGAAGCCGTCACCTCCTTCTGCGAAGCAGTAATGCTCGCAAAGGAGGAGGCGGAGCGCGTGAGTGAGAGGCAATCTCTGCGCCCTCACGCCCCTAGTCGCCGCAGGAGACGCCCTGGACGTCGGGAGTCACCAGCCGACTCCCGGCCACCGTAGGCGCGGGCTTGCGGGCGGCGAGCAATGGGCAGCTCGCCGCCCGGCAAGGACCAGGCCCGAGTCGACGACGCGTTGTGTTCCACGCGCGCCTCAAAGAGATGTCAGCACGAAGTGACGGGGTCCGCTAGGGCCGATGCCTGCCAGGGCCGCGGGTTGTTCGAAAGAGATACCGTGGCCCCTGGCATAGACAACTGAAGGAACACGGGTGGGTTTTAGTCAGTAAAAGTCTGACACGCCCTCCTGCTCCGCCCAGAGCGGGAGAAGTCATATGATGATTTCCCACCCAGAAAAAAAAAAAAGGTTGCGCAAGAGGTAACCCAAGCTTATAATACTATTTTAGGAAACCCATGGGTAAAAAAGAGCGAGAAGAAGAACAGGGAAAAGAAAGGAGATATAGAAAAGAGAGGAGGAAAGAAAGGAAAGATTAAGATAAAGTGAGACAGTCCATTATCACCCGGGAGGTACCTAAAGCTAGGGGTAACAGTTGAGGATTTAGCCTTTAGGTACTAGACTAGAACTATTATAGAGCCGCGGGGCAATTGCGTACCTAACACACACACAGTACAGTACAGTAGCAATGGTTTTCATTTTGACAGTTCAAAAATATTCATCGCGTTATTCACGTTGTTGAGCAGACAAATTTTTCGAACATATGAAGCAATGGATTTGCAATATCCTTCAAAATGATTCAGATAGTGATGGATAGTGTGTTATGCAATTAGGGTGCTGACGGGAATTGTAGCCTGACTTGCTTACTATCAGATAACGGTGAAGGAATACATGGAACTTCTGAAATTCATTATTTTGATATATTACAGATATAATTGGAGGTGAAAGTCGTAGTGGCGGGATATCATACTAATATCATTACGAGACAGTTTTACTACGCTGTTTTTATGTTTCCCTCATAAAAGTCACACATTCAAGTTTCGCAAAGCTTAATCCCTAAGTACATATTTCTTCACCAATAATTATTAAGCCCGTGTTCGGCAGTAAATGGTTTGTCTGCTAGTATGTACAACATAATCTCGAAACCACCACAGTCTAGCCTTTTGTAAGGGTAAACAGTATTACTATTTTATTTATTTTATTTTATTACTTTTAGAAAAATTTACAGCTAATAAATACAAACGATGGCCAATTACAAGCTTCCACTAACGTTCAATGTGAGAAACGTTAACAATACATACAATTTCTTGTAATTGTAATTGTAATTGATGTCATTATTTCTTTGAAGGATGTCCCAGGTAAACAATAGTTTTGAGTATTAAAACTAAAGTTGTCACTAACTAATTTCCCTAAACCTCTTCCTATACTATCTGAAAACATAACTGACTGATAACATACTTGACTACTACAAGAGGAAACACTACTAGCTGCTGACTGTATTGCTTGAGATAATTCTTGCACAATATCAGGTATATCTTGGTTGGGGATACAGTCCAGAGCACTCACAACTTGGGACGGGTCCTCCGTGGCCTCAGGCTGGAGTGCATCAAGGTTGGATTCCCTCTGACAGGTACACTGAGTGTTGCTTAGAGTCAGCAAGTCCACTCTGTCTATCAACTCGTTTGTAGCAAGGATGTGTTCCTTGATTTGGTGGTGAGAGCATATATATTTATTATAAAGGGACTTTAGTGAGTCATCAAGAACTTGAATTTCAGTTTGTAAGCGTTGAGTGTCTATTTCATAAATATTTATACTATCTTCTAATTTAATTTGATAGTTCTTCAACTTATTCACAAGAGTAACACGTTCTTTCCTTAATTGAATATTTTTGGAAGAATGATTTTGCTGTTTCTTAAATTTATTACATTTTTTAATGATTTTATTCAGTCTTGCATATTTTTTTATTTTATTTTGACTCATTTTATGACTATAGTTATGTTTCAGTAAGGAAGCCTCTGTTAGGTTTATTGTTGTCATGGAATGTGGGTTACAGCTTTTATTTAACAATTCATTAAATAAGTGGTCAGTTTCTTTGATCTGAGAATGTTCCTTGTCTTTCTGTAATTTTAGGATTTGAACATTCGCATGGATTAATTCATCCTCCAGGTCCCTAATCTTACACAAAGCCTCCTCGTACAGATTACTGCAGTTGTTGAAGCCATCTGTGACAACCCTTAGTTGATCCCGTTCATTGACAACATTGAGGTACAGAAGATGTAAGTCTACTAGCTCCTGTTTTAAGCTTGTGTTTTTGCATATGACTTTCTCTACCTCCCTCTCACTTTCCTCTCTCTCCTCTAACAGCGCTTGACATTTTCTCTCTGAAGCCTCAAGTTCATGAACGGTCGTTCTCAATCTAAGCTCCACCTCCTGAGCCACAGCCTTACGGGTCATCACAGGCATGGTTTCAGGAATTAGTACTGAAAGGAAAATTAAAAGAACGGTGAGAACTACTTAGACAGACAGACAAAAGGAGGGAAAGCTAGAAATGGAAGAATAATTGTTAGAAGTTATTGTTGCTTAATAGAGTAATGAGATAGGCTGCTGAATCTAATTGAAATATGATTAGATCAAGTATAAGTTACATTGATTATATTGTCTTATGCTTTTATTTTTGCTTATGTGGGTAGGATGCCTGGATAAAAAATTGACTAAAAAACTAGTTTTGAATAAAACATTACAATTGAGATCAACGATAGTCAATGTTATTGTTGTTACGTATATAACACAGTGTAAAAAACACTAATAGGATAACAGTATTTAGATATTTCACAACAACAACGTTTTGATAGTATTTAGGCAAAATCAACAAAAAATTGTGACTCAATTAATCTGTTACAGTCTATGACTATTGTGTGCTAATTAGAGAATAAAAGTAAACAATACTCCCCGTTTAAATCCGCAGGTCGATCATCAGCTGTTCGTGAGAGGGTACCGGTACGGTGGGCAACCAAACACTGTATTTAACTTTATAAATTTGCAGGAAAACAATGATCCCGAGTATTTATGCAGTAATTTTACATTTGGATATAGTAATACATTAAAATTACACTTAAAAGTTAAATAAAAAATAATTTTAAAATACGGAACAAAATTTTGACATGTCACTCGGGCAGTGTTGCCACAATCCATATGATTCCAAAAGAAATCAATATGATTCCAATACCAACATTACTGTATTTGTAGGTAATAGTTCACAGGTCAAAAAAGAAGTTATCACTGACAGTGTTTCTGAGCTTTTAAAGATAAATTGTAATAAAATTATTTTGTGTGCTTTTCCATATTTTGAGAGATTATCCAATAGACAAAACAATTATATACATATGCTTAATAACCATATGCATTTCTTAGTAAGTCATTACAGTGACAAACTTATATTTTTTGACACCAACAGTTTTGTTGATAAATTGAAATCGACAAGGAATACAGTGTATCTGCCCATTAGGTTTAGACATAAAATAGCGAGGCTATTAGCTTATATAAACTCAGACATAAGTAGTATGTCGAAGTCTTGTACCATAATTGACACCGCCATTATTAGTAATAATTCTAATGTACAGGTGGTTACCCGAAATAACTGTAGCACTAATGCTATAACTATTTACAATGGTTGTACGAAAGAGGATCCATGTGTCACTTTGGCAAATACTTGTCCTTATGTGGGGTCCACAAGTAGTCGGATATCATTGCCTGGTGATGGCTTGGGAGTCTTGGGGCTCACTCTGGATGTAGATTTAAACTAGTTAGTAAGACAACAGAAGACACTAGTAACAATATTGTTATACCTACCAACAACAAGGTGTCTTCTTGCTCTCAAATAGTAAAATGTAAAAAAGGGTCTGAGCAGAATTCCTTGAAATTATTTCATCAAAATATTCAAGGTTTTTCTTCCAAACAATTAGAAATTGAGCTATTTTTAGAAAAAACTATGTTTGAAATTATTTGTTTAACTGAACATTGGTTGAAAGAGTATGAAATGCTAATTCATTATGAAAATTATAGTGTGGGCAGTTGTTTTAACCGGAAATCTATTCTGCGTGGGGGTTCACTAATCTTTCAATACAACAACAAAATACATAAAACACACAAATAAAAATACATATAATACATAGTTGAATTGTCACACATAATTTTAAACACCAAAACCGCATCATGCCTACAATAGGAGACACAACAACTTGGCATCGTATTCCAACTGTCTCGTCTTCTGGCTGGGAACGCTGACCGTTCTCACGAGCATATACACACCTTTTATTTGATATTCAGATTCTATTAATAAATATTACACTACCTTACGAATTAGGGTATGCAGAAGTCTCAAACTGAGAGAATCAAAGAATCAAAAGAATAATTTCTTTCTGCTTAAACCTTGCATGAGCATTTATGATCTTCCTTCGCAGTCAGACACGCACCGCTTACTTGAACATAATTACTGGTATATGAGCAATTACGCCAATTGTTATTATTACTTACATATACATGACTACGCTCCGTTCCGCCCACGTTCACGCTATCTTCTCGGGACGGTAGCAACAGCACTGAATATTCATTTTGACACAATTATAGTTGTTATGTGAGGTGGTGATTTCCATTTTAGTTCGTAAGAGAAAATAACCTGCCATTATCTTGAACTTGTTATCTTTTTATGTGGTTTTATGCTCGGTTTAACTAATGAGATTCGTTGTATTCTAAGCTTTATAACTACTTTTAGAATATTATTTCTTGTTTAAATAATTATGTTGGTTTCTTTACTAAAATTATTTGCATTAAATCAGTAACATTACTAAAGATTGCTGCATTGAATAAGCATTACTAGTGATATAAAGTAATTTCTAAATGATATTAACCACGGGATATGAACCTCTATTCCTAAAGTAGTAAAGTTTTTATTACGGCAACGTTGGAAATCTGTAATGAGTTATTAGACTTTCCTTTGATTGATAGGTGCGAATGAACGTAACTAACATATAGAAACGTCCTGGGGAAACTTAATGTATGTGGATGTCATGCTTTCTAATTCGTAGGAGAAAAATTGCGCTAGTGTCTCGATAAGAAAACTTGTGAAAGAAGTCTTGTAATATTCAAAAAAGTCTAGAGCCAAACAACAATAAGAAAACTATTACTGCTGTTGAGAGAGCTGTTTCTTTGCATGTTCCAAAAGATTCGTATTATTCTCGCACAGTCTAAGTCAGTCTAGTACTATTATAATATCAACACCCATAAATATTTCGCAAATTCTAAACAAAAACTTGGCACACGAGATCAGGAAAAGTCGAAAGGAGTCAATGCCACGATACTGTATAATAATCTACATTGTAATTCCCGACAAAACATTTCATCGTGTCTCATCTTAATTAATTTCTTTGTAAACCTTGGCCCTTTTACTGAGAACTATCGCGCTCCATATGTGGATATAGGGGAAGCAGAGACGTAAGGTCATTAGCTTGTGCTTGTACGCAGCTTGGCACGGGACCAACTGAAAGGCGCGCGCGCAGGGCTGATGGCCGACAGATTTTGGTGGAATTAAATAAGGAAAACTAAGAAAATGTGGTGTTTGACATTGTTTGTCGTCTGGCTTTGTCATCTGTCATCGTATGCGACAAGTCACCGCTAAACTTAAATCTCAACATCGGTATGCGCGGTAGATATGCTCTGATAAGGATGGATTCATAGGCATTTTCAACGAACTATATTATATGCTATCTCAGAACCTTTAAAACTACATACACTACATTTATATGATTATCTTCTTTCAGGTGGATTGCTGTTTTCCAGTTGAAATACGCAAGAAAATGTTCTGATGACAACCATAGAAGTTTAGTTGGTGGTTTATTGATCTATTTTATGTTCGATTTTATTACGAGATTATGATCATGGTTTCCTTACGATGTTTTCAGTCAATACGTAGGTAGGCAATGGCAGAATGTGGCACATGTGGCGCTGTCGTAGGAGTAAGATGTATGGACAGACAGATGCCAAACAGTTGCGTGGATGGAGCAGATTGTCCCATTCTACACCGGTGATAAGGAGGACTAATTATAGAAAAATAAAGCGAAATTAGAAACACATGTGATTGTTAGGTAAGAATGAGTACCTAGTGCCATCTATTGCTCTTGTTGCTGTTCCTGGAGAGGGGTTATACTAGTTAGATATTATTATGGGAAGAAGAACCGAAATAGCCGTTAATTTTAAAATCTGGCAGTCCTAAGATCGGACGGCATGAACATAAAGCAACACACATCATACAGACTAAATATTCTCAACAGAAATGCCCAATTAAATTCACACGTCCATTTCAGTCATAAACGTCCACACAAACAAACGATGCGACCCTTTCCCCGTACCGCCGAGCGACGTACAAAGTCATCGCACGCGCTCCCCACGTGGCAGTGACTAGGGAATTCTGCCACATACGTCACAGCTGTATTTCTGGCGGTCAGACTTGGACAAAGGGACTCACTCCCACCACGGAGATGCTCCTTGAATGATGCAGCGAAAATAAAGGGTTTTGTTTGTTTTGGAGCAGTTTTTCCTGGTTGGGAAAATTCTGTGGCTGTCGTGTGAAATATTTTTTGGCGTTTTAACGTTTTCCGTGTTTTACCAGGAAATGAGAACCTACATTGTCACTGTTACAAAGAGCGATTGCGTAGATCGGCTGCAGTGTTGTATCAATGACCTAGCTTTTACTTCCTGACATGACTGTTTTTGGTGATCTGTGTTTTGGTGGAGATAAATGTCTTCACTCATAGTTTATTTTAGATCTCTGAGTTTTACCAACTTTAATTCTACATGAAAGATAAACACAATAGTATTCCAGATGCTAGTGATTAATTTTCCTAAACTAAATGGAGAGTAATCGAGTTATTTTCACTTTCTTCTCCTATCAAGTACTAAATGTATTTACTATAGGCGGGAGCTCGCTTCACCTTGCACTACTTGAGGTATTAATAAAGCCCTTGTGGCTTTACGAGCAATCGGGCATGTGTGCAATGTACGTGGCGTGTGCGCTCGAGGTGTTCCAAATAGCCTGTGTTTACTTGTGATAGGAGTTCAATAATTATATATTTATTGTTTGTATAAAGACGCAAATATTCCGCAAAAACTTTCTATGGGAAAAATTATATGCTGAAGTCTTGACATTCGGAACCAATAATAGATACAATGGTTTTCCAAGGAAATTGTATAAAAATAATTAAATGAAGAATAAGTTACCGAAAAAACTTTGTAGACGCTCTCATACTTCATCATAAAGATTATGAAGGAAATGAGAACGAAGCTATCGAGAATGTTAAAGATGTAATAGACAAAATGGAGAAAATAAATCTAGAAGATGGTACAACACTTTAAGGGGAAGAAAACATAAAAATTGGCAATCTTAACCCAACACCTTTGCAACTCCGCAAGAGACCTAATAACCGTGGTGACCCAGTTGTGTTGGCGCGAGATTGGCGTGCTATTATAATCGGCGCAGGCGCATCGGTCAACGACCGCTAACCGCGCGGTGTGACCTGAGACGCGCGGTGGGGACGCGGAAGCGACAACTGACATTTGGTCGTTTGAATGTCGATTGAGATTGACGTTTGGAATCACAGCAGATCGGACTGCGAATATTTAACTAATCGAGGGGAGTGGAGGTCTTATTGGCTCAGCTAGTTGGGTTAGCTGCTTTCATCCAAGAATAGAACAAAATTGATAAAACTCTCTCTATGTTTGGTCTATATACTTTACGACAAACACACTCAAAATTGAGCTACGTCATTATCATCGAATTAGAACTATCGACTTCTTTGTCTTCGAAGACAGATGTTTCTTCTTGTTTTTAAAGACATTTGGGCATATACCTTTGTTTTGTTTGAAAAGAACTTATTAGTACGAAGATACCTCCAAGTACCTCTGCTATCCGCTTCCGCTCTCTCCAGCACCATATCTGCGTCCTACACTCACTTGGCAAGTGACACAGCACTTCAATCCATTCAATCGACCGCCTAATTGATGGCTGTTTGATTGCCAATTAATTACTACATTTTATGCTTGTCACCATTTGTGAACTATGTGTTGCGTAAAGTCATTGTTTTGGGTGAAATATGTGTTATAACAGTACGTTCCTTGTTACAATAGTTTGTGAGGATCTCACAGAGAATTCAGTGGATCTTCAGTACTTGTAAGACCAAAATGCCATCGATAATAGAGTATTATTTTGAAGCCTTTTAGTTAATTTAGTAGCCGTGTTCTCTACGCTATAATCAATGGTAGCGTAGACCAACAGTTTATTAGTAACGGAATATGTGTTAATTGACGATAAATAAAAGCACCTTGCTGGTTTCTTGGTGAAGATGGGAAATAACACTGCACATTGTACAATCCCACTATTCTATAAAACGTAATATTTTATGAAAAAGAATCAGCAGCGCAAATATAATTCTAACAAAGTGTCAAAACACATCAACCTTGAGAGAAATTAAGAACTTGAAACATGTGAAACGTTCATCTACATTATAATTTGGAGATAAAACGTAAATGTCGTATGTTTGACGCATACCGCCGGATACATAAAGTTTCGCATTAAATTAAAATCAAAATAATGTAATGAGAACTGAGATACATGGAATATTAATGATAATGTCAACGTTTCTCACAAAACAGTTTCATAAACTGTGCTCTATAATGCTTGAAGTGTCATATTGTTCTGTAGTGACATTGACTTTGTAGGTAAGTACTTACTTTAAATTGATAAGTGCACACTTATTTGTTGGTTTGGCAATTAAATCATGGATATTTTTGAACTCTTAATATTTTACCAACAGTAAGGATCCCAAGACACTACCCTGCAATACCCCAAAAGTAATATGCCTACTGGTGGAAACTTTTAAACAATTCTTATTACGTATATGTTGAGCCTTTAAAATTAGTTAAGTTCTACATAAAAACTTAACTTTAGATCCTTTATTCTATACCTTACTTGATATAACGAACTTATAGGTATGATTAAGCAAACGAAGGCTTATCTAAGAATGTTTTCATGACTGGAGACTAACCATAAGTGAAAGATATATGAAATTGCTTTGATAAATGTCAAGCTTGCATTTATTGCATAATGATGATGATGAGGCATATTATCACTTCCTGTCTCAGACAAAACTGCAGATCATCGTGTGAGGACATATGTGATAGTGAAAGGTGTTCATTGGCAAATCATTCATTATGATGTTTACTTTAATGACGATTTGTTTTGACTTTGCAAGGATTTGACAAAAGCGTTTGATTGGGTTAATAAAGTCCAACTTTTTAAAATGAAGGTTTAATTTATCAATAACTTCAGGTAAATTCCAGAAGGAGCAGTTATTATAAAATTATAGTCCTATACCTATATGTTTCAAGTTGGGTAGATTTTTGTTAACAATCTTTAACTCTAAGTACCATAATTACTACTTAGTACAGGTATTTTCTATCAAAAGGTCAGTTTCGACCAGTTTCTCAATTAACCATCAATCCTGCAGATATGTATCTGCCCTGCCGTAACAATCGAGTAAGAAATGGATAGAGTCGCAATTACGGCTGCCCAGATAAAGATCTGCCATTTACTTGTGATGCCAGTAAGCGGAGAAAGATAATAACACCGTAATAATATTGTGAAAACAATGTAATTTAACATAATCGCCGCTGTCCGCCGGGGGTAAGGTCTTAGACGGTATTACTGTGAAATCAGGAGATAATGAAGAAACGTTAAATTAGAGATAATTAAAATTTAATCCTATTTTCTTAATATGAGCTGTCGTCTTACAATAATTTTCTGCCAACAAAGCAACTTAACAGCGCTCGCACCGCAAAGGACCATGTTCACTTCAACAATAAACAGTAGATGATGTGTTTTTATTGTTGTATCAATGTTTGTAAGTTTCGATTGCTTTGATTACCTTTGATGGGCATCAATAAAATAAAAAAAAAAACATTTACAATGGGCATTTAGATACCTATACATAATATTTGGAGATCACCTTTTAAGCAAGGGATTGCTTGTCTTAGGAGTCTCTGCACTTCCACTTATCATTTTTAATGCAATTGAAATGTAGACAATGTAAACATGCATGACTAAAAATAAAATAAATAAAGATAAAAAAAGGGTATCTTAACATTAAACAAACTGCTTTGCAAAAGAATGAGCGTTATGCAGAAAAGTGCCAGATCGCGCGAGTAAGTGTTATGTGTGTGTCACGAGTGAGTGTGTTAGTGAGAACGAGTGTGAGTGTGAGCAGTGAGGTGTGTGCTGTGTGAGTTGTAGTAAGTGTTATGTGTGTGTCACGAGTGAGTGTGTTAGTGAGAACGAGTGTGAGTGTGAGCAGTGAGGTGTGTGCTGTGTGAGTTGTAATAAGTGATGCTTAGTTCACTTATCAATAATGAATTAATGATACATTAAAGTTTTGCGATTGTAGAGTCATCTCCCTTTTAGCAATACACCGACTACAGACTGTAAAATAGCCCCGTCTGTACACACCTTTACCGCCAACAACTTCAGATGATGTAGTTAAATAAATAGCAAGTATATCATTTGTTTTGAGCTGTTCGCAAGCTGCATGTAATAGCTGTGGTTTGTGCAGCTCGTTGCAAGCTGTCTTACGGCTTGTTTCGGAAAATAAGCTGTAATTGCAGAGAAAATAAATAATAATTACATTATTTGCAGTGTGGTAGTTGAGCTAGTGAAATGGTCGAACGGTAACTTTTCATTTGCGAAAACTATTAGGTATTAGTAGGTACTTATTTTATTGTTGAAAAAGATGTTTGCAAATTATAAATCTATCTCTCTAATTATGAAAAAGTGTAGTGAATAATAACATTGTTTTGAATGGTTTATAATGTAAGCTAGGCTTGCAGTTGTCTGTGTAGTTTTAGTAAGCGTCTTGAAGAAGTTGTCTTTTCCGTTTTAACAAACGAAATATGTTTCAGTCACAGACCAAATATTATTATTTTAAGAAAGTATTCGACACGAAAGAAACTTGTCCTTGACTATTACCCAACATTTCCACTACACACTGTTTTATTTGTTGTTTAATTCTCGCGGCCGTGTGTCGCAACCGACCTCCAGTTGACAAGCGCCTGACAGACGCACGGTCACGTTTGACAGTTGAACCGGCCGTGTGTACGGTGATTGTGGGTCACAGGTAGAAAAGGTGAAAAATGGTATAATCGTATTCAGGATAGGATAGGATTTTGCAAGTAAATTAATACTTACAAAGAAGTCTACTGTATGTATCTAGAGCATGTTCCACTGAAATTTAGTTTCAGGAAACGGGTCGTGATTGTATCTATTGGTGTTTATAGGTGACGAGCTATTAACCTACATAGAAAAGCTATATTTGTTGTAATTTGTATGGAGGGCTCTACTTCATACCTGTCTATTATCAAACAGAGAGAAAATATGAAAATTGAAAAATGGTGCTAAACATTTTGACTAAAAAAATCTTTGCAGATTTTAAATTCTTGCGAGAAAATAGAAAAATGTTGAATAGTTGTAACTCTTTTTCATATGCAGTGATAGATGATTCGTTATAAAAATTATCTATTTTAGTGTTAAAGTTCAAAGTCCGCTGAGAGCTTGCGTGACGTCAACGACGGGTTGTAACTGATGGCCGACAAAAGACGATCGGTAATAATGTAACCGCGTCACTGTCACAAAACCAAATATTTTAGTAATTTTTAGTTTAATTAAAACGCAGAAATTAATTAAAGTAAAATATTAAATTAATGAATATTGTAGAACAGCAATGTCTTCTTAATTATCTTTTTCATGCATTTGGAAAAAGTGGTAGAAAATAATCGTAAAGTGTGAACTCACCACAAAAAGTAGAGCTGAAAATTATTGCAAATCCTGAAGATATCCGATAATCACTGTGATGGGGTCTACACCGGTGTATGTTACACGCGGTACTACTGCACTATTTAATTTATTACTTATACCATAATATTATGGTTTATTTGATGGTTCTCATGGCATATCGGCGCGTGCCGTGCGCGGGAGTTGGGGACGGACTGCGCGCGCGGCCCGCTGTGACGTCAGCGAGCCAAATATAGTGCGGGGAACACACCACGCTATTTTCACCCCCACAAAATCGAACCCAGAAGCGTTTAAAGTTAATTTTCGCGTGATATGTGATGCGAGTTAAGGCGTTAAGTAGTACATGGTGGTGAAATGTCGGGCCGGGCGTGTTATTTTTGCATAGGATTTTCATCGCTTTCCGCGCTAGAACGCGTGGCTTTAAACGGCAATAAGCCGGCGCTAGCGCATCTGCTTGGAGCTTTTGTTTACGAGAACTTCGTGGTTCGTAGTAATGTGGATGTAGGGTACAAGGGTAATGCTTGCCCGATATTTGGACCACACGTGGGCGGCGACGAAGATTTTTCAGCCTGAGAACATTTTAAATCTTTCGTTACAAAGCTAAGCTTCCATTGAGATTCTGAAATGTTCAACGGCTAAAAGAAAAACGAAGATATTGTTTAACTGTTCTGTGGATTTATCTGATGTGTTATAAAAAGAAGAGTTTGTTAACTTCTCATTGACCTTTTTCTTAAATGGGTTGAAGTGGGTCACAGCAACATACCATGGAGTAACCTTGCGGCCAGATTTAACGGGGCTTGGTTAACAGTGATCGACGATGAACATCGTGAAACTTTTTCTGAATATAAGGGAAAGCTGTTTGTTACAATGTCTGACGACATTGTAGCACTTTAGTTTGTTTCTGCCTATCCCTATGGGAAAATGGCGTGAGTTTATATATGTTTTATGTACATTGACTTAATAATTGTAGAATAGAATAGAATATATTTATTGTAAAACATCAGTATACATCAAATAATATGTGAAGTAGTAGTAGATTAGGTACTGCTAATTTTAAATACCTTGAAACAGACAGAAAGCCAAAGAAAAATATCTTAATAACCGTTTCTCGAGAGCATTCCTTCCAGCTTCCAGTTTAACAAGATGCTGTTGGATCTGTGCTTACGTCTAGGTCTATCGTAATTACACACTAGGTACTACATCGCTAACATTGCCCCACGTGCGTAAGAATGATAAACAAATGGATGCGCGTGCGCACACCACGCGCGGGATTGACGTGCTGCGCAGTACTTCGCACCCTTATTTATCATCAGCACGTTTGGACATCCTTCTTTGTGATATAGATTGCCCTATAAGGAGTTTTAGTATTTATTTTTAAGTTGAAATCTAGGGGTGTTAATTTTTTATTAAAGTTCGTCGTTCTGAGTACGAGGGCGTAGATTGATTGTTTTACGAGTTCAAGTCACCTGAGAAGAATAGCTTTAGGTTGACGAATGCGTCTTTGTATTTAGTCATAGGTGTTAAAGGAAGTTGCTAATCCTATCCCAAATGGAATAAACGATTTTGAGTTTCTTGATAGATACATTTGACCCAGAGTCGGGATGACATGCAGCCCGCCGCCCGCAGCCTTTCGCTATACCAGTTGTCAGAGACAAGTCACTTCAATTAATGATATTGTCACTGCAACCTCAAATTGTTGGTTGGGCAAGAATCTTATTCTGCAGATAGCAATGAGGAGATTTTACAGCAGGATGACGGGTACTGTTTAACGGTTTCTTTCGGGAAGCAATATACCATACTATACTAACGGGAGGTTGCTACAGGTAAGATGAGACTAAGGACTAAGTAAAATAAAAATAATAATTATAATTTTACATCAAAAATACTTTTGCATCCCCTAATTGAAACTGCGAAGCACCTGCATACTTGTCTGCCCCACAAATCTCGGCTGCCAATCACACGCCGCTACACTGCGCCGGTTGCATTAAAAAGCGATCATTAGTCCGCCATTAATGCGCGTTTCAAATAAATAAATAAATCAATGCCGCGCGGGCGCATATGCGCGTGATTCATGCACATCTCGTGCCAAGTGCACTGCACACGATACTGCAATTGTACCACAAAATATAGATATATCAGAAAAACAGCTTTTTAAAAGGAAAGGCTGTGGAAGGTGGAAGGTCACCGAGGAGGCCCGCGGTGACGGGCCGGCACCAGTCGGGGGTTGCGGAAGGATCTTACGTTCCCGCGACCCCCGGCGTAGGTGTGAGATGGAAGCGGCTCGCTTCCACCTTCGACCTAATCATCACTTACCATCAGGTGATATGAATTCCAAGAGCTGCCCGTTGGGGTTACAAAAAAGAATTATTTTGCATCGTACTGTATTGGTATTTCGATGGAGGCTCATTTTCGGTCTACTGGAGTTTGAGCAAAGTTCAGAAATAAAGAAAGGCAAATGAAGGCAATACATGAAAACCGAAACTGAAAGCGTCACCGGAGACCGCGTAGGGTAGCCGGTAGTTGAACAGGTAGTTCGAAACTTTTGTGTAACATACCTGCATACAATTTGTGTCCAAGATTCGAGCATTGCAAGAAGTGGGACTTCTGTTTTCCTAAAGGTGTGAATGCACTGCAGTGTTGTATTTAGCGTAATATTGTATTGAATTAACACCTGCGTGATGCATGGTTACCGGGTTACATGTTAAGAATAGGAATACACACCGCTTTTCCCGGGTCTAGCCAGAAGCTACTGGTCTTACTAAGTAACCTACAGTAAATTTAAGGGAATACAGGTTTCGAAAATGTAGACAAAACACTATTGCGAACTAGAACGTTTGTAAAATTACCTAAATACCTACTATATCTTAGGAAAAGGGAACTCGAATGAAGACAATGTCCGTTTTTACTTCGTGGTTGTGTTTGTGTGTATTTTTCACTTAGCGCGCTTCCGCGAAAACTGTTGTATAAGTATGTAGGTCACTTACACTGAAAATATTGAATACCATAAACTATTATTTCTCGCTGGACAGTAGTCATCATAATAATGTGATAAGTCCCAGATAGAAATGCAAATAACAATTGGACGAGTCGTGCTGCCGTTTTTCATTATGACAGTCCTATATCAAACAGCCTGCAGTTATCTCCACAGTCAACCAGCCATCCTTATTATAGACGTACCTGCTTAACCACCAGCTTGCCGGTGGGCTTCTCGGTGACGTAGCTCTGCATGCCAGCCATCAGCACGGTGGCGCCCAGGAACTTGTTGAGCAGCGCGCGCGCCTCCGCGTCCTCTGTCGTGTCACCCTCCTGGATCACTGGGGGAGGAGGGAGGGGTTAGGATGTAGGAATACTCGTAGAACTTAAGCCACCCTATCTAGCCAGCCTATCTACCACCTAAGCAGTAAAGACAAGGTTTAAGAGTTGTGTTAAAGCTAAGAGATGTGATAACAGCGCAAACCTTTTTTGGTTGTTGCCAAAAAGGTGTCCTCTCTCTGTTGGTGAAAACTGGCCCTAAAGTTGATATTCAGCAAACGAGTAAGTAGGAAGAATAGCAATAGCTGTCACGAGTCGGGCTCGTGATTCACGAGAAACTCTCTTTGAACATTAGTCAAAGGTAAAAATATGTTACTACTGGCAACATTATGAACTGAACTCTAAAGTGCCTATGTACAGTCAGAGAAATTAATTGTTTATCATATACAACTCATCATTTCACACAACTGTGTAAGCATGACAGTTATGATTTGAATAATATGTACCTATACCTACTTACGGGATTTTTTTTGCTAATCAATTTGATAAACAATGAATTTCTTTCTAGACTTTAACCAATAGCTAAGCGGTAATGTTGGTGGTTATATAAATATGGTTTTCTTTTATTTTCGATTCCGATTGTAGTCTATTTGAGAAATCATTATTATTAAGACTTATGAGGTCATCCTAGGGCATTTGTGAACTTACAATAAGTATGTAAGCTGAAGTTACTATTAACTTCTAAGGGTTAAAACTAATACTGTGACTGAACAAAAAATATTGAGAATATGTTTGCTGCTTACAGTTTAAACCCCTATTATTAAATGATGGATTACAGAGCAGAGAGATTAAGATCCCCCGACATACGAGTTGTAGGTCGTGGGTTCGATCCCAGGCGCTTTACTTTGTGTAACTTATTTCATCACCACTGCTCTCAAAACGGTGTAGGAAAACAAAAACATTAGGTATATGGCATCTATCAACCCACACTGGGCCCGCGTGGTGGATTTTGGGCCACTCCCTCCCACAGAGAGCAGAGCAGTGGACACATTATAGGCTGATTATGCTAAATGATGGATAACTTCTTGTAAAAGGTATGTTCTTATGATTTCCTTTTTAAGAACCGTATCCACTAACCGTGATCGTCAAATGGGTATGTGCTTACTTTGTCAGCAATTCGAATTATTCGTAATTAAACAAGATGACTTACCTATATCAGCATTCTTCATTCTGGTCAGTATATCCTGTACTCCTGTGACCTTGGTGCTGCTGTCAAGGAAGGACTTCTCCCCCCGCGCGCCCTGGTGCGTGGTGGTGCCATGGCGGCTGGTGGTGGTGGTGACGGTCCTTACCCCACCATCTACGCGTTCTGTGGTCACCACTGTGTCTTCCACTGAGCCCAGGCTGTGCTCACTGTCCGTGCGGGTGAGACCTGGGGGAAACGGAAGGTTACTTATGATGGCTAAACAGTTTTAAACAAGACAATAAATGGACAACCCCCAATTAAGTATATCGCATTGGTTCCGTACAGGGTAGCTAAAAGGTTGCAGTCAAACCTAGGATTGGTAGAAGTTAATATTTTTCAAATTGTTTTAATTAAGGGAAACAATGCGAAAGGAAAAAAACAATAAGCAAGAAAGGAAAAAAGTTGCACTTTGTCCAAATGTACTAAAGATTACTTAGGTGGAATCTATTATTCACGTTAATTTAAGTAAACAGGAAAACGAGTGAGGTAGTTTTTAAATCGATACGTTTATGGGTACTTCGTTCAGGTTAAAGTAGATTCTTGGTACATTGAGTGGTAAATAATGGGAGGCTTACCAGCGTGTGCTGAAGAGTCGCTGGAGACGCTATCCTTCATGGTGGCGGTGCGCAGGATTAGACCCGCCTTTGGGTACGTGGTGCGCTCAGTCTTGGCGCTTTCGTCTACGAAGAGTTACCAAGAATAAGTGTGATTACTGACTATAGATAAAATTATGCATGAGGGTCAATGACATCATTGAAGCAGAGTGATTATTACATTGTATTTTACCCGACCACGGCAGAGCATAGGCACAGTTATGAAATTAACAAGTTTATATTAGAAAAACAGGTAAGTATGCATCTATGTTTGGATGTACGATCGTAATTCAGTATGGTATACCTACTATTGATCCGATTTCGTTCAATAGGTAGGTATAACACCCCCAAAAACCCCTCAGTCTGGGTTTTTTCGAAATCAAAACGCAACATAATTTTTTCCTTAATCATGAATGGACTCCGAGTACGTAGTATGCAATTTTGAGTAGGTAAACAATTGTTTTGAAACCCGACCCCTTCGTCACCGTCACAGCGTGCCACGCACCACCAAACATCCTGTAGTGACGGTAAAATTGTCATAACACCGAATTTCAAACAAACGTCGTCACAAAAGGCATTTATTTTAAAGTATTTGATAACTTCCTATAAGTCGTCATGTCTAAAGTGCGGGGAACACCGCGGGCTAAGGCATACTAATGACATTTAAATAGGTAGTTGACCCCAGCGGTCACAACACCACAGAGATGAGTAATCACTCGTGTGAATGTCGATAAGATAGCACTCGAGAGTAGTGTTGGAATCTGATAACATACCGACATATTTGAGGTTGTAAACATGCATAATAATGATTTGTTTTTGCATTTTATGAATGAGGCTACCAATTTGTGTACAGCCAGTAAAAATACTTGACCAGCGAATAGTTTTTGTTACAAAACAACTGATTTAGTTCACTTGCGGTGCATTTTTTTTGCGAATACAAGTTTTTCTAATGTATTGACAAAAGCTAGTTTGAAAACCTTCTTAGAGTTTTTCAAGCGTGTAAAATCGTAATTTAATTATTTTAACTCAGTTACAGTTTATCTAAGTACATCGCCATTGCGTGAAACCAAAAAGCTTTTCTAACCACTTAAAAAATAAATATGTTAAACTAGAAGTAGGTATGTACTATGTGTGTATGTAGTATATTCCCTTATATTTTATATTTATTTTATTAAAATAAAATATTACCTATTTTTATGTACAGACGCCAGCAGGTCAAACTACCCGAAACTGTCAAATTTTCCCAATCAACCTTGAACCTAATGCTATATATAGCGATAAATTTGAAAATCTAATAAAGAAATTTGACAGATTGTAGTAGCTTGATGTGCTGGCGTCTGTACACACAGTAAAATAACATTGGAAACAAGATTATAACTTTTGAGAACAAGGGTAAATACTGCTTATCTCTTAAGAAATTTATACCAACAGACCTGCGAAAGGAGAAATAAAAATGTCTGCATGACTTGTTCTAATAAATTCCCCTACCTACCTATGTAAGTATCCAGGTATGCTGGAAAAGATTTCAATTGAAATAAACATCACCTTTGTGCTTTGTTTTTCTATTCTTATTTTCCTGTGTGTGAACTGTACACAAATGGTTAAAAAATATGTATAAACCTATCTATGCTTATAGAATATAATTATTAAAAATAAAACACTACGCATTGTTTTGTTTTCAATAAATATATTCTGCAACGCATTCTTATGGTAATTAATACTGTCAAAAAGCCACTTACCTAATCTCTGGTAAATACTAAGCAGCAACTTAAAATTATAACTACAATCCTTGTTCGTATCCATTTTAACGAAATATTTTCAAAGGCACATGGAAATAGTAAGTACTAAGTACTAGTAGTACTAGTAACTACTGCTCACAGAACCTCGTCGGGTTAGTCCGAGAGGCAGTTGACGACTGAAAACGTAAACGCAGCCAGTGCAATATGAAAGTATGAAAGTTATTACGTAAGGAGCCGCACGCTAACGCGCTCGCGTGCGTTTACGTTACGTTATTATTATGTATTATCACGAAACTGTAGATTAATTTCCATGAGATTTTAGTGGGAAAATGTATCAAGTGTGATGCCCATGCGCTGTACACTCTGTGGGTTGTTTTTAATATCGTAAGTCTTAATATTATTTAAGGGAAGCTTGTGAACTGAACATATGTATAATTAACGTAAATATAACATTGACTTACGTAGCCAACTAGCCAGGGGTGTGTAGGATATCCACATTTTGCCATTTTTTATACTTAAGTCCACTGGAAGTGAGCCTAGTGCCATTACTTCAGAATGTGATAAAATTTTGAGTACTTTTTCATTCATTTTTTATCTTTAAGTAAATCTTTGCTTTAGTTTTTTTTTTTTACTTTGTTGAATCGGTTACGATTCGATAAACGGGTCTCTTATTGTACAAACTTAGCACAATCGTATATTTTCTATTGCGTAGCGATTGCTAAGTATTGCACTATCGTCGTCAATATCAGAAAAGAAAAAAAAATGTGATATTTAAGCAATGTTGCAACTGTTTGTAACTCTAGTACGCTCCGATTCCCTTCATTAGACCGGCGCAGGCGCAGGCCTATTCTAGTAACTTTGTTGCTTCATTGGTCTTGTATAAGAACTTCTGTAGACCTCGCTGATTCAATATCCTAAGTATTACCCTAAGTAAGTATACTTAGGAGCAGACGTAACCTGCCTTATACTTGGATTTTTCTATGAAATCATTTTTGTTATTTTTGGCGCAGACCTACAGCTAGTGTTGGCTATTATCTCGGAAAAAAAAAGTATTTTCCCATGATGATTGGGGCTATGACTAAGTCAACTCTGTATTGAGGTAACTGTATTTAATAACTTACTGGTCATCAGTTATTGTTATACCTACCTGTTTTTGACGGCGTAATGGCTAGTATTTCTGAATTACTCATTGTTAATAAAAGCTATGCTAATCTAATACTTACTGGCACTCTTAATATATTTCTCCGTGAGCGATTTCACTGAACTCTGCCTGACCGTCTTCTTGTCATCTGTCCTCTCGATCCTCTCCTTCCTCTCCTGCGTCCTGTCTCCTTTTTTTTCCACCTTCTCCACTCTTCTCTGCATTCTCTCTGTTTTGTCTTCTCTCCTGTCTTTTGCACTGTCTACGACCTCCTCCTTGGCCTGCCTGGTTCGGTCTCTTATTGTGTCTCCTACGATCTCCTCTCGTCTACTTTCAATGCGTCTGGATTCTCCTCCGATCTCTTCCCTTCTGCTTTCGATGCGCCTGGTTTCTCCTACGATCTCTTCTCGTCTTCTGTCGAAGCTTCTCTCTGTGATGTCTTCTATCTTGGTGTCGGAGACGCGGCGGTCGCTGTGCGTAAACTGGTCTATCGCGGCGCGATCTTCTCTCTATGGGAGATAAGGTGCATATTTGTATGATTAGAGATTTGATAAGATGTTATTATTAGCAAACCAGCCGGAAGGAAACAAATAGTTGACATTCTTTAGATTGTCTTCCGTTACGCAAGAAGACGCCCGAAAGATAAGTCAAAAATTATTTGGACGTATTTGTAGTTTGAAAATGGTATTTATAATCTGCCAAAAACGAATAACAAGTAAATAAATAATATAGCTTTAAAAAAAACTTGTTAAAACATCAGTAGCACTAACAATACATTGCTATAACAAGTCTAGCAGGCGCTTACCCCGTGAGCTTCCTTCAGTGTGGTGCCAGTATCACCTCCGAACTTCTTCGTAGTGGTGATGGCAGACAGGCCGTGGATGCGTGAGGGGGGCTCCCCCTGACCCTGCAGCAGGCGCTCCAATTCCTCGGGCTCCGTGGAGTACGCGGTCACGGAGACGGTACCCTCAGGCTCGCCCCCGTTGCGGGAGTGGTACTCTTGGCGGATCACCGTGCCTTTCACTGGGCGGGAAGAGGTTTGTTAGATATTTATGAGTTAGGCGAGTTATGACTTAGCCAAATGACGAGTTTTAATCAAATGATTGTTAATTCTAATACCGTAGAACATCTAAACCGGTTGTAGCAGGATAATGTAAGAGATTGGACAGGAAACTTATTAAAAATTATATTTTAGTACATGAGCAGATTTTAAAATAGCGTTCTACATGCTTTGTAAAGATAAACAATATAGGTGTCGCAAAGCACACGACGAGGACACAATGCAAGGCACGGACCTATTAGGAGTAGTCTTGCGATATCTATCTTTGTTACACTACAAACATTTCGCTACAGTGTTACGGTGTACGTAACACTGTAGCGAAATGTTTTCAAAAGATGACACACACCTCTGCTTTTATAAACGAACACACAAAAATGTGTATCCAACATATTAACTAAGTTAAGTTTATGAGAAACAGTGTGACATGGTAACCAACAAAGTTAACTTTAAGTTAAATGCAATTAAATATAATAATTATACCTACAAAATTTGTACGCCGTTATTGGCAAAACATGGACGCTCACAACATCTATTAACTCAATACCTTGCATGTCTGATTAATCAGTTTATATGTAAACGCATGTTTGACAAATAAATATTCTTTATCTTTATCTTTATCTTTATCTTTAAACTCACCAACTTATTTAAAACTTCAACAATTCAGTCAAGACGGCCCCACACTTAGACAACTACTGTACACTTTAGACAGAAATAATCACATTCAGCTGAGCTAACATTTGTTTTGTGTACAATTATATGATTCAAGATGTAGAACGCTTAGTAATTCGAGTTACTTAAGTACTAAGGACGCGTCAACTTTCAGTTATTTTGAAAATCGACGCGAAAACTAGAAAGTCGGTGACGTCATGTGTTACCGTTGTCAACTTCTTAACATTGACCCCGATACAACTGAATGGCCCCGATAACGTTATAAAAGCAATTACTGAACGAAACCTGACTCGACTTCTTTTGATAAGACTTTTTATAAACGTTTAAGCGATGCCTTAGGTTAGGTAGTTACTGCGTTTTCAAAGAAATGATGCTCTGTTTAGTGGTATTATTCATAACATCCTCATCGTCTTCATCTGATACCCTAATCTTTTGTAACTCTATGCATGATAACAGCCTCAGCCGGTCATTCCCCTCTGTGAATTGTATTACTTAAATAAATTTTGCTCAAGTCTGTGATTATGTCAGTTATTATCTCTTCAAGATCCTCTGTTTACGAAAAGTATTTATTTCACAAACAAACACTGCGGCGGTGTACCTAACCCTATTTAGACACGTGGTGGAGCAGGGAAGTGATTCACCACCCAGGACAAATTACTATGTATACAATGACCTACTGATTCATCTAATTGCGAAAAACTTTCATAAGAGCCCAAAACGGCTTCGGTAAAAAACATTCTGAAATAAAGAATGTACCGTGTCTCTTAAGGATGGCGGTTCAAGCAAAAAAGTAATGAAAAGAGTGCTTACCTTGGTAGTTAGAGGCGCCGTTCCTCAAAGCCCTAATACCGAAGAGAGGTTTCCCGTCAGAGTCCACTGGTCCAGGCCCGTAGCTCGACGTGATCACGTCAATAGGTTTCGTGATCACCTTACTAGGACTAGGAGCCCTAAACTTTGGCTTCTCCTCTATCTTCTTACTGCTGAACGTCCTGGTCTCTGAACTAATCTTCTTGAGGTTCCTGTTCGTCACCCACGACGGTTTCTCTTCTTGAACAGGCTTTTGTGGTAGTTTCTTCTCAATTTCATACACAGTTTTGATGATGGTCTCTTTTTTAGCGGGTTCTGATTTCAGCTGCTTATGTGCAGGACTTGGAGTACGGTCGTAAATTCGCTCCGGGCTTTGGGCCTTTCGGTCCGGACTTTGTGCTTTTCGCTCTGGGTATTGAGCCTTACGATCCGGACTTTGTGCTTTTCGCTCTGGGTATTGAGCCTTACGATCCGGACTTTGTGCTTTTCGTTCTGGGTATTGAGCCTTACGATCCGGACTTTGTGCTTTTCGCCCTGGGTATTGCGTCTTTCGGTCCGGACTTTGTGCCTTTCGCTCCGGGTGTGGAGCTTTTCGTTCTGGACTTTGTGCCTTTCGCTCTGGGTATTGAACCTGTCGTTCCGGGCTTTGACCCTTTCCGTCCGGACTTTGTGCCCTTTGCTCCGGATTCTGACGCTTTTCTGACGATGGAGACCTTTTATTAGTTCCGTTCATCTGTACCAGCTCTATGACGTCCCTAGATGAAGTCCTCTCAGTAAAGCTTTTAGCCTTAGAGTATTCTTCCACAAGTTTATGTTCTTCTGTATGTTTTACTGTTCGCTGTTTCTCTTCTGCCGCCTTCTTCGATTTAGCTTCGGCGAATCTGATCTTGTCAGCCTCACTCAGGCCTACTTTCTTCATGTAAGCAGATGCGTACTCATTGAAACGGTTAGGTTTAGGCTTCGGAGTAGCTGTTTTGTTAGGGGACTGAGTTCGAGTCTTCTTGTCTGGACTGGGATGACGAACAGGACTCTTAGTTTTGGGTGCAGATTTTGAAGCGGGTTTCTCAGGACTGAGTGGTCTTGGGCGCCTATCGATCACAGTTTTGCTCGGCTCCTTTGTGTGTCCGTTAAGCACTGGTTGTACATGCTCTCTAGGTTGACTGCGTTCAGGGATCGATCTCTGAGGAGTTTTGGCGTGACGATCAGGGGACGTGGTTTTGTGGAGTGAAGATTTTGGAGCCCGTTCTGGTGACCTTGTCTGTAGGCGCTCAGGAGACCTAAGTTTCTGAGTAGTCATGGTCTGTCTGGTTGTTTTAGTGTAAGTGTTAACATGTTCGCTCTCTACCTTCTTCTTAGCAACACGAATTTGGGATCTGATGCGTCGCCTCTGCTCGTAACCAACGACCTTTTCCAACTGAAAATTAGAATATAGTCAGCAAAAGTATAAATATAATATTGAAACATAAATAACAATTATGAGCATACAAATCTTGTGATTACTGACCATTTGTTCCAGGAGGTCCAGGTCGAAGATGTCTTCGATGCAGGGGTGTTCGACGCTGCGTCGACGTTCGCTACTCGCCGTTGATCTTTCAACGCTGGTCCTTCGAAGCTCTATTCCAAACTTGCCACTACCTCGTCGACTGCTTACTTCGGTATCCTCAACCACCTTTGTCTCCTCCTTGATTTGGCTCGTTTTTGTGGGGCGGAGATATCCAGGAACCTTATCGGGCTTATCATTCTCGGTCTGCTGCCTCGGAGATTCGGCTCTTTGCGAAGCTGGATATCTCGATAAAAGAGTTTTGGTGGTAGTTGTAGTTTCCACAGTTTGGCGCATTGGAGACTTAGACCTTGGTATTTCAGGTGATTGGGCAATCAAACGAGATGGACTGCTTCGTGGCTTATCATCAGTACGAGGATAGTGTGGTCGACTTAATGTGCCACTTGTCGGACGGTCTTTAGGTGTATGAGGAGCGGCATCCACTTCGCTATCCACGTCAGTTACATTAGGAGAGCCATCTTCAACAGAAGGATGTAGAACAATGGTTGAATCTGTCTTGGGAGACTTCTTCATCACACCGATGTCTGTCAGCTTTGCAGTTTTAGCGTGAGTGGTTTCTTTTGTTTTTTGAGTAGTTGTTGCAATATTTTCAAATAAAGCCTTGGCTTTTTTCACTGCCTCACTACTGCGGAGAGTGGTTATTTTAACAGTAGGCGTCCTTTCCGTTGGTTTCATATTGGGGCTGCTGTAATCTTTAACCTTCGGAAGTGATGATGTAGTTTCTTTCGGTTTACGTGGCTTATCCTCACGGTGTCTTTGGTCTGGTGTCCTTCTATTATTAGTAAATTCTACATCCTCCGTATAAGTTGTTGTGTCAATCTCGTATTCTTCATCGTCAGCGTCATCGACTATCTTTTGCATGATCATGTCATGTTGCTCCTTAATTTTCTTTTCCTTCTCCTCAACCTCGTGGGATTCCGTCAAGAACTGCTCGGCTGTTTTAACAAACTTATGTACTTTGTCGGAAACGCTGAGCAAACAGTCATCACTCTTTAATGAGTCATCAACGTTAGTCAGGTCAGGACGTTCCACCCTTTGTGGGGTCGGTTTCACTTTAGGTGTCTTAACGTTCTCTGCGGTCTCTACAAACAAGTGTGCTTTGTCGTGTACACTAAGTTTTGTATAGTCATCTTGATAAACAGTATTCTTATCGTATTCATCGGTGACTCTACGAGACGGACTCTTACTATCTCTCGTATCCCTCGGTCCTTTAGCAAACTTGTTAACTTTCTCTGATACAGATAGCAAGCACTCATCAGATTTCAACCTGTCATCAATAAAATCAGAATGCACTCTTCTTTCCGAATCTTTAAACATTGTAGTAGTAGTAGTAGTAGGCTTGGTTACGGTATCAACACCTTTTGTGAACCGAGATACCTTATCGGTTACGCTAAGAAGGCTTTCATCGTCCTCAGTAACAATGTCAACATCACTTTTCCTGACAAATAGCTCGTCATCTTCGCAAATTTCAACAATATCATCGACGATGGACTCGGTCTCGTGTATAGTGTGATGTGCGCGTCTGTTGAATTCATCATCGGGTTCGCTTACTTCGTCCGGATAGCGGGGAGTACCAACATCTTCACCAAAATTAACTGGAGTTGGACAGATTCGATCCGGTGAGTTCTCCCTGGATGACTTAGATTGCTGCACATCAATAATAATATCATCTTCGTCAGTAGACATGTTCAGTGTCGTTGCAGACTTAGGTTTGCTTGGCAATTTTGAATGAGGTTCTTTAAGAGTGGACTTCGTAGTCTTAGTCGTTGTCTTTGTGGACACATCACTTACTGTTATTTCTGGCTTGGACTTCATTCTTTGAGGCGATGTTTTCTTGGACTTCATAGTAATATCGCTAACAGTGCGCATGACCTTCGTATCACTGTCTTTCTTTGTAGGGATCACGCTTTCTCTGATGCCTTTGGGAGTCGGGGTCCGCTTAGATTCGGGTTCGTTTGAACGACCTGTCGGTGATGGAATGGTCTTCGTAGGAGTTCTACCTGTTGTAGTTCGAGTGAAACTATTTTGCTTGGTAACAGAACTAATATTAGTAGTCTTCTTCAAATCTGTCTTTTCTACTTTAGTCACACTGAGCGTGGCAGGCGTCGGCTTCCTAGTCAAATGAGAGGGTATCTGATCCTTAGGCTTGATGCCACTTGGCTTTGATATTTGAGGAGATTGTGGCCTCTCAGATGGCGAAACAGGTTTTTTCGGCGAAATACTTCTAGTTTTCGTCGGAGAATCTGGGTTTTTATCTAGCTTAGTAGACGTAGCAATACCTGAGGGTTTCTTAGTTGGGGATACAGTTCTGGTAGAAAGTTTGCTTGGCACTTTCTGATCTTTTAGTTTTTCATCCATGGGTTTTTCCGGACGAGGTGTTATTTTAGTGGCCGAGAACTTCCCTGTGATTTCTGTGAAATCTCCAGTTAAAGATTCGTCATCTATCTCAGTATGTCTGGTTATATCAATATCTTGCAAGCTGGTTGTTGTTTTACCAGGGCTTCTCTCTCGACTTGGTGACCTTTCTTTACGTTCTGGAGAAAGTTTTCTAAGAGATTTTTGCACTCTGTCCAAAATTTCCTGTTCTCTCTCCGAAATAAGGAAGTCGGTGCTCACTTCAGTTACTTTAGTCGTTTTCTTCATTGGAGAAGGAGTACGGAGCTGTCTAGGCTCTTCTGGTTGTTGTAAGTAGCCAGGTTTTATTTGTGATGGCTCATGAGGAGTGCGACGTGATGGTGATTCTGATGATCTTGGTGACGGATGCTTTTCTACAACATCTTCAGTGGTCTCAAACTCTTCGGTAGTAGAACTGGTTTGAAACTTGGATGTAACTGCAGCAGTCGGCCTCATGTAGCTTGGTTTTCTATCTGGGCTAGCAGAGCCTGGTCGAGTTGGAGATGATTCCTGTGGATATTTCTGTCCAGGCTTTTTAGTTGGACTATCTTTAGGCGTGAAGGGTTTCTTCATAGAAACGTCAGGCTGATGCTTTGTAGGTGATTCTGTACGAGAATGTTCAGGAGTGGACTTGGAACCATCAGCAGGTTTAGGAGCCCTTCTTATAGGTGAGGTGGATGATGTTCGAGAAGTGTGGTGGTGATCTTCAGTGATTTTGGACATGGTTGTCTTCTGAATATCCTCCAAGGTGGAATCATAAGTAGTCTTTACAGACGTTGTGGATTTCAAATGAATAGGTTCCTTCTCATCAGAAGATGGCATTTTCTTAGACGGTGATGTTTCTTTAGGATATCGATCACCTGTTTGTCTTTCAGGACTGACTCGAGGTGAAATTTCATCATATTTTGGCATGCAGTTGGGATTTCTGTCCAAATGAGGTTTATTGGGAGCGCCATCAGGTTTTGGAATCCTCTGAGCGGGCAATTCCGAAAGGCGCGAAGATGGATATTTGCTTTGCACCTTCTTTATGGAGGTGGCGTCTTCGTAAACATTGGTAGTGTCCTCTCTAGTGCTGACAGAAGTCGTGGTTCTCATGTCTCCAGGAGTTTCTGGACTGATAGTTTGCTTAGAAGGAGAAGTCTCTCTCGAGGGTTTATCAGTGGGCTCTCTGCCATGTGGCTGCGACGGCTGCTGGTGCCCCGGTTTACGATCAGGACTAACACTTTTCCTAGTTGTAATATTTTTCGATGGATGAGGTCTAGACGGCGAACCAGTCCGAGGAGAGTCACTTTCTGGCTCATGCTTATCGCTTGACTGTGAGGGTTTGCGAGTAGGTGACTCAGAGGGACGAGAAGAAGGATGCTTCCTTTCAACAGTTTCTGTTCTACAGGTTTCCAAGAAGTCTTCAGTCGCGGACACTGTGTCTTGTTTGTAAACATGAGATGAAGTTGTCTTCATGAATCCAGGTGTTTTCTCTGTGCTTGGTTTTTGCCTAGTCGGCGACGGGTCCTTAGTACATTTATCAACGGGTTGTTTTTCAGGACTTGCTATTTTTGGTGCGGTATCGTCTCTTGGTTTATGTTGAGGACTCTTATCTGTTGGCTGAGTAGATCTAAATGGCGAAGTTGTACGAGGATAGTCTTCAGGTTCCGAAGTTTTCCTTGTTGGTGAATCCGACGGACGCTCAGAATGACGTCTTTCTGTAGTTTTTAGTGATGCGGTTTCTTCAACGTCTTCAGTTGTAGATATGGTATCATATTTTGATGAAACAGATGACGTGGTTTTCATATAGTTAGGGATTTTGTTTGGCTTTGCGTTACTTGGAGAAGTATCTCGTAGATATTTATCAGCAGGTTTTTTCTCGGGGCTAGATCTAGTAGGAGACGGCTGCTCACGGCCGTGCGGCTTCCGATCTGGACTCTGACCTTTTGGATGAGATTGAGTAGGTCGTGGCCTAGAACCAACCGAAGGTTTGGAAGTCTTCCGTGTAGGCGAATCAGGTCGGGAAGAAGTGTACCTGGTTTGAACCGTCTCAGAAGTGGTCTCATGTAGATCCTCAGTGGACGTGGTCTCAAACTTAGACGTCAAAGAGGCAGTAGTTTTCATGTAGCCAGGTCTTGAAGGTGACGACTCTTTAGGCTTCAATGGCTTTTTCTCCGGACTCTTATCGGAAGGATAAGCTCGTCTAGTTGGAGCATCATCTGACGGTTTAGGGGCTTCACGTGTAGGGGACCCTGAAGGACGAGAAGATGGCCTGGTTTTTGAAGCTTTTGTGGTTGTAGACTCCTCTAAATCTTCAGTTGAAGACGAGGAATCGTATTCAACTACCATAGAAGTTGTAGTTTTAGTATAACCAGGTCTAGATGGAGATGTTTCTCGTGGGAAGTCGTCACTAGGTTTTTTCTCCGGACTTGTTTTAGTTGGAGTACTTTGTTCAACTCTAGGTTTGCGCTGCGGACTCTTGTCAGATGGCTGACCTGGCCTCAATGGTTTGTCAGAAGGAGTTTTTCTTGTCGGAGACTCAGAGGTTTGTGAAGGTTTTCTTTCAGTTGTTTTGGTCAGTACTGTCTCTTTGACGTCCTCCGTCGTGGCATCATATTTAGATGAAACAGCTGATGTAGTTTTCATGTAGCCTGTAGTAACTGGAGTAGCTTCTTTTGGATGTTTATCTTCAGGCTTCTTCTCAGTTGGTTCATATCCTGGTTTTCTTTCGGGGCTCAAGCTAGATCTCGGAGAGGTACCCGATGAGCGACGATTCGAAGGACCAGTGGTACGCGGGTATACTGAACCTTTTGGTGCTCGTTCAGGACTCTCACGGGTATTCGGAGTATTATCCTTGTTGATTCTGTTAGGGACGTCTTTCGACAGCTGATATGACGGTTTTCTCTCAGGACTTTGTTTTGGTGAAGGATACTTTGTCTTGACAGTTTGCTTTATATCTTCGGTGTCTTTAGTTGTTGTCTCGGACTTTAAAACAGTTTTATCTTGTATAATAATATCTTGAAGCTTAGTCGGAGAGCTCTCTCGCGGAGTTTTAGGTTTCTTGTCAGTAGGCGCATCTTCACGACGAGTGGTGGTTGTTTTTAGGATATTTTCCTGTTCACGAGATATGAAATCAGAGACATCGGTTTTGGTGTCAGTAGTTTTCTTGACAGTTGGATATTCGAATGAAGTTTCTCTCGGAGCAGGACTGCGACAAGGGGAGACACTAGGTGAGCTCAAGTTTGTTTGTGGTTCCTTCAAATAAGTCGTTTGCTTGACAGTTTCAGTCGTAGTGGTATCATCCATCATACCGAGGATCTTACGGCAACGGTCTTCATAAGTTTCTCTACGTTCAAAAGGTGGTTTTTGTTTGCCAACGGGAGCATCAGAAGCAGGCCCTTCCGGGCGATCTTTTTTCACCACTTTTTGATCAGGCAAGTCTTTTGGTTCTTCTGTTGGTGAAACACGGAAACTGGATGGAGGTTTTTCAATCGGAGACGCCTGCGTTATCTCAGTTGTCGGTTTCTTTAAGGAGCTCTTTCTCGGCAGACTGTCTTTAGAAGGAGAGGCACGTTTCTCGGGAGATGGAGATTTACAAGGTATCTTAGAGGGCGATTGAGATCTATTAACATCGAGGCTTTCAGGTCTTTTGTAAGTCGTGGATGTTTCGTCTGTTGAGTGTACTTCTGAGCAATATTCTTGGTCATCCAAGTCAGTGACAACAGTCTTCTCAGTTCTTGGAGAGCTAAAGTACACAAAACCGCTCACAGAAGTAGTAGGAGAGCTTTGACCAGTAGATGGCTCAGTGTCTGTAGGTTTGGGCTTCCTGGTAGGGCTAGAAGATGGAGTGACCAGTTGCCTCGGACGTTCTTTAATGGTCTTTTTATTAACTTCTTCGGTAGTTCTCTCAGTTGAAATAAAGTCGGTAGTATGCTTGAATTTGGCGTCTTTGGAAGGAGATTTTACCGGAGATACACTGTCTCGTGGTGTTTTCTTGGTGGGAGACGATGGCTGCTCAGGTGTTTTCTTGGGAGATTTTTCACGGCGCGTAACCGAATCCAACTTGACTGAATCTTTAGTGTCCTTAGTAGTTGTTGTCGTGGTTACTTCAGTGACATCACGACCATAAGGCTTTTTCTTATCATAAGTCCCATATTTCGAGGGCGATGGTTCCCTAGGATCAGTTTTATCAGTAGGAGAATCTTTATCCTTTGGAGTACGATGTTTTGTTGTTATTTCTTCAGTAAAGTCAGTTTTTTTGACTTGAGTCGTATCAAGCTGATCACGTTGGTCAATAAATGTAACATGCTCTTTAGGTGAGGGTGACTTTCTCGGGAAGTCAGGAGTATCTTTGCTAGGACTCTTCCTAGAGGGTGAGGAATCCTTATCTCTCGGAGAGGGTTGATCAGGAGCAGATGGTGAGTGTTCCGTATGGTCGGTGTCAGTTTTGGCCGTATGAGTATACATTTTAGTTTCCTCGTCGATAAACTTGTAATGATCCGCTTGTATTTTCGTCGTGGTTTTAGAAAAGTCCTGAGGTTTGCGCTCAGGGCTTTGTGAGGCATGTTTTGCGGGTGATGGTTTGTCTGATGGTTTTGTAGGAGACTTCAAGCTATCTGACGGTTTATTAGTAGAAGTTGGTCTCATATATCCAGGTTTCCGATCAGGACTCACACTTCCTCTCTTTGGATTAGCATCTTGAGGTTGCTTGTCGGTAGGCTTATCAGGTCTATCAGTAGCAGGACTAGACGGCTGATAACCAGGCTTGCGGTCAGGGCTAGTGCTAGGTCTTTTGGTACTGTCCGTTTGATGGTTAGGTCGGGAAGGCGAAGTGGTTCGAGGGAACTCCGAGGTTGGACTTGGTCTACTGTCATTAGGCCTTTCATATCCTGGTTTCCTATCTGGGCTTTGACTTGGTTTCTGAGAAGTATCCTTAGGGAAACCGTCAGTGGTCCTGTTAGGACTGGATCTATTCGGAGTTGTACGTGGGAAACCCGAACTAGGTGAAGTGTGCTGAGTTGGTTTTCTTTCTGGGCTTGCCCGTGGCCTAGTTGGTGAATCCTGACGATGTACAGGACGGGTCGGAGAAACAGTTCTAGGGAGATTATCCGTAGGAGATCCTTTCTGTGTTGGTTTCTTATCTGGGCTAGTGCTGGAGCTGAAGGATAAGTCTTGAGGTCTTTTCTCTGGACTTGTGCTCGGTCTCTGACGATGATCTTGAGGCTTTCTCTCAGGGCTATAACCAGGTCTAGTTGGAGAACGACCAGTTGGTGGTCTTTTGTCATCGGGACTTGTATACTTATGCGTCTTAACTTCAGTAAGGGAATGAGTAGAAGTAGTGGAGTGCCTGTCAGAGAATGTACGAGTCGGAGAATATCTATCAATTTTGTTGGGGCTACCACCACGGCTTGATGGTTTTCTGGAGGTTTTATCAGGACTTACACTGCTTCGTAGCGAAGATGTACTTGACTTGAAAGTTCTACTACCAGGAGATGAGGCCCTGGTCGATGGTCGAGTGGTAGTAGGAGTATCAGCACGCAGGGTGCTTGCCCACGCCTGGTGTGAGGGGCTCCAATCGTTGCTGATCTTCTTTTGGGGGTAATCAGTTTGGTACGTGGTTTGATACTGATCGGTGCTCGTTTTCTTCTCAACAGTCTCTTCAACTTTTTTATCTCTCGTAACGTGATGGACTCTCTCCTCGGTGTGCCTGGTTTGCTGCGGTACGTTATCCTTTTGTTGAACCGGACGGTCGTTGCGCAGTGTATCTGTGTCAGGACGTTCGTTGCGCGGGATGCATGTGTCAGGGCGTTCATTACGCGGCGTATAATCTCCAGGACGTTCATTGCCCGGTTTATAATCTCCAGGGTGTTCATTACGCGGTGTATAATCTCCAGGACGTTCATTGCCCGGTTTATAATCTCCAGGGCGTTCATTGCCCGGTTTATAATCTCCAGGGCGTTCATTACGCGGTGTATAATCTCCAGGGCGTTCGTTGCCCGGTTTATAATCTCCGGGGCGTTCGTTACGCGGTGTATAATCTCCAGGGCGTTCATTACGTGGTGTGATGGTTTCCGGGCGACTGTCACGTGGTGTAAATGTTTCCGGACGACTGTCCCGTGATGTAAATATTTCCGGGCGACTGTCGCGCGGTTTGAATGTTTCTGGACGATCATTACCAGGAGTTATAGTCGCGGGGCGTTCATGAAGTGGTGAAGAAGTGTCGAGGCGTTCATTGCACGGTATAAATGTCTCAGGGCGACTGTCTCGTGGCGTTACTGTGTCACGGCGAGTATTGGTGGTGTCATATTTCCGGTGATGGGTCTGATTCGTCCGCTGATGAGTTTGCACGAAGTCATCTTTGTCAGTGGATTCAATAACTTTATTGACGCGTGTCACATGTCGAGTTGTGTGCGAATAGTCATCGTCGGCTTTAGAATGATCTATCACTTTCTTGTTTACTTTAGTTTCATGGCGCTGCACATCCGAATAATCTTCGTTATCCTTCGTCGTATAATCTGCTATTTGTCTTTTGAAGTCACAGTCATCAACGTTTCTTTGAGAATCGACAATGTCGGTGGCGCGATTGTCAACTACGTGATGAATGATTTTGGAGGATTCTCTGGCATCAGATCGCTGTTGGGTGGAGTAGGACTTGTTCTCCCTTGTCTGGTATGATTGTTCAGAGCGGGTGCTATGTAATGGAGCCCGAAATTCTCTCTTGGTGCTGGTTATTCGAGTCCCATCAGGCAGGCACCGCGTCTCTACGATCACTCTGGTGTTGTCGTCAGGGTAATCGATCTTCCTGGATACGAGTTCTCCAGTCTCGACATCATTTCTTGTCACATTCTGTTCGTAGTCATTTTTCCTGGCACTATGTTCGTATTCATTCTTTCTCACCCTTTGCTCGTACTCATTTTTTCTTACATTTTGTTGGTAGTCATTCTTCCTCACATTTTGATCATAATCATTCTTCCTCAAGTTTTGTTCGTATTCATTAGTTGTATTGATCTGTCTTCTTGTTAAAGAGGACGCGTCCTCGTTGCGGTTAGTATCATAACTAACATAATTACGTGGGTTGTAGTCATCGTTGGTCAAATATGGCACTGTTTCATGTTTCGTCGAAGACATCTGCTGGAACTTTGACGAGGAAGTCGAAGAACTGGTGGTCGACGAGATCTGTGTCCCGTCGTCAGTCTTGCGGATGACGTGCTCTCGAGCGGCCGTGTTCGACGATGTCTCGTTGCGTTTCAGGCTACTGTTGTCATCGTGGTACTCGGTGACTGCTTCCTTGTGATGGTCGACGGCTGCGAACTGTCCCTTGCCTCCGTCCACGTCGTATCTGCCCTCTATGTTGGCGTGGACAGACTTGACGTGCGTGTGACCGTCGTCTGTGGTCTTGTTCTCCGACTCTACATTCCATCCAGCGTTCGAGAGCGCCTTCAGATCTGCAAAGAGATTTGTATTAGCTTCTGATTGTGAACTGTGCACACCGTTACCGGTTAATAAGCGTTAGTTCTGTTAAGGTTAAGAATGGGTGTGTCGTGCAGGCACCTTGGCCGCGGTACGTGAACTCCTTGGGCGGGGAGCCGGCGTCGCGGACCTCTTTGCTCTTCATCGACTGGAAGCTCTGGTCCGCGAACGACTTGACGTGGCCTTGCGCAGCACTGAACTCACTACCTGTTGAATTCGGGCACAACTACGCTAACTTGTGGTCTTTTGGGAAGATAGACTTTCATATTTCAATGTAAAGTAAGGGGAGATTTGTATGTGACATACAAAACACCAAACACGTTGTACAATGGGGACAGTATTCATACTTAAATAAACAAACAATACATTATTATAACTAGTTCACCATTTACTCCTTGAGTGACACTAGAACTAAGCTATTCAAGTTTCTATGACCTTCCAAAACTGATCACAACCGTTTTTAGACTATAGTAAACAGATACAAGAACCGTTTTTTTCTTCAATAATTCGAGATCTCATCAACTGAATCTCATCAATTGAATTCAATTTTACCCTCAAACTACAAACATTTAAATCGTTTCCATGTCCATATATTATACAATCCCATGCACAACTACTTAACAACAACTAGACAGATATAACAATCATTCAAGCTTTTTCATCTATCTACAAACACTACGGTTACTTCTAGCAGCCGAATCTTTGATCTACAGACATCCTAAAGCCTCTAATTGAAAGTAAACAAAATTTGTAGCTATATGTTTTTATGTTGCTCACTCAACAGTGCCGCCAGAAACATTTGATGTTGTTCAAGCCACTATTGCTCTAATTTTGTTTACCATAAATTTTAGGCCTTTTTCCTTTTACCCTCACTACTCAAGACAGTTAAATAAAGTTGGTGTGTTACCTTTCCCATCTCTGGTGGGTTCGGGCGAGTACAGGTTGCGCAGGCGCTCCTCCCGCAGCCGGTACATGTGCGCGCGGATCTCTTTCTTACGGGAGAAGTCCTCCGTCTGCTGCCACTGGAATGTTATAATGGGTATGTTAATTTAGCTGCCTTATTGTTGAGCTTAAAATTTCGATTGTTGCTGTCTGGATTTTTCTGTTAGGAACAAAGACATTAAATTATTTATTGTACCTATCTTAAATCTCTTTGGTTAGGAAATATAAAATAAACAGTGATGTTGTTGTTGCCAACATCACTGTTTATTTTAGATTTCTTTGGCTTTCACTTTTTAAAATACTTTCACAGTTAACATAAATGCATGGAATTAGTATGTACCTACTATTATAGTACAACAAACGTCATTGTGAATCTTTTTGAATTAAGTTGTTATTACTATGCGCCTGAAGCTTTTGTAGCACCAAGTGCAAGTTCAAACGCACTGCTCGTGATTTTTGTCAGGCGCCTGCACTTTAGTTTTCATTTCCATTACTATGAGGTTAGAATATGGTGTTTTGTGGATTTTAATAACTGTTTTAAAGCATTTGTGAAGGACGCAAACAAAATGTAGCCCTTGGAGCTCAATAAGAAATTATAAAGTACAACTCGAGATAGATGGGCGGCCAAAGCAGGAACTTTATAAGTTACCGTGAATGGTTTTAGTGACAAACTGGTAAACACGTAGGTATATTAGTAGCAAAGTCTATTTTAACAAGGAAGTTACGTCACACTTTCTGGGAAAAACTAAAAAATATAAAACGTCTCACCATGCGGCGCAGTAAGTCCTCGTCGCGGATCAACGACACGTCGCCTTCAGACATTCTGTAAACAATAACAAATCTATTTAAAACATTGTTCGTTTGAGTATTTACAATACCATAACCAATGATTACATCCTATAGGGAATGTAAAAATAATCATTTCAACAACTGGGAACTCAAAAGAAACCTGACAAAATCAAGGAATGTAATACTTGGAGTAAAATGGACCAAAAAGTTTGGTTCAAAAGTCCTACTAGGATGCAACAGCGTGTGTCGCAACAGCGGCGTTCGAAACAACATAGGGGACTCATGAAGAAGTGTGGGGTAATTTGACAAGTTGTATTAACGTAAATATATATTATTGTTAGTAAAATTTTAATTGATAACAAGATTAACATTTAAATTACTGACTTTCTACCGATATGGCGCATAAAAATAAATATCAATATATAAGTAGCTACTCACTACCTACATACATATAAACTTCAATACTGACAAACAAAGAAAATAGAAAATATCCCGAAACAGATTATGTATTAATGTACAGTCAATAACATTATTTTAACCAAAGATTACTATCTAAGTTTCCAAAATAGCAACACTTCATAAACCTCCAAGCCCAAGGCCCGCGTCCTATCGCTCCTGCATCAGTTAACCTATTGATATTTGTACCAAAACTGGTAGGGTAGTAGATAATTCGTGATTGTAATGATGACATTCTATTCAACGAATGCTAATAAAGACTATAAGGTTATATTAATAGATGCGCCCAAGTTGCAAATCATTGGCTAAACCCAAACCGAATGTTAGGGGTGCTAGTCACATGTTCGGTTCGGCATGACTTGGCAAAGGCTGGGCGGCAATATCAAATGTATATTTTTCCACCCGGCTGTGCAGAATCAAACCGACCCGAACAAGTGGCTTTTGACCACAGACTGTCAAACGCAGGAAGACTAAAAATCACGCGCTTATTTTCGAATACCAACATAATAACTGGGAGCCATTCAAAAATAAACGGCAGTCGATATCGTCGTTACCCTGGTATACTCATATACCATAATATAATACACTCATCCGAATGACAGCTAATTAAACATTGGCGGTCGAACAATTGGTTCCGGACTGATGAACTGATGAGTTGATCTGTGGCACACATCAAATACGAGTATCTGTTTGGTTTTCTGATTTCATTTACTAATATAATTAAGAGTTGTTGCTGGATTACTTTTACTAGTCGTCTATTCCACCCAGTCTATTGACAAAAGACCTTGGATGACATGGTATGAGAAGAAAACGAAAACCACCATAGCTTCATAGCATCATATCTTCATAGCTTTATTACTCAGTTACCTACAGTTGGCTATACGAGTATACATATAGCGAAAATATGATAAGTGTTTTAGAAACATTCCTCCGAAGAAAGCATTAGGCTCCTAATTATGACAAGGAGTGCATTAATGAGCAGTACTGACGTAATCAGGACAAGTGTGGTGATATGTGATGACTGATGATACAACAACGACCGATACAATCATCGCGCACAGACGCAATCACAACAGCTTGCTCAAGAAAATAGAGCTATTTATAAGCACGTATACGAGTATGATGACTATATCACAGCCAATTAACACTTAAGTGATCGCTAAATGAACTTGTATGAATCTCGCTGAGTGTCACGTTTGGCCGCGCAGTGCAATTGAAGGACCTTGGCGACACAATTAGTGGCCGACCAGACACGTCAGTGGCTCATTGCCGGATTTATGGTCGCCGTCGAGGCTACCTATGTGATGTATCAGGATGTGCATATGGGTGCTTCGGAGCTATAGTTTGTGTATATCATTTAAAAGAAAGAATTTTGCACTAAAAAAATTTAGTGAAGGAAGTTTTTCAATTTAAGTTGTTCAATGCCAAGGGAAGTCACGCGGGCTGTCAGCTGAAGTCCAATAAAAAATCAATTATGTTTGCTGTCAGATTTGCAATAAAAGGAACCTAGTTTGCAAAACAAACTCCATTTTTCAGATCAGTATATACATATAAGTCACATTAACACATGTTCATTGACACATTCCTAATAGCTAACACTAAAGCATTTGTCGTGAGCCATCTGTCAATGTAGCTCAACCTCAATCCTTGCGCCATATGGCCAGTGGCCCAAAGGTCTGGCCATATACGGTACACACACGCCACCCCGGTGCCCTTGCCCCTCTTACAGCATCTTATAAGGAGACATAACTTTTATCTCGGTACCATTCGGCAGAAACGAATAAAGTTGTATTGAAGTATTTTTATCATTTTATTTTTAGTTACGTGTCCTAGATACAGAGGTCGTTTAGTTGTAGGTAGTAGTAATTATTAAAAAAAAAATGATAATGCGGTTGCAGTTTAGGACACTCCAAATGGGAATAATTTGCATTCCTTCAAACGGCTCCTCCAACAGAATGTGAGCTTCGATCATATTGAAACAAAAGTTACCAAGAACTATTCTCGAGACAATTACAAAGAAATGGGAGTATTAAATGATCCATACTTTAATATCATTCCGTGAAATTATAAAGAGGCAGCTGTGAGAAATGCATGACTAAATAAACCGGCTTCATACATGCACAGGAATGCCAGACAAGAGGCTCCGTGGCATGGGATGTCCCCCATCATACTACACCAACGTTTTTACAGAACATTCCAGAATGTTTTCGTCCTAATAGTCAAACACTGGTGTCTCAATAAGCCGTGATGTCACCTAATGGCTGTATGTTTGTCACAGCGATTGGCCCAGAGGCCAAACTAATGGCTAGTGATAAACGAGTGGAGCAGCGGGACTGGACTAGTAAGTGTTGCAACTATACTGGACGTTAATGGGTTTGGTGATGGGGAGTGATAGATGTTGGGTCTGTTCTTGTTAGCTATGGCCAAGCCCAACTTTGGCCATATTTTGTATACTTAACCTCATCTCGTCTCGTCTTAACACATAAACGAAATTACGAGACCAGATAAAAACTTTGACTTGCTTCAAATACTTTTTAAAAGATAAACTTACTTGAAAATCTTTCCATTAAAAATATTTTTTCATTTCTGAGCTTCGCTACAGTACACTATAAAAACAAAAGCATCGTTAGTCATGTTAATATTTTAAGGCAGCTAAACTTCCGCGTACATGTACATATAAGCCAAGTATAGTCCCATGAAGTCCCATCACACATACAAACGCAGGTGTAACACAATAATTTCGCTATAGTTGGGCAGTAAGGCACGTCCTAAAGGTCACAGGACTCAGGGCTCAGGTAGGGCGAGCGCAGGACCGGCCGCGCTGAACCTGCTAGTGACTCACGCGCATAGATCAACTGATCAAGAGGAGAAAGGGAACGCGAAACCATAGTTACGAAGTTATGTTGTATTTGTGACAAATTGTAGAAGCGTTTTGAAAAGACTCCAGGGGACAAAATATTGGATACGTGTACTGTCTTGTTCATAATACATGTAATTAAAGGTATGTAGGATTACCTATCTTAACGATGCATAGCGCAGCCGATATCTGAACCTTATCGAGTCAAGTTTCCTTTCTTTCTTTCTTTGCACGGGTTTGGCATACCTATCTTGTTTGTCATTTTTTTTAAACATTCTAAAAAATTACTAGACGAGTGTTGTGGAGAAAACCAATAGAAGATGGAGTGTGGAATCTTATATACCCAAGTAACTACATTTTGACGCCTCTTTTTGACACCCTAAATCACCTCTACTTTGGCAGACTGATAAAATTAGGTTCATTTCTCAGGGTCTGCAGTGGTCGTAAGGGCCGCTCCTAAGGTCAGAGGACTCGGGTAGGGCCTGACCGGTCAGCGGCGCCTGCGCAACCTGACCGTGACTCACGCACGTTGCGTAGATCGGGACAAACTGAATGCCTAACCGGTGAGCAACTCAATGAGGACGCCGAACACTTGGGATGTCTGGACGGGATTTTTTTGTAATGGGCTGTTTTTATGCTTTTATTTGGTTGTTAAAGTTGATACGTTACTGTGATTTTACGAAGTTACGTATTTGTATCTTTTGACTTTTTGATCCTCTAAAACACTGGATTTCGGATGTGCCTATAATTAGTGCCGAAGTGTCTTCTAGGTCTTCATGAATATGTATTACATCAAGCTAAAACGATACGGGGATCTGTTGATGCGTGGCTAAAATTGGAACTATCGCCGGCATCTAATTTTTTCAATACAACTTCTGGTATAACTTCACAAATGTTTACCAACAAGGCCCCCCTGTTAATGTCATTTAGGCGTCAAAAGATGCTTCTAGTACTGTAATTCACAACTTGGCAAGGTACTAATAAACGATTACCAATTCTTGTCTTCTTCGTGCCATCTTCGGCCGCCTGGTCTATGACCACATTTAATACGTGTAACACGGTGACATAATGGAAGGCGAACGGCATTAACTTACGACAAACGAATAGGTATTAATACGTGAACAGGTTCCTAAGTATTGATGTTCGAACATTCTGCTTATTGGACGGGAGGATTAAACTTTTTATCATCGAAATGGAGTAAAAAAAATATGAATATTAAGTAATTAATGTCAAATGTACCTATGTTATTTTACAAAATCGCCATTAAAAAACATTTCACAAGCTTGATGAGGTAAGTAGGTACCTACCTACCTAGATGCCAAAGTATTATTAAGTATTCTTGGTGATTAGTATATTATGCTAATCCTGTGACCCATTCATTATCCATCATTACAAGTCACCTGCCGAATGCTGCATAAATGTAAACAATCAGCAATTCAATCAATAGCGGAAAATGCCTGTTTACCCAAGTCAAGACAAGTCCGACAGAGAAACTCCTCATCACTATGTCGCCCACAGCCCCCGTGAGAACGTCACCTGGTTCACGCTACATCTTGCATCCGGTACCGGCAGACTTTGCGCAGAACTGTCAAACACACGCGTGTAGCAGTTACGCGCCCTGAATGTAAATCATGCGTGTGGGCAGAATTGACGAGGGCCTGAGAGTGAAAGCATATTCGTATAAGTAGCAGGATATTGATGGTGCTAATCTGGGCTAGTGGCTGTGAATGAGACATCGACTACCAGACGCGTGTGTAGCGTGTGTAGCGTGCAACCGACTGACAAGAAAAGTGATAGAATATATTGTAGCCTGGATGGGCAGGAGTTCACAGCATGTAAGTATTATATAGGACAGGTAACTGATCAGAGAGCCTAGACAGGTTGTAATCACTTTTAAAGCGTCGTATTTATACAACGACTTGCAACAGGATTGACATAAGCTTTTCGGTAGCTTATGTCAATCCAATACATATTTCGACTATTCCATCATTGTTATCGCTGATAGAATGTCACTTTGCCTAGGCCCAGGCTATAAGATATAACATATTTTTGACATCTTTCGAAAAAATACAATACCTACCGTTCAAGTTTAAGGCGAGGTTTTCAGGGCCGTTGTAGGTTTATTTTGGACCAAGCCATGCAGGTATGTATCTAAAATGCCTTATTAAAAGTATTTTCAGCTTTCGTCTTCCAGAAGAAACAGTAGGTACTCATACGTAACATTACCATAGTGAGTTACCATTGCTAAACATAATCTTTATTGTATGTTTTGTGGAAGAAAGTGACAATTTCCTCACAAACGGGCAAGCTCCCAAACGAAAGTTACTTTAGTTTAACTTGGGTATTCTAGTCACTCACGTGTCTCTACTTGAATAACTTGAAGTTCAAGGTAAAGCGGATTTAGTGTGACATTTAAACAATTTGTTATTTATTTTGTGTTGAATTAACTAATTAAATGCCACAGGAAACGTTTATGCAATTGTCGGTCTTAGAATTGCAAGTAATTTTGATTGCATCTAATCTAAATGGTAGCAGTAGGTAAAGATCAAAGAGCAGCGGTTTGTTTACACATTACATCAAATGTTTATAATTGAATTTACCGCTCGACGATAACCTATTCGGTCCAATAGATTAGTATCTAATTAGCACGTAGTAAAAGCAGGCGATATTAGCCAGTGATATTAAACTGTATCGCGTAGGATAATTATCAATCATCAGAGTCTATGCAGGAGATAACAGAGTCCCTTCAATATGGTCAAAGAATGGCACTGCTTTAGAGAAGATCGACATGTCACGTGGCTCTTTGTTTCAGGAAGATTTAAGGATTTCCTCTCGAGAAAATAACAAGTTAGAGACTATGTAAACATAGACAAGATGTCAAAATATGTTATGGGTTGAAGTAAGTACTCTTGTCGTAAACCAACACAAATAGGTACCTACATTGATATTTCTTCTAGGGTTATAAATAGACACTATGACCATATCCGAAGTCTATTAATAAATAATGATATAAACAAAACCAGCTGCTTCTTTCTACCACCACTCATTATGGCGTCCACACAATGGCCTGTGCTGGCCAAAGTGTATATCACTCAATTTGTATACAAAAGGCCTACCGAAGTGGTTTGTAACACTTTGTAGGCGTTACTTATGCGTATTTAAAATTACATGCAAGGCCTTAGGAATCGAAGGAAGGAATATGGGTGGGTTTTAGTCAGTAAGAGTCTGACAGTCCCTTCCGCTCCACCCGGAGCGGGAGCGGTCATTTGATGATTTCCCACCAGAAAAAAAAAAAAAACCTTAGGAATTAGGACCTTAGTTAAAAAGGACAACCCCTATCGAAGACCTTTTTCCAAATAACCAAAAAAGTTTACGATTTAGTTAGATGGTGATGACGATGATGATGGTGTGTGACTGAGCGCGAAGAAGAAGGCTTGGGTTTGGCCTGCGGTGGAGGGGCAGCTTAGGAAGTTGCTGAAGGCCTATCCTGTAGTCTATGAGTTGACGATGATAGTTGATCAGATCTTATAGTAAAACTAATTACCTACTAGTTAGTAGCTTTAGATGACACTTATCTATTGCTAAACCTTAGGTTCAACCAAAGAATAAAGATTCTTGATTAACTTGGTAATAAATATTTCAAGACTTACATTAATAGAAAAAAAAGATTATCATCGCCACACTTATTTAAACAAATTAAAAACTACATTGAGAATGTCACCTTTTTAATAGTCATCAAATAAATTAATTTAACACGAAATCCAGTCAAATCATAGACACAACGATGACATGCATTAATGTCGTTCATATTGGCATTAGTTCGACCTTGTCAAAAGCAAGGCGCTGCAGAGGATGCGTCTGCGTCGGTGACGTCACCCCGAATTGGCCCGAAGGTTCCCGAGGTAACACGAGTCGTGATTTACCTAAGTGTTTGTTTGAATTTTAAATGCATAATGTATGTTTTGCTAAATGACATAATGACTTATAACATCATGCTTATAAACATAATAATCGTGCTTTGAGGACATAAAAGCAAAAGCCACCACTCAAGTGGATCCCAAATGGTGGGCGCGGCAGGCCCAGAAAGAGATGGCGGGATGAGCTGGACCAAAATCGCAGTAGACCGGGAAAAGTGGAAAGAGGGAAAGGAGGCCTTTGCCCAGCAGTGGGACAGCACAGGCTCATAATAATAAATAATAATAAAGAGCACACGCAGAAATTCAATAAGTTTACAATACACTCCATGCCTTGTCAATTTTCTAGAAATTTTGATAAGCTCAATGTGCTGACACGCCAGACAGATAACCTCTAAACGACAGGTAGACAGTTTTGTTCAAAGATAAATATTTTCTTTTTAAAAACAATTAAAATTCTATTAAATTGGTCTGTAGAATGTGTTAAGAGATTAGTGCCAAATGGGCAAATTCTTATTTGGCCCTGAAACATTAGTCTTGGACGCGAATTTCTTTTCTTTAAACATTGAAATTACATTGTAAATCCCTATTAAAAAGGTGGAAGACGAAGCAGAATCCATACTATTATAAATGTAAAAGAAGCTCTGTCTGTGTGTCTGTAACAATTTCATGCCTAAACGGCTGAACGGATTTTGACGAAATTTGGCACACGGATAGACCACCTGAATTACGCAGGGACTAGGATACTTTTTATTTCGTCAGTTCGTCCCCTTGAATAATTTCCAACCTTTACGAAGACGAAGCCGTGTGCAACAACTAGTGGAATATAAAGAGAACGCAGGATCTGCAAGTAGAGTCACGGCCTTAAATCTAGCGTTTATACAATTCCCACAAATTACTACAATTCAGCAATTTAGCATCAAAAACAATAATTCCTTGAATCGTTCTATTTGTGCACCACCCACTATGTTAGCACTACAATAACATGCAATAAAAAAGTTACTCGCTTCCGCTGCGTGACGTCACTCCGAGTACATGAGATCAGGCTTAGCTTTATCTGTGCAAACTTAGCTAGGATCATTTCCGTTTCCTTGGCAGTATTTATTTTAGACTGTGTCGTTTGAATACTGTGGTTTAGATTTATATCTCGTTGGACACGACATTAGAGAAGTATCATTTTACTGATTGCTAATGGCAATGGTTCCCAGATGAAGTTACATTATACGTCTCCAAGGATTCTTTCAATTAATAATTGGAAATTGAAAACTAAAATCAAATAACAATCGCTTCACGTAGAACCAAAGATATGGAAAACAAAAGAAGCTACCCATGGTAACTCCGAGAATAATAGGAAAGTGAAAACTTGGAATTGAGTAGTGTCGTCCAAGTCAATGGGCTCTTCAACAAAACTATGAAAACAAATAACAATCGCTTCACGTAAAAGAAAGATGTGGAAACAAATGAAAGTGTAGGTACTCAAGAATTTGAATAGTGCAAGCTATGAAATTGTGTCATCCAAGCCTAATCTCCCTTCGGTGACCTTGGTAAACGGTAGTATAGGAAACAAACAAATGTGCTATTTGAATCACCCGCCCCCGCCTGTCCAACTGGCTGTGAATGCAGTAATCGATCAGTCATGATCAATTGTGTTCGAGTGCTAATGGACGGCTCCTTATAATAACAGTATGTAGGCAAGTGCGAACGTTTGAAAACCATTTGCGAAAATTAACAACTACTGTTTTGGTGTTGGTGAACAATGACAAATCTTGGCCTGATCATTTTAGGTGATATGGGGCTGCAACTTTAGATCGTACAACTTTAACTTTAGCCACAGCTACATAGTTTCTGGAACCTTCATGAAATAAGTTGCCTACTCTAGCTTTACAATTCTTTCCCTTTTTATTAATTTTCCAATCTATAGATTCCAAATGCATAATGCATCCTTTGTTTTTAACCAGGGATCCGGGGTGACGTAGGTCGTCACCATCGTCACCGTCGTCACCACCCACAGCCCGAGTTCACCCACTGCTAAGCCTAGACTTCTCATTTCTTGTGGCCAATTATTTTATAAACTAAACATTTCAGAACACCGCATCCCATCCTCATCTGCTATCATAAAACAAGCCCACAAGTAGCATATAGGCTATACGTAGGTACTACATGTACTATATGGCCAGTACACCTAGGTCCTGCACCGAACTGGTTTAGCCGACCGTGGGACGTGGACAATCCCTTGGCCAAGGTGGTGTTGGCTGTTGGCGAAAGAAATGTAGGTGTATTGTGTTGGGCCAATATTTGACGAACTTGAATTTATGTATAGGCAAATTATTGTGAAGGTTTAAGAGGGAATCTGTTGATGAAGTGATTTATATAAAGCAAGATGAATAATTGGCTAGATGATGAATGTTTCGAGAATAAGTAATAGAGATTCGTTTTGGATTCCCGAAATTCAATAAACTGATAATTGTCCAGTAACAGACAAACATGAAGATAGAGAAAGTAATATAATTAGAAATGTGAAAATAATTGGTAATTGAATACTATTATCTTGTCAATAGTTGTGTTTATAAGAATAGGTCGGTCGCGTGCATACCGCGGTCGTGCGTTGTGTGAAGCATTCTTCGAGCGCCTCAAATATCATTGAGATGTCAATAATGCGGCTTCTTATACAACTTATAGTAACAAAGTTATTGAGATGTTTGCATTGTTTTGTGAAAGGAGAAAAGATTCGAACGATTTTCCACGATGTGAGTTATTTTGCCCGACGTGTAATCAATGCATCGATTTGGCGTTAAATTTTTGTACCTATATGATAAATTCGTTATTGGAAATATCAATATAAGGTTCACAATGAGAATCAATCCTTGACTTTGTGAAATAAAACTGGATTACAAACAAGTTACCAAAACTGGCGAAGGTACTGAAAGTATTCCAAACAAAATCCCGATCAAAAGTAACCCTTACGCCAACCAATTAAAGTTTAACTTCTCAAATCGTTGCAGGTTTCCTAAAGAGGCAAAGATATTCGGAGGATCGGTAAATAAAAGTGTATTTGGTATATTCTAATACAGCGACTAAACGCCTTAAAAGCGTTCAGTTCCGCCCACAAACAGTTTGGAGTTATGAGTTAATCTACCCGCACCATGAGACCGTGACACTGCTGGCGGTCAACTCAAAGACGTTGCTATGCCACTGTCTAGTAATTAGTCATTCTAGAGATGAAACCACGAACTGAAGGACCATGTGATTCTAGAGATTCCTGAGACAATATGGAAAATGTACAGATTGAAACAAAGGGAAAGCCATTTGAGATCGAAACTAACCATGACAAACATAAACTAAGTTGCAAAATTATGTGGAATGGGAGGAATTGGTCGTGAACTTGACTCTTGGTGACGTACCGCAGTTACTACTGCATAACATAGTGCATTTAAATAAACCACAATATTTATGCTCCACGAAGCTTCGACACATGCTTCGGCATTAAGTTTAATTCTGCGTATCTCTGGTAGAGGGTCATAGAAAGGTATGTGATGTGCTGTTCCGCTATGCTGTTTTGTTATTAAAATATTATAATCCAAGCAACGCGGTCGACATCTTAATATTTATGCGAAGTTGACGGTACAGTTAAAGGGCCAGGCGGGCACTGCTTCATAAACACCTACGTGCAGCAATGAACTGCAATATGCATTGTCATTGTCAGACATTAGCCATCTATGACAGAACTAGAAACTAGACTAGAGTCAAAGTTGATTTTTGCGGAAACGACAGCTCTCAACACTCTCAAGTCGGCGTCACTCCTACACCAAATTATTGATTACTCCCATAACAAAAAAATCTCTTAAAACACCTAACATTGCCTAGTTGTCTACTATTATATTACGATTCAGAATCGATCTGTACCCACAGCGTCTGTGTTCCGAGAACCCACAGAGTGCATGTTTTGGCGGACGCAATCCGACGCCTGCGCGCGCGCTGCCTGTTTCTCAAAACATGCACTACATCTGACTCGGCTAGACTTTCTAGTGGGAAACTATCTTGAAGGTGGACGATTTCACAGCGACACAGTTGAATTTCACAGCGACACAGTTGAATTTCACAGCGACACAGTTGAATTTCACAGCGACACAGTTGAGTTTCACAGCGACACAGTTGAGTTTCACAGCGACACAGTTGAGTTTCGGCACTTCCTACCACTGCGCACATTATACTTTGTTCAACTTGAAAATTGCTTACATCATACGATATTTTTGCAATCCTATATTGCTGGTCCTTTAAAAAAGAAGTTATGAAATTGAGAGTAGCGTTCCCGTCTATTTCAAAAATGAAAGCTTAAGGAACACTCAAATTCTTAAATTACGACCAACTGTGGCAGGGCCACATGCACATACATGGGTTTATAGTTTGTACCGCTGTTGCATAAGACATGTCCGTTCTACTAAGTGCCCATCCTCTAAATACCAGATTGCAGCCCATCCCACTATTACCTGCCACATTAACCTGTAATCCAAGTAGATAACTAGTGTCTCTAATATCTTAACAACGTATGAGAATATAAATAATGAAAGAAAATTGCCTCAACCGTTACTTTTTTAATTTTTGCAACTTTATTTGTTAATCACCTATAACAACAATAAACAATATTATAAGCATTGCCTGACGTATAAGCCTGAAATTAATATTGAGCAAGGCGATGATCAGGCGACATTAATCGTACAACAGAACTCTCCTTATGACAAAACTATCAAGGGGTGATTGGTGTAATTTCAATGTAAACTCAAATGAAAGAACCTCCTGTAAAGATTCAAATTGGCTCAACTTACCCTGTTCCTATATGTACTGTTCCCTGCCGAAACTACAGCAACCTACATTCTCCTACACAAGCGCACTCGGTCCGCGGGTAGCCTTCACGGCATAGCGCGCAGGAGCCGGTCTGCGCGAGCTGACCAGCGCTGCGCAGTGCACGCTCCGAGGGACCCATTGTATGGGACGTAAGTGGGGCGGGTAGGTAAGTCGGTGCAAGGAATTGGATAACTTGTCTTTAAGCTGGAGAGGTTCTAAGGAGGACTTCTATGAATACTGTAGGTTAATCTTAAGGTTGGGCCTTCTTTGAGGGCTATGTTTTGTATGACGTTTATTTTTTACGAATGAAACCTAGTTATTAGTGAGCTTGCTGTGCCCCTACAAGGATCGTGTAGGTACTCATTACTTAGCCTAACTAGTCCTTAACTATGCAATAAATATGTGTATATTTTTTCGGGTTGTAAGAAAAGATGAGATACCTTTTATTATTTATTTATTTATTTATAGTTAATTAAAACGGCACAGCGATAGCGGTATGCGGCGGTTTATTACTATTTAGCGAATATCAAAGGTTCTAGTTTTTAAAATATCTTATAGTTTATAAATGGCTTTTGAGTAATTTTCCTTTATGCTGGTCGGGTTTCCGTCAGATTTCATAAACTCCTTCCAACACAAAACCAACCAAACTTTACCATTTTAAAGACACAATTATATTGGAAACAGTATTAAAAAGAAAATGCAAGACATGCATGAGTCAGTTCTTTAGAAATTTACCCTTTTAAACTTTAAACCCTCTACATATAGTTAGCTCATATAAGACGATTCATCAATAAAATCGTTAAGATAAATCGATCACACAATGATTCACAATTAAATCATCAGCTCCCCTTTCTTTCACTAATAAACTACTGAAGGCTATACAATACTCACTTGAAAAATATGAACACCAAGTATTGTGATCAACGAAGCACTAATCTATTTAAATTCATATCCATTGTCCTTATCAATCACTCGTTACTTAATCCTGTCCACTTGCTAATTAACTATTCGCGAACAACTACAAAAGATGAGAAATATACATTAAGTATAATAACTATTATTTTATAAAAAACCACTACACACCTACGACTGCCCGTTTTACATAATTTTCTTTGACAGAATGCCGAATGTTTGTTCAATGCGCACACACACATCGGCAACTCACGCGCACAATGACGATAGTTTATAAATGTTGGCGTAAATATACATATTATTAGTCATAAGGACCGGTTTCAGACTTTAGTGTCAAGGATTAGTTAAGAGTGACGTCATTGAAGTAAAGCCTTTTCTCCACAGGAGGAGGGATTAAACGTTCCTTTTTAGGATGACAATGAAAATTTCAATTTTAATGTCTACCAGCTACCTACATTCGTATGGTATATACATACTGCATGCATCCATGCTCTATGAAGGTGATTTGGAGGTATATCTTGAAGACAAAAATAAACAACAAAACAATGACAGAATTTGTTCTTGAATTCGGATACAGATGTATTGCCTGACATTAAAGCCGGTTGCCAGCCTTTAAAAACAAATATTGGCAATTATGTATTTATGAAAAATGGGAATTAGATACGTGTACCTATAGAACAAAGGTGGATAACTCGTATTAGATTAATGAAAGCCTGTCTTTCTCTGTGAACTGTCTTTCCAGGATATGGACTGACTGTATATATGAGTATAAACTTGTGAAAATCCCATAAACAATGTTGATATTTATATTATGGCTATAAAAATCTAGGAGGAAGTGGACGAGCTTATAATTATTACTTTATTATTAAAATAATGACGGAAAATGGGAAACTACCCAGGAATGTTCGAATGTGTCATCTAAATAAACAATAACTAACAATACTAGTTGTTTATCAACTAGACCCAAATATAGATTGAGCTGCATTTGCCTCACAGGATAAATAACGGGAATTCGATAAAATAATGCGGACTAATATAAATTCCGATGTTTTTTACAATTCACTGTTTATTTGTTTTTAAACATATTTCTTGGTATTCAATGAAACATTGAGGTGAATAAGATGTTCCACAAAACTATGAGGAAAACTAAATGAATAGGTTTTTGTCTAATTAGTAGTCATTATATTTACCTGATGTTAATTGAAAAACAGAAATATCGAAATCAGAAGCAAATACGGTACTAATTGGGTAAACAATATCGAGTACCTACTTACCTAAAATAAAGTCTTCGATCAAACAAATGACATACAGAATTGATTTTGGAATCCATCACCATGGTGATGAAAATTCAATAAAAAATCCCATTACCTACTAACTTTCTAAAGAGACAATGTTTTCAAGACTTGTCCCATGAACTTAATTCGAAATTAGTAGTTCAAAACTTCAAACCACTAATAACAATGACGATAAGCCAGCTCCGACTGCAGCTAACGACAACAGACAGAATGACTTCACTGAAGAAAATATAAATCCCGACAAAGGAAATAAACTAGTTAAGTAATGAAGCTGAATGTTTATTGCTTCGGAAGACATCTGACATTGAGGAGATGAAGTCACGCTTTATTCTGTCGCCATCGGATAAAGACCCTCTGTGCGATATATCGTGATCAAACGGCGATTAACTGGAAAATGTACGGACTGTTACATGATACCGAGATCATTTTGATGACTCATATTTATATAGTTGATGATTTGTCGATGAGGGCAGCAGAAGCTAAAGTTGCAATCAATACCACAGTGTGTTTTCTAGGTTGCGTTAGCACAAGTAGGTACTGATCACAGATCTGTATCTGTCAGAGTCAAATGCAATTTAAAGAGAAAGATCTTAATTATATCCACAGGGAGACATCAATGGATATGGAGCATTGATAAAGTAAGGTGAATAGAGGAAGACTTGGAGGAGGGTACCTGGATTTTGAACAGAAGCTTAAAGAGTATAGAACTAAATAGTATGTTCTTAGCAGGAGTAGGAAACATAGTGCACGTAAACAAAGGCCCGTCTGATGGTGAGAAATCGTACAACAACGCAAAATACATCATGGCAAATCTTACAAAAAGTAGATACTTACTAAAAATACAAAGTTAGCTCACTTCTACAGTTTCCTAAATTACCAAATTAATATTCTAACCGGGCTGTAATCTGTTTTGGAAACTCAACCGAAACGGGCCAAAGAATTCAGGTGTTAATTATAAAAAATAATATTTGTGTAGCAGATGACAAGACTAATGCTAAAACCCACCAGTAAAACCCACACACGTAGATGTTAAAACAGTTTTTTTCTCAATTTGTGAGACGATCCTTACAATAGACGAATCATTTCTTGTCACTTCACATTTTGTTCAACCTATCATTATATTATTGCTCAAGGTTTGAAACCTACGCAAGGTTTGCTCCGGTGTTTTCGCCGGCTTATATGAAGATGGGTCGAGTAATGCAGAGGCTCTTTAGACCACTATTGGAGACATTATACAGGGTTCAAGGATACCGATGCGCAAACTGTAACCATGAATACAGCACTGATTCTAGGCCCCCTTTTTTATTTTTATTTTTTTTCTGGTGGGAAATCATCAAATGACCCCTCCCGCTCTGGGTGGAGCGGAAGGGAGTGTCAGACTCTTACTGACTAAAACCCACCCATGTTCCTTCCTTCGCCCTTTATGTTCCGGGGTAGCGGTAACCCTTTCGGACAATCCCGCTGAATTCTAGGCCCCCCTGCGTAAAAATTTTTCGTCGGGTTTAAAAAAGATCATCTGTGTTATAGGGAAGTGCTATACGTATACGGTCTAAATGTAATGCCTAAATATAAATATTGAACTCGAGCGTGCCCTGTGGCCCTGTGGACATTACATGTAGGTGGTGCCTAGTGTTAGTGACAACGGACATTAAATAAATTAAAGTTCACCAAGTTGACTAAGTCTGTTTACCTCGGAGAGTGCTGCTCAGATTAGTCTGAACAAGTCAGGTAAAGCCTGTAAAAGACTGTTTAGGGGCATTTTTCCACGTAATTCCGAGCATGGCGCACTTTTTAAAGTTTCCCAAGTTATTTACGCGGACTTCTTTCAAGATTTCCTAGACCTAAAATAACATGGATTGATCTCGAAAAATCACGAAATTAGAGCTCTTGTACACTTTACTCATGTTTAATACACTAACATAATTGTCTATTTACGAACTTTTCCATAGAGTTCTTTGTTTTTTTTTTTTTTCATCCTTGCGTATCGATTGTTTCAGACTTTTCTCACTTTCAAGTACTTATAATATTTCTATCACTCACCAATGCTAATCGAAAACAGAGGCTGCGTCTCCTGCTCGTGGATCCTAGAGACTAACGTTAGGCTGGCTAAGTAGGACCACAGACGAGCGACACTTGTCCGGGCGGGCGGGCGAGTGCGCGTCGCCGCTAATCGGCGCGGGGGCGCTAGATGAAACAATCGCTTGATCTGTGCACTCTCGCGCCCACGCTAAGTCCAAGCACAGATGCGGCGGTTTGTTTTAGCAAAATATTTTGCAATTTTTGGCGAAGTTAGTAGGTACCAGGCTTTTTGGTAGAAAAATGGTCTTAACTGTTTTAAAACATACCTACATATATTACGACCGACTGTAGGTAAATAAATAAGTTGAATAGTGACATCAATAGATAAACCACATGATGCATAACATGATTCAATGAATGACATCGCCTACGATATTACAAACTTAATCATTCAAGAGACATCGTCTGAACAAAAAATCTAACTTGAGCACAAGCAGTGTGTAGGCTGAAGTGTATGTTTTGATATAAACAAAGCAATAAGTAATAAAATTATATGTTTTGATATTATTTGCAGTCACGTAGACACCGCACATGAATAGTTTTATGTTAATGAAACACCAATGTGCATTATATACACATATATATTAATATTGTAATGATTTCTAGTCAACTTGCCAACTCGTGTCTATACTTAGTGATCATTAAATTGTGACAAGTACAAATTCTCCATTTACCACTTTTATAAATGATTACAAACAATATTCCAGAGCGATAAACCAAATGATAATGCCTGTTTTATTTAAATTCCTAAAGAAATAAATAAAAATACCAGAAAGAAAACGAAAACAGACATTGGGTATTACTTAAATGTAAGTGTATTTAACATTCTTGACAAAAATACTGTTATCAATGTAGGACGTCAAACAGTTTTATGAGGGTATTGACTGGAAATTAACATTTATTTACTGAAAATTAATTAATTCGTGCAATAAATTGAAGGCTCATTAACATAGATAGTCTGTATTTTAACGTAATTATAGGTACCTATAATATATTCTGGTCTTAATTTTTGTTTTTGCAGAATAGTGTTGTAAAATAGAGACAAAATGGTCAACCGCCTAATACAGTCCACGGCAGGGGCCCACCTGATGGCTTGATCGGCGCGTGTGCCGCCGCCGGTGACGTCAACAGTTCGATATTAATCGTCGCGCTCCTGCCGCGGAAAATGATTCTGCGCCACCTTGCGCAGGGTCTACGCTAGTATATCAAATATTTTTGGGGATTTAGGGATAAATCTTTTGCTTGTAACACACATTTCATGTCCGCCTTTTGTAGGTACTACTTTTTGTACAAAAATAGAAGAATAAAATAAAGAAAAAAAATATTCTGTAACACCTAGTCTTTAGTTGGTCATGGGTTGTGGTTGTGGAGTCCAAAAAGGAACTTTTTAGCTTGGTCACGTTTTTTGAGTAGTTAAGGGATTCTCGTAGCACTCCCAGGGCTACGGCGCTACGACGCTACGCCGTAACCAGAAGTCGAAATATTATTAGGAAGTTGTAACCAACGCAATGTTGGGGTTGGAATTTTAAACATTTTGTTAGTAGAGTTGCTTGCGCTCCTCCTAAGCATGGTGGTCTATATGGAATATTGCAGGACTAATGTTGTAATATTTATTTTTAATACTACGCCTATTGATTTTAGCGACAAACGTTCCAAATTCCCATTAATATTTGTTTTATGTATCCTACTTTTATTTTTCCTGTGTAGGTAAATCCACTTTCCTTAACTTTCAAGCTGATTCAGAACATCGCACTGATTTTCCGCTAAATAATATTTTGCGAAAATTAGGTACACTTAGTTACTCGTAGATACCTCTAATGCCCCTGTTCTCTGGTGAGAACCCTGCATTTCCTCGGCAGTGTTCAAGTGGCGGTAATGGCATTGCATCAGTTATTCAGTTGCAACATATGGTGGGCGGGTAATGACGCGTAATGTTCGCGTTAGACGCGTGATTGATTGCGTGTTCACTGCCGATGGGAAGCGATAACGGTGGGTCTAAACCAGCAATGAAGGACAATGTTTATGAAGTGGAAAATATGTAGAGTAAATAAGTGATTAAAATATGCAGCTTTTTTGTCTAGTTCATGAACCTTTAGATGGCTCGAAACAGGATCTTTTTGTGGTCAGCTACTGCTGCTAAGGTTGTATTATTTACGTCATCTTATACATGCCTGGAGTTTGGATTTGTACTTGGTTGATGGCAATAGACCTCTGCCTAACCCTTCGGAGAATAAAGGCGTGATCTTTAGATTTCAAAACATAAAAACAAAGATTACGAGTCTCCGCGCGTCGACCGCGCCAATAACATAGATAGACAATACTAAACTTTTAACAATTACCTTCTTATATTCGTAATGTTAACACTATAAGCTCTTACTACTCCTGGACAACAAAAATGTATTAATCAAGTAATTTTTAGTATTTATTTCTCTACAAGTGATTTGTAATCTTTAGAAATAAATGAATTCAAACCGTATCTTATGGTTTTTGTGTCATCTTATGCATTTTGTCATTTCAGAAGCCGTAGTCTGAAAGCCACAACTTAAGTCTTCGGAAGTTGGACAACTCGTTGCAAAATATTGACGATACAAACGATCAGAGGATCGATCAGCTTTTCGAAATGCTCATTGAAATCGCCCGTTTCTGGATGTTCCCCTTAAATCGTAAAATATCTTAATGTAGTTTCCCTTCTTCTTCATTCAATCAGAGAATTTTTCTAATCAATTAAAATTATTAGATAGAAGTTCACACGAAATGTATTTAAAGTATTCTTGCTAAGCTCAGCAGTATGCAAGGCATGTAGTTGCGCTTGCGCATGTGTTTCATGTATCGTCTAATGACTGTCGTGTACGCCGTGTGTGGTGTGTGGGGCTTTCGGAGTTATCTGTACTTTCGAGTCCACCTGTCTACGAGCAGTGGGAGCGATGCGAGCGGAGCTGAGCGGGGTGTGGTTGATTAAGGAAAATCTATTTGCGATGTTTTAAACATAACAGTTGTTTTATGGGAAATTAAATTAATGTATGTTGGCTACTTTGTTTTAAACGTTGTCATCGTCTAATCACATGTACGTAACTACTGCATTGTATTGGTTTTAAGAGATCTTTATCTCTTAAAAAGTTGTACAGTGTAGTAGTTCGGAGTACTAACAATGCGTTTTGTATAAATAGGAAAAACGGATTTGCCATCTGTTTTTTAATTTCTAAGCAGATGCAAAAGCATACATATAACATAGTCCATTATTAAACCGACTCTTCGATACGTTAAATGTCACATAGCTCATCTCATCTCGCTCATTTCCCGCTCAGCCACTATAAAATTAAGCTCATCAGCTTACTAATAGGCCCCATTACGCCATGGGATCGCACGTGAGCTTGCGCTTGCGCACCGAGGCGAGAAGCGCGCGGCATTTCTAATAGCTGCCATCATGGCTACTTACCACGGTTGTCTGTGATGGGGCTTTCATTGTATACTAATTATGTTGTTAGAAACTTTTTATTTGTTGAGCTTGTTGTCTGGTAGACAAATTGATTTAGATTGTTAGTAATGTTGATGTATTGTGGGTTTTTATTGTTTTATTTAACATACACTGATTAATTACTATGTTTCCAAGCTAAGACTAAAATATATATATGTAAATATTATATACAAGTATATAATTTAAAATAATAAAGAAAAAGGCAGGAGCTCATTGGGCATCAAAAAATTCTTCCGCATCGCTGTCAATGGGATAAGTGCCCAAAAGGCTGGCAACATTACCACGTTACTTCTGTTCTTACTTGTTTTGTGTTTGTAGTGTAAAATCATAATTTTTACCTTACTTATAGGGTATGTAGCTCTATTTGAATGAATTATGTATAACCACATTTAGGTCTTGATTTTATGTTATCAATGTAAATTATAATTATTAAAAAAAACATGATACGAATACTTAAATGATAAAAATAAAATAAACACTACCTTAATCAAAAGAGATCTCATAATACCTTAATATTGTATTAAGCCCGGTGTGAATTTCCAAATAAAAATTAAAATCATACGTCCACCGTATAATCAGTAAATAAATACACACAGTCAGCCAATATCAACAGTTATTAGTAATAGATTCATAGTAATAACCAATAAACTAGACAAATGTCACGTTCATGCAGTATCAATACTTAGGTAAACTCGACCCACGCACTATCAGGTATCAGGCACTCCTCGGTATCAGTAGCTGAGCACACTCAACATGTCATGCACCGAATTAGACATGATACCGTGCTAATTAATTGTAGTAATGCTCTATTAAGTACAATTTGTGGCTAAACAGTCGGTAGTCTAGTAATAGGAGGCATAATGTTTAATGTCCGGACAAAGTGGGTTCTGTTTGAGGATTCGGGTCCACAAAAGGGCCATTCATAAATCTAAATATGCGTGATGTGTACAACAATATATGTATGTAGTTAATTGTGCGATAGACACGTGCACTCGTGCAGTGATAACTGTTGCGATAGACATCTTGCGACATGTCTTCTACGAGAGATAAACACTGTCTGCAAAGGTTACTTGTGGCTATCGGAGTATCGGCTATTGTGCAAAAGTAAACTGAGTATGATGTGGCATACCGCTATCATTCGGAGAAGGCTCCTGTGTAGATAAGGCACTAGATAAAAAGGTTTTATCGAATATTAAAAGGATGTTTCCTAAGTTAGGGAAATTTCTAACAGAAATCTAGCTAAGTTATGAGAAAAATTAGTAATATGGACCCATACTGGACTTTATACAAAGAAAACGACCCCTGTCATAATAAAAAAGTACCTTGAAAATATTTACTTGGAAATCATACCATATACTAAAGATTTAAGCGAGGTGGGTTTAAAAAAAGAAATTACCGCATTTAATGCAAAACCAACAATACGATTGAATCACCGTATGCAAGGAATATGTCACGGTCAACATGTAACCAGTCGATCTGCACACAGACAGACAGACAAATATATTGAAAACGAAACCTACACTTTTAAAGCTGTGATCTCCCTATATTAGCGATATTAAAGCGATAAAAACTCAAGAGTTTAACAAAAAGTATTAAACTGACGAATTCATCCACACTATAGATTTCGATGGAAATACCTACCGATCTATGGGACAAAATTGCTGTCATGTGAAGTCGCATTACTTTTGCATCTTTAGAGGTAAAATCAGGTTCTACCAGTAAGCATCAGTAAGCAACTAACGCAAAATGAATATAAAATATCTTACGCAAGACTTAATTGTAGAAAAACTGAAGATGCTTATTAACGAACTGATATTAACCACACTCATGATATTTATGTGACTGAACTGTTACATCCAAATATGAATCTAATAATAACTTAGAAAGTGTCACAGCGAAGTCAAGCTAACCTGACATTAGTTCCAGCACTGTTAACTACAATCTTACATTTTGCACTCAAAGGAGAACACACATGGAAACCAATTGGTTTTGGTTCCATTTGAGTGAATGCTCTAAACATTCAAAGTAAACAATATATTTTAACAAAAGCAAAGCCTTGGATTTGAGAAAGATGATGTCATGCACAACGTGTATGGCCTGCACATCACACGTGTAATTATTATAATTACCACTTTTTACTTTACTTTTAATAAGGATTAACGTGTATTGTTTCAAGCGTAGGTAGAAGTTGAAGAGGTTTTGCAATCTAATAATTAGAGACGGAACCTTCAACTTCGATAAATGATTTCTTTCTGCTTATTCCAGTTTATTTGAGGTGGGCGCAGCATGTGTCTTCATCTTTCACGCATCTCTATTAGTCGTAATTTTAGTAGTTATTTTTTCTAGCCACATCACCTGCTCTCCTAACATATAACCATAACAAAACTTGTCTCACGAGACTATGGTCCAGATTATGGTTGTTATAAGACTCAGTAGCTGATAACAGACAACAATAAATGGGAGCTCTTCTATAACAACTTCAATATTAAGGACATGATAAGTTTTCTGATTGAATAATAACAGTAGAGTTGTTTAAAATTGTTTTCAGTGAGGCTTTCGATAGACTCAACTCGGCGTTTTGATTACATATTATAACAATTGCAATGTTGCCATAACATGTGGTTAGTGGTCAGCACTGAAGGACTTCTAATACTGCGCAACTCAAAAACCAGTTCGTTCTAATGAAAAGCATTGGAATTCTCCTGTATACCATTTCAATGTTTATTGAAATTAAGGAAGTATCTCAAAACACTTTTATCAAATTCACTTTCATTCATAACACGGAATCTTTTATTATTATTTGCGAAAATTGTTTTATTAACTCGTTTAATAATGGCTGCGTGGGAACGGTGTTATTCAACATCGCGTAAGATTATTTCGAGAAACCAGAACCTGATTGCAACCCGCCGCACAGGTACGCTATATGTGCGTACGTACGGCAGACTACCATGTAGATGTATGGTCCGCAGTGGTCCTTTGAACATGATCAATTTTGCTTAAGAATTATGAAGGGATAGAGTGTCTATTAAGCTTTGTTCAACTTTCAATCCATATTATAGGTACTTTGATCTGACCAAATCAAGGGGTTTCCCAAGGTAAAGTTGATTGCACAAACAAGAGCGTTTGACAATGGAGCCGATTCCCTTGTTCACAAACTATCATCTTGTTCATAAGCATCTTTTTCTTTCTAATTCATTAAGAAAAGGACAGAAGATAAAAATAAGTTTAGTCCTGCCGAATTAGTCAGCGTCTGACGTAAATTGACGTATTTTTAGTAGCCATGTTTTTAATCACGTCTAAACTGTCTATGGAGTATCTTAATTTGACAGGACTAAACTAATATGTATCTTCTGTTCTTTTCTTAATGAATTAGAAAGAAAAAGATGCACTGAACTTAAATTTAGTTTAGTTTGTGAACAAGGGAATCGGCGTCAATGTATACCATCACCAAATTATGAAATTCAGTTGCGAAATATTGAAAAAAAAAAAATTCATTGTGAGATCTAATACCTTCGATGTCATCATAGCTGAATATTATATTTTGTTGACTAAGTTGCATCTGAGTAATTTCAGTAATAGGTAGGTATTTATATTGAAGAGGTCGTGATTTTTACTTTAACACTAAACGAATCATCGTTATTCTTATGAATGTTGTACCTGGGTGATGTGGTTTGACTCATAGCAGTGCTCATTGAGTCGTGTTTGTTTGTTTCTTGTTGTTCATAAACAGCGAGTTTATTCAATTAATATGAATAGATGAATTTGTGGATGTTTGCCTTTTTATTGAATTGAGGGCATTATTTCGTTTTGTGTCTTCGTAAGTCATACTCATAACTCATAAGTCTCTTTAGTCTTATTTGAACTTATTTTTTAATTCTTGCTATTACTGATTTTCACAGAACTTTGTGACTGGAATGAAACTAAATGTGGGTGGTTTTATAGACAAAAAACAGTGAGTAGGTAATGAAAAAAAGTCTCAAACATAATTCCGTCTAGGTTCAAATTTATGGAGATAAAGATATAAAGGAACAGAGAAACAACAAAAAACTTACAAGAACTTGATGATGACTCAGAGTTACCTTTTAAAAAAGGCAAACAGACAAGCATTGTGTGTGTCTCCACCAAAATAGGTGATAAAGACCACAACGCGTTTATTTAGGATTACAACGCCCAAGTGTCCGACAAACAATCATAGCTACTGATAACAAACTTACGGAATACCGGGCTTAGATAAAGGGTAACTTATGACACGCCAAAGATTATAAAGTAGGTACAAGAATCCAAGAAGCAGGTGTGCAAACAAGAGCACCCGAACCTGCCGCCGCACACCTAGACGCAAAGATATTTGTTATGATGACAACAGTTCACAACACACACGGGACAAAGCCGGCGCATTCCGCCGGAGAGACAAATACCAACGAAAGCAAACAATCACCAACTCTTAAAACATTGGATCATTACGTTGATATTACTCACGCAACATAAACTTATCAAACTTGAAAGAAAAATGTGTCCGTATCTGAATGAATACGTGAGCCTACTCCCTAAGTTATGCGTGGACACGTTTAAAAAAATACAACTGTCAAATAGCCCGCCATCTGTAGCGCTCAGCTGAGCGAAACATGAGATCGTAATTTAAAACCACAGAGTACATTTTTATTATTTAAAACTTAAGTCAAACTTACCTGTGTTTGAGCACAGCCACCGGCCGCTAACACAGCTCGCCCGTTACCATTTAAATTTTAAACAATCGCTCAAAACTCAGATATCTTCCAGTGCACAGTTTAATTTCCACCTTTATGTTAATTATAACTTATAATAACAGTTAATAAAGCTCACGTGTTACTGCAAAGCGTTAGTGTTAGTTGTTTTTATTCTGTATATTCGCGAAGTCGTTTCGTTCGTGTCGGCCGCTCGGTATGCACTTTTGGGGTCACTCGGGGTCGATTGGTTTTATTGTGTTTTTTCGCGTGGTGCGGCTTTGAGCGTGCGAGCTTGGGTCGACGTGGCGTGCAGCGCGGTCGGCGTCCGAGCGATCACTGCGGCCCGCGAAGTGACCCGCGCCGGCTCTCCGACCGCCTCGGGATGCGCGCGCGCACCTCCTACTCCTCCCTCAACCCTCTCCCGCAGGCTTTCGTGCCCTAAAAGATAAAACACTTATCGAAACGCGTTTCGAGAAAGCGATGCCACAATACACACATACGAGTCTAATTAGTCTAAGTGTGTTATTTATTTTGATGCGATAAAAGCCTGTTCTTCGACAGCCAGCGCTTACGGCTACGTAACGACCGACATATTTTTGTGTCTATCGGTCCTTTTACTATTTGTCACTATAGTTTTGATCACAGAAAATGCCGCTTGGAACTTGATCGGAACACATTAGACTCCTATTGGAATACAACTGAAACCACTATCCCTTGAAGATACTACTGATGAAAGTAATGATTCATGAGACAATAATCTTAAAAGATAAATGCTCCATGAGATAATCTCTAAGACAATAATGTATCAAAAAGTAGTTTTGGGTGCACAATGGCCGGTGGCAGCGATGAAGCCGATACTGGACAATGACAGGCCAACCATTGTTGAAAAACCGGAACAAACCGCTGATCCGGCTAAACAATTGAATATTGCGAAGAAATTGGGTCCCTATCATTTGTTTTCTGATTTCATGCGAGTAGTACCGAAGTGTTCAGAATGTGCCACCGAAGGATGGAAGAGGAACGAACTGTCCCAGATGATTATCAGTCATTGATGGCTCGAGGTCAACCTTTGCAAGCCTTTAGCAACGGGACTTACTGTGGATCTTGTTTCATTTTTGTGTTCTCTTTTCCGTGCCCTTCTTGGAATAAGAGGTGATTGCTTCACTCCCACATATCCTTATAGAACTTAAATAAATACAGATGCATCACACGGCGATAACATCAGAGAAATTCTGAACATTTGCATGTAACTGTGCAAAATGTTCGTCCCTTGATCCGCGCAGGAACAAGTTCCAGGGTGTTACATACTAGATATTACATAATGAGCCTAGAGTCGCACGGCCTCGATAAGGTCCATAAAATACTAACATTACGACCACTAGATACTTGACAACTGCCATACTGGACCGATTGAATTTAAGGAATTCGTTCGCCTTGTAAAATTGTTTATGGAGTTCGATTTCCATACTGACCTGGAGGAAAAAAATGTTTATTTGTCTCTGAGCTTGCTACATTTAGTATATCACGCAAAAGTTGACGTAATAAATCAGTCGAGCCGTGACCTATTGCAGGTCACCCTAAAAGGGGTCTACCTAGGCTGCGCCTGTCGCAGCTACTTCACATGCCTCTGGAGTTGATGTTTTTATTTTCCTATTGAATATATGTTTTAAAGCTCAGGAGGCTTATTAGTTTTAATGTATCATACCAACTTTGTCGCTCAACGCTTGCTCAGTGCGTTAATAAGTGTTAGTCAAGGAATCTAGAGTGCAGTACTGGCCCAGTGGTAATGACCCCGACTTACGAGTTGTAGGTCGTGGGTGCGAATCCAGGTAGGCGCTGTAATTTGTGTAAATAATTTTATTAGGTACCACTGCTCCCAAAACGGTGAGGGAAAACATCGTGAGGAAACCGGCATTTCCTAGAACAAAAAAAAAAATCGAAGATGTGGATCATCAATCAACCTGCACTGGGCCCGCGTGGTAGATTATAACCCATTCCTGAAGAGAAGAGACCTGTGTCCCCGCAGTGAACACATTATAGGCTGATTATGCAATAAAACTGATGAAATTGCAAAACGGAATACTTATTGCTAAAAAGTAAAGTCATCAAGTGATTTGCTCCAGAAACATGCACGGAACATACTCTTACGTAGCTTCAGAAACATGCACGGTACATACTCTTACGTAGCTTCAGAATCCAAGGTCTGAGCACTCCTAGGATATTTTGGAGCTAAAAATGAAAGTAGGCGCAGGTCTCACTCGTAAAAGGCCTAAGACCTTAATAAGCCTAGGTCGTCGAAACTGATTCAATGTCTGCATCCCACAGAAAGGTAGTGTTTAAGCCGATGACATCACTCGTTTCTGATAATCGCCCACCCATCCGTTCGACTGGCGCAAGGATCGGTTTTAAAGATCACGTAATATTTGTGGTTACTTCTGTCTCATTTTGTTTCGAAGTGCCCATTCTTTGAGTAACTTTTATTATGATGAAGTATTACTCAAACCACTGGTACTAGAAAACTAACTCCAAGCTCAATGTCGCCAAGTTCAAGGTATTTTTTGCCAGCTACTGAAAAGAGATTGGTATTATGGCGCAAAGGCCAATATAATTAAATGGAGCAGAAACCAATCTAGGAATTTGAAAAAGTTTTTAAAAAGGTGAATTAGAGTTCTAACTGTAATTCATCTGTTATTATTCTAGCCGCGTGCAGTAATTAGCAGTCTTTAGAACTAAGGACTCTGCGATGAGACTGGCGAGGGACCACCCCTTACAAATATTCGAAATATCAAACTCAAAGAACATTTTGGCTAATTAGGACACAAATTTTCGCTTTTTGAACAGGATATTGTGGCGCCAAAAGACAGCCCAAAATAACGACGATCTTACCACATGCTAAGGAAGATATAGATGACTAGCTGCGCCCCGCGGTTTCACCCGCATAAGTTTCGATCCCGTGGGAATATCGGGATAAATCTGTGAGCCAAATTTCATCCAAATCGGTTCAGTAGTTTTGGCGTGAAAGAGTAACAAACATCCATCCATCCATTCAATATTTTACGTTTATAATATTAGTAGGATAATTCATGAAGTTAGACTAGAAAGACTAATCAAGAAAACATGGGAAAAAATATATATATGGATATATTTTTTCCCATGTCATTGGTACCGAGTAACAGGTTTCCGCCACATGACCTCCTTAACCTGTGCGGCAAGATAACCAGCCCACTGTTTCATTCAGCTCAGAGCCAACCTTCATAGTAACGGCCTGCGTGAACCACTCATACTAATTACTGCACGCGGCTAGAATAATCGCCATTTGTTTTGAAGTAACGGAAACGACTAATAATTAATATTCATTGGAAGCTAGAACACGTCAATTACTGAGGCGATGTTATAAAGGTTTTTGTATGATGTAGATTTGAAGTCACCTTCGTTATTAACTTAGGGTTACAATTAATAACGAAGGCCAAGTTATCCTTTGGGGTTGTTAGGTTTTTCGGCTGAAGTATAAAAACCTAAAGAGGAAATTAATGCTAAATAATATTTAGCATTAATTTCCTCTTTAGGTTTTATTTAAAAAAAAAAAAAAAAAAATATTTTTATATTATTATATACTTACAAATTTTATTATTATGTCGTTTATTTATTTAGTTATCTTATTTTAATACATTTTTAAATATTAGTGTAAAAAAAAATCATTTAAAAATATAAAAAAATAGTGATCCACCGATGTCGGGAGCAGGGTCTAAGCTACCGGTGGTTAGGGCTCCAGACCAGAGACAGGAACCTCCTCACAATGCGAGCCGTATCGAGGAGTACTGCCTTTTGAATCAGGCCCTTGATCCAACCGCCTAACGAGAGCCTCGATAGATGTTGATCGAGGCTTTCGGCCATCAGGGCATTGGCCGATACGACAATCGGCACAATGATAGCCGAGCTTACATTCCAAATGTCAACAACCTCGTGTGCTAAGTCCGGATATTTAATTTGTTTCTCTTTTTCAGCTTTCACGAGGTTCCCGTCATATGGAATGGTAACATCGACAATCATTGTGCGACAAGCTAATCGATCTATCACCACTATATCAGGTTTATTGGCGACAATAGTCCTGTCAGTAATGATAGACCGATCCCAGTACAACGTGACATGGTCATTTTCAAGAACTGGGTCGGGCACATACTTGTAATACGGTACCTCAGAATCGACAACTTTATATTTCAAAGCAAGTTGCTGGTGAATAATCCTGGCTACTTGGTTATGCCTGTGCAACCGTTAGCCAGACTAGAACAACCAGAGATAATATGTCTGATGGACTCACCCGGACGGTGGCATGCCCGACACACGTCAACCGTCCCGTCCTTCATAATATGTCTCCGGTAGTTATTCATCAAGACAACTTCGTCCATAATTGCACAGACGAAACCTTCAGTTTCCCCGAAAAGGTCCCCAAAACGTAGCCAGGATACGGACGCTAAGAAGTCTACACCGGGCTGATGAAGAGCCCGATAGAAGCGCCCGTGAAGCTCCTTGCTTTGCCATACCTCCTTGCGGTCGGTAGTAAGTATTACAAGTTTGCGCCAGTTCTCTTTAGCCATGGAGAGCGGGGTGAGTCCCTTGTCCACTGCAACCATATCACGATGCATACCACTACGGCTTTTAAAAAATATTCTCTGAGATTGCACACTTCTCGGTTGTGGAGGGTCTTCGCGTTTAAAAAGCCTCGACCCCCGCATTTCCGCGGGATGTACAATGTCATCACTGATGATCGTGGGTGACGCATCCGGTTTGCGTTCAGTAGTGTACGGACCCTTCTATCCAGGGAATCGAGTTCGGTCTGAGTCCATTTGAGTATGCCGAAAGAGTACATCAAGACCGGCATGACCCAACTGTTGAAGGCGCGCACTTTGTTTCCGCCTGAAAGAAGGCTAATTAACACCTTCTTCAAGCGACCAAAGAAGCGCTCCCTCAACGTTTGCTTCATGTCAGCAACGTTGATGCCTAACGCTTCCGACATGCCCAAATACTTATAGCTTTCGGATGAGGAGAGGGATCTAAGATGTATGAAATCCGAGAGTTGAATTCCCTCGGATTCCATAATCTCACCTCGCTTTACATGCATGACCGCACATTTGTCCACACCAAATTCCACCCTGTTGGCGCTACTGAAAGTTTCAGTTTTTATTATTATTATTATTTTAGTTTCTGAACTTGACTATCAAAAATCTATAATAATAAAGCTGAAGGGTTTGTTTGTTTGACTTTGAACGTGTGAACCTACAGATAATTTAGCTTTTATGTCCAATCCTGAATTCCATGTCGTCCCATTTGACCACCTAATCAATTTGACAGAAAAACAAAAACGGCTCTGACTGTACTGCTTCGGTCAAGTACGTATGATTCAGGCTTGTTCAATAAACTATAATGAGTATGACAATGTATGTACTACTTTATTTAAATACTCGCTCATCTTGATCTGTGGCGTTGTGTTACCTTACAGCAGTGTTTTGCAATCATTTGAACGTTGGCTTGCAACCACGATACCTCTTAGGCTCTTAACAATATTGGACTGAAGTTTTCAAGAAGCAGTTGCTGAAAGAACAATAAATTATTAGGAAAATGGAAAATTAAAACAGCAGTCTAAATCAGGAAATTTAACAACTACATTCTATAAAATACAACTTAAAACAAGGAATGGGGTCTCATGGGGTTGAAGAACTTGATAATACATACAAAACGACGACTTTTCTCCCTTTTCTGTTAGGATAGGTCGACAAGTTCGGTCTAGAATATTTAATGGTATATTACATAGAATATTTAACGCTAAATAAACCCATCATAATATTATGTACGTAAGTGTAAACAAGAGAACGTCGGCGTCGACTCGTGGGCGTCGCAATCAACTTGTACTTACTTAGATGAAATAATTAAAATGTTATGACAACTGGTTTCAATAGTTTAGCGATTATGTCAATTGTCGGTACATTACCGCAACTGCACGTAAATATGGGAAAATTTTGTCATTAATGAGATAATTGGTGCGATCTGTTATTATTTTCCATTTCCAGAGCTGCTATTTTCTTGATTTAGGTATGTTATGTACTAGCTGTGCGGCCGATGGGATTTCCTATCAGCAAAAATGAGAAACTTCCATACAAAGTTTCATCTCCTATTTAACACCTTTAGGGGTGAATTTTAAAAATCCTTCCTTATAAGTACCTACTCAGTTTCGTTGTTAAAGGAATTTTGTAAAATTTCATGCTGTTAGACCCAGCGCAGCGGTTGAGGCTGTGCGATATCGCTGATATCTGTCAATTAATTTAACAAGGTCTTTTAAAACGACAGATGTCGTGAATGTCGTCAGAATTACCCTTAAGGGTTTAGGATTAACCTATCAATAAAATATTAATATGGGATCCACATGTTATAAGAATTTTATCAAAATATAAGCATGAAATATAAAACTATATTTTTTTAAACCGCGTTATTAATTAGATAACTTTCCTACTCACACTAAAAGAGGGTAAAGTGCAGCGCCCCGACGCACTCGCCCACGCAACCCGGTGCGGGCGTAGGTGACGTCACGCATTAGCATCACAATGGTGCGCCACCACGCATTGTCCAGCGACGCCATACGCAAACAATACACACATGACCCGATTAACAATTATTTAGGTATCTCATAGAAAAGTGACGAAGAAAAACATGACGTGTTCTAGGTCAGTTCTAAAATAAGGTTTAGATTATTGTAACGGGTACGTTACAATAATCTAAACCTTATTGTGCCGTGTAGATGCCGGCCTAGAATAGCACTACCCCCTATCATCCCGTGGGTGTCGTAAAAGGCGACTAAGGGAGCATAGCCTTCAAGAGACGGGCAGCAGCGTCTCCAAAAACCTTGGCCTACTGCGATCGCCAATCCGCCTGCCAAGCGTGGCGATTATGGCAAACCCCCCCCCTCATGCACAATGGATCGAAAAATCGGCCCCCAGTCCCCGGCGGCCCCGCTATTCCTAGCTACGGTAGCGGCTACGGTAACGGCGGGGCAGGGGGTGCTAAGAATCCCCGGGTGCGGCTCGGCTACCAACAACGACGACAACTGCACCTGGCAACTTATAACACGCGCACACTGAGGACCGACGCGAAGTTAACCAAGTTGGAAGAAGTTATCAGCAAGTTACACTGGGACATTATCGGGTTATCTGAAGTCCGAAGAGAGGGAGAGGACTCGATAATCCTCAACTCCGGTAACTTGCTATACTACCGGGAGGGCGACCAACAGTCCCAAGGTGGTGTCGGGTTCATCGTCCACAAGTCCCTTGTCAACAACGTGATTACCATCGGAAGTGTGTCGACCAGGGTGGCGTACCTTATACTCAGAATATCTAAACGGTATTCGTTGAATGTTATACAGGTCTACGCACCGACCTCGACACACCAAGATGACGAAGTGGAGGCTATGTATGAGGAGATTTCTAAAGCCATGCATAGCTACAAAACCCACTACACCGTTGTGATGGGGGACTTCAATGCAAAGTTGGGGAAACGATGCGGTGATGAGCTGAGAGTGGGGCAATTTGGAGTTGGGCAACGGAATGACAGAGGCCAGATGCTGGCTGACTTTATGGAGAAGGAGAACCTCTTTATGATGAACTCCTTCTTCAGAAAGCCGGAAAGCCGAAAGTTGACCTGGGTCAGTCCGGACGGTACAGTCAGAAATGAGATAGATTTTATCATGTCGACGAAAAAGCAAATATTCAATGATGTCACTGTGATCAACGCTGTTAAGACAGGGAGCGATCACCGATTGGTACGTGGCACATTGAATATCAACCCAAAGCTGGAAAGATCTCGACTGATAAAGTCAACAATTCGACCATTGCCGGCCCATATTCAAAACCCCGAGAGCTTTCAACTCGAACTCCAAAACCGCTTCGAAGCCCTTGAGAACAGCATAGATGTGAACGATCTAAACAACATGGTGGTGGATACTGTCCGTACGGTAGGGTCCAAATTCTTTAAGACCCGCCGTCCCAAGATTAAGAAACTCTCCGACCACACACTCCTATTCATGGATCAGAGACGTGAAATGAGGCTCCAGAGTTCAGTAGATGCTAAGCGCTATCGGCAGCTTAATAGACGGATATCTAAGTCTTTGACGAGCGACCTTCGCCAATTTAATACGAATCGTATTAAAGAGGCCATCGAGCGGAATAAAGGCTCCAAAGTGTTCGCGAGAGATCTGTCTATTGGGCAAAGCCAGATGGCGAAGCTGAAAACTGACGACGGACGCATCATTTCATCGAAGCCTGAAATCCTGAGGGAGATCGAGAGCTTCTATGGGCAGTTATATTCCACGCAGACACCTGTTGAAAGCAAGGCTAAAGACCCCAGAGCCAAGCTTACCCGACACTATACCCAAGATATCCCGGACGTCAGCCTGTACGAGATTAGTTTGGCTCTCAAACAGCTGAAAAACAACAAGGCGGCGGGTGACGATGGAATCACTACAGAGCTACTGAGAGCGGGCGGTAAGCCGATACTCAAAGTCCTCCAGAGGCTCTTTAATTCCGTCATCGTCGAGGGCAGAACGCCAAAGACATGGAACATAAGTGGGGTGATCTTGTTCTTTAAAAAGGGTGACAAATCCCTCTTAAAGAACTATAGACCCATCTCGCTTCTGAGTCATGTCTATAAGTTGTTTTCGAGAGTCCTTACGAATCGTCTCGCTCGCAAGTTCGACGACTTCCAACCTCCCGAACAAGCCGGATTCCGAAAAGGCTTTAGCACCATAGACCACATCCATACGCTGCGGCAGGTTATACAGAAGACTGAGGAGTATAATCAGCCACTTTGCTTGGCGTTCGTGGACTATGAGAAAGCCTTTGATTCGATTGAAACCTGGGCGGTACTGCAGTCTCTCCAAAGGTGCCAAGTGGACTATAGGTATATCGAAGTGTTGAGGTACTTATACCAAAATGCCACCATGACGATCCGAGTACAGAACCAGAACACAAATCCTATCCAACTGCAGCGTGGTGTGAGACAGGGAGACGTTATTTCTCCGAAACTGTTCACAGCTGCGTTGGAGGATATCTTTAAGCTCTTGGACTGGAAAGGACTCGGCATCAACATTAATGGCCAGTACCTAACACACCTTCGGTTTGCCGATGATATAGTCCTTATGGCTGAGACCATGGAAGACCTGAACACAATGCTCGAAGATCTCCGTAGTGCTTCCCAAAGAGTGGGTCTTAGGATGAACATGGATAAGACGAAAATTATGTCAAACGCCCATGTTGTACCCTCTCCAGTTCATATTGGGAACACTACACTTGAAGTTGTTGACCATTACGTATACCTAGGACAGGCAGTCCAGCTAGGTAGGTCCAACATCGAGAAAGAGATCTCTCGTCGAATCCAACTTGGGTGGGCAGCATTCGGGAAGCTTCGAAAAATCTTCGCGTCCGACTTACCTCAGTGTCTCAAGACAAAAGTCTATGAACAGTGTGTGTTGCCAGTGATGACTTACGGCAGTGAAACATGGTCGCTAACTATGGGTCTCATAAGAAGGCTCAAGGTCACCCAGCGTGCAATGGAGAGAGCCATGCTCGGCGTTTCCCTGCGTGATCGAATCAGAAACGAGGAGATCCGCAGGAGAACTAAAGTAACCGACATCGCTCGAAGGATTGCTCAGCTGAAGTGGCAATGGGCGGGACACATAGCGAGAAGAACCGATGGCCGTTGGGGCGGAAAGGTTCTGGAATGGCGACCGCGCACCGGACGACGCTCAGTGGGTAGGCCCCCGACAAGGTGGACCGACGATCTGGTGAAGGTCGCGGGAAGCCAGTGGATGCAGGCAGCGCAGGACCGATCGTCGTGGAGATCCTTAGGGGAGGCCTATACCCAGCAGTGGGTGTCGTGCGGCTGATATGATGATGATGATGATGGAACGGGTACGTATTGCAATATCTAAAATTAAAAGAACTAACGTAAAATAACCTATGTTCAAAATCCCTAAAAGCTAAATACCTAATGATTGTTTCACTTATATTCAAAATACCGAAAGCTTAAAATGTCAAATGGATATGTTACTGAAGTTCATAAAGCTAAAACTTGAAATTCCTATGTACAAACTTCCGTAAATTGGTTTAATTCACCGTTATATGTTTCTGTACCCGCATGCGTAACACGCATATATCTTTTTTAAATCGAAACAGCTAGGTTAGGTTAGAACTTTGACCACACAACGCACGAGCCGAACGAACGAAGCGAGCGGTGCCGCGGCAGCGGCCGGCGAGTGCCAGAAACATATTTTTGAATGATAGATATTTAGTCCAATCAGTATTTTAAACTTAGGTAATTCGTAGGTAGGTGTTAGTTGCTTAGGTATTTAAAAACATTAGGTAAGTATTTAGATTTTAGGGATTTTAAACGTAGGTACGTTAGTTCTTTTAATTTTAGATATTGCAATACGTACCCTATTGTAACTGTATAAAAGATAAGGACAATTGGAAAACTGACTCCCTTTCTGTTATTTTTAGAAATTCTGCGGCTTTTTTTTCATTAGGTAAATCTTTCTCATCTAAATGTTACGGCCATTCCTTATAAATTAGGTAAGAAATTAGTAATTAGTTTATTTGATTTAAATCTTGCATAGCAAAACTATGAAATCATCGAAATTTTTTCTCTATTTACCATTTATTGAGAAAAGGTTTTCTCTTTTCTCAATAAATGGTAAATACCTACTTATAGTACCTATACTCAGCCTTCCTCACTTCACTAGTGCTTCCTGCCACCGACAGCGACCGACCTGCATGAACACCGAAAGTGCATTACTTCACAGCCGGCGAACAATACTTCGACCTATTTCTCTCACTTTTACGACCACACCGATGAGCTGATAGGTAACAAATATAATACTTATTATTTACTCCCATAGTTTCACGTTACGACTTAAGATTCAATTCAATTAAGTATTTGCGTTACAACAACTGTTGCGGCTGGTGAACCAGCTGGATCAAGGGTAAGTTGATAGCTATAAAAGTTTTTTTAAACGTATGGGTATGTACCCCTATGATGAGCTGTACTCCTACTACACTCGTCCTACTACTACAGCTCATATGCGACAGGTCTCGTTTTCCTCTTTCTACTCTTTCTAATAATCTGCTATTAATTAGCCAGATCCCCTCTATTGTTGGTGTTGTGGGTTGTGGTTTGGGTTAGATTGGGTTGGTTCCCGCATTGCCGAGGCGGGGGGGGGGGGGGGGGGGGGGGGCTCAGTGGCCGTGGCTTGGACACCCACGGTGAAGCCAAGAGGAACCCGAGGAGGGGCGCTCGTCAGGGCTTTGCCAGTAAGCCGACGACGTAGCGGCCAACAAGTAGTTTGCGGTGCCACTTGGGCGACATCGCAACTGAGGCGGGCCGTGATGTCATACGGGAGGCATCACGGCTGAGGGTTGGAGGCCGCGGCGGGGGAGGAGTGCCGGTATTGCAGTGCGCCGCTCTCCCTACCTTCCGCGGCCTTGACGAGGTCGCCACCGTCTGATGGCGGACGCGGTGGGGCCGCAGGGGAAGAGGAGTGTTGGTATGATGTTGGCCGCTCTCCCTATCCTCTGCGGCCGAAAATTGCCAGGCGGAGGGGCCAATGACCTGACCCGTCGCAGGTGGACCAAGGGTGCCCAGACACGGGGACGTCTGGTGCCCATGTGCTGGTTTAGTCCCTGGGGTGGTCACGGCGTGCTATGTGTTCTGGTGCGCCGGTGATGGGGAGTACTCCCCAGAGGAGGGTCCGGTGACGGACAGCCGCGGCGGATTCACGGATGAGTGCTAACGCGTGCCCGTGTTCCAGGAGGACACCGTGGAGTTTTAGTGGGTTATAGTCCCACATAACTGCACTATCTCCCCATGGTAACTGCCCAGACACGGGGACGTCTGGTGCCCATGTGCTGGTTTAGTCCCTGGGGTGGTCACGGCGTGCTATGTGTTCTGGTGCGCCGGTGATGGGGAGTACTCCCCAGAGGAGGGTCCGGTGACGGACAGCCGCGGCGGATTCACGGATGAGTGCTAACGCGTGCCCGTGTTCCAGGAGGACACCGTGGAGTTTTAGTGGGTTATAGTCCCACATAACTGCACTATCTCCCCATGGTAGTGCAGAATGCATGAGCATTTCGCCACGATAAAAAAAGGTTATAACTGTATGATGTTTCCTGATATTTACTTATTCATTACAGAATTTTGATTTTTTTTTAAAGGATTAATTTACAACTTTACACATTTTTACACATCTTTTTTTTCTGGTGGGAAATCATCAAATGACCGCTCCCGCTCTGGGTGGAGCGGAAGGGAGTGTCAGACTCTTACTGACTAAAACCCACCCATGTTCCTTACTTCGCCCTTTATGTTCCGGGGTAGCGGTAACCCTTTCGGACAATCCCGCTGATGCAATAATACACTTAGTGACACAATAGTTTTCAGACACCACCGGCCCCATAGAAAAATCAAAAAAAAATATTTTTCTACCTACAATGTAAATTTCTTTAGAGCAATATTGTATAAAAATGTGTATTAGTGTCTAACATTTTAGGAGTGAATTATTATGCTTTAATATCATCATGCGTAAATAAATTTGTGCTTTTGAATGTAATGCTTAGAAAAATTATGCGTAGGTAAGCTGCTATGCGTAAATAATGTTATGCGAAAATATACAATAGGAGAAACAAAAGTATGCAATGTTATATTAGATATTAAAATTTTATGCAAATGGATAGGGAACCCTGAAATAATCGGCCAGTTTAATTAAATTCATTGCATTAATGTTTTGCATAACGCTGCGCCCGCGCGTCGCTCATTGTTTTGACACTGGACACTGTATCGACTCATTCTGCAGTAATATTATAAACATTGTACCTAGGTACCACTGGGAACTAGCTACGGCTGGGAAAGTTTTAGCGAAATGGTTCCTGGGAAGAAACGGTTAAACACCCGTAAATGCTGAAAAACCAAAAAGATTGTTTGAAGATGGTCCACAAACCTTCAAGCTTGCTGTCTTTAAAGGAAACCACATTCCATTATGGGTTTGAATTTAATTTAATATTATGGGTATGGTAAGCTAGCTAGCTCTGTACCTATATATACTTACTAATACTTACTGCGGTCAGTTTCAATTAAGTTCATATTATACTTAGGATCTAATTTTGAATACCCGTCATCACCATCTGGCCACAAAATAGAGCATCTAAGTTCTAACAGTGTAGCTGTACGCTGTACCACAACGTATTATTTACATCATTGCTCAAAATAACTACAAAATACTTCAACAGGCTTGGTTGTACTAAAACGATGCTATAACACTAGTATGGTCATCTGAATTTATGGAATTGGAGCATTATCAGTCGATGACTTCATAAATACCTAGCACTCGCTAATATAGAAGTATCGATAGCCTAATGCAGTAATCTTATTGGAAGAACAAAATGTCTGCGATGGAGCACTGATTATTTATTTATTTATTTCAGGCGACGAAGGCCCATATATAAATACCTTAACCTACACATACATAATCTTATTTAAAATATATATATATTTTTTTTTAATTGTAGCTTTATAGACTAGCTTGTTCTTGTGCTATGTTTACTAAGCAGGGTTTGTAGGAGCCGATCATAGAACATGATCAGCGTCATGTTGTCATTTGTATGTAAGTTAGTCACAATATCAACAGGGCGTTGATTGTTGTGATAGGACTTGACCATGACTGACTCCCTGTTATAGACGACAATCTGGCTGTACTTGCTTTACATAAAACCTTGGTCTTAACTAATGAACTGGGACCAGTATTTAAAACAAAACGGATGTTGAAAATTAACGCTCAAACACATAAATGCTATATGTACAACTTTACCAACCCGATGCAATAATGTCATTTAGAGCAATTTTCCATTTAATTGCAGTCCGTTGTCAATTAATTTCCATCCTCGCTAGTAATAACATGACAGGTGACTAAGCGCTGATCAAGTCTGCGCAAGTGCTTAATCCTTTACTAGCTCGCTCGTATTTCAACCTGCCATAATTTATCTAATCCCCGATCGCTACGTAAATGGAAACAGCAAATTACTCATACTGTGTAACAGAGAGTGACAGAATAAATCAAATGTTTCATAAATCAACGAGCCTTACGCATGGACGATGGATTTAGAGTTTAAAGGCAGGCCTGTGGCCGCTGCTGCGTCGGCGACATTTGAATAGAGCTATGGAGAATATCCTAATATGAGCTACGAGTTTATTGAATGCGGTAAATCATCTTACGTAGTTAACTGCAGATTAGAGATGTTGGTACAGAGTTTGTTCGAGAAAAGGATCATTTGTTGAAGCGTAAAGCAGTCGTAGATGCTACTACGACTGCTTTACGCTTCAACAAATGATCCTTTTCTCAATCAGCTTGAGACGTTCCCACTGCCGGTACACTGGCCTCCTAATGAAGTGGGCCGTAATCCACCACGCGGGCCCAGTGAAGGTGGGTAGATGTCACATGTCTTCGAAATTTTGGTTCTAAGACATGCCGGTTTCCTCACGTTATTTTCCTTCACTATTTTGAGAGCAGTGATTATGAAATAATTTACACAAACTAAAGCGCTTGTCTGGGTTCGAACCTACAACTCGTAAGTCGCGGCAGTTACTACTGGGCCACCACTGCTCAAGCAGTCGTAGTGCTTCTTTATAATGTTCACATTTTCTAACCACTGAGGAGAAGCAGAAGACAGGTAGTGAACTTGTTTCCCTGTCGCCTACGATTGACACTCCTTATATTTAAAGTGAATTATTATTTACCTATTTGGTCAAACCAGAAGCAAAATTGGGGATCCCGATGCGAGAGGAAATATCTCGTTCTTCAACATTATTTAAAACCCATTAAAAATGTACAGACTGAAAAAGACAAAGACACCATTGCCATCATTCTAGCGTCGAACCTGCTCCCCCGCACAGAGAGCAGACACTCCTCCACTAAGCATATCACGTCACCTCACTAAATCAAATATTATAAAAGCTCGGCAGACTGCGAGGCGTTATGTGATATCAGATCGCATTTATCACCGCAGTCCCTTGCCCACGCGCACCTAATACAGCTATTTTAGAACAAAGACACACAAAAAGTATGAAGCGTGTAACTACTGCCTTTAGACCAAATAGACATACAAAAGACTACATTAGGGTTTTTGACATCATGCTTAGGTACTAAAACAACGTAGACTGTTCGATTCCATCCAAGAAAGGCAACCACGATTCATACATTGTATGCCTATGGGTCCTAAGTAGGTAAAGGGTCTTTTCAGCGTTCGCCGCGGGACTCTCACAATGAGACAAGGCCACATAGTTAAAGCTTCAGTGTCAGTATTGGAAGCCTATAAACGCTGCAATTGCTGACGTAACCGACGTTGAGTCTATTTTACATATGATTTACATTAATTCCTGCACGGATACGTTATGTTTATAGTTCATAGTCGACCGTAAATTAAAGGATTAACTGCTAAAGTCTAGAGTTGCGCAGTTTCACTCGAGGTTTGGTTATCCCAGTATAAACAATAGAAATGTGATAGCGAAAGTATGAAATTATTAAATGATTTAAAATCCTTTGAAATCTCATGTTTTACTATCGTATTAAAAGCTGGAACTGCCACTGTTATATATACCTAGGTACAGTGAACTAATAAACAGCCGATGCTGTGATAAAGTGGTGATTAAGGTCTACGGTGATAAGATAGGCACTGAAAGGTGAAAGGATGCGACTACAACAGACTATTCAGAAATGATCTAGGTAAAGATGAAGATATATTTATTGCCTATAGAATCCGGAATGAGGTGATCCCGAGAGAACCAAAGTTGTCGATATAACTCACAGAATAAGCAAGCTGAAGTGACAATGGGCCGGCCATATTAGCCGTAGAACCGATTACCGTTGGGGTAGATGTGTTCTTGAGTAGGTAGTTCATATTCAGGCTAGGCGGGGCGAGGATCTTCGCAGGTTGGTTAGTAGCAGCTGGATGAGAGTTGCCGATAATCAAGCTGAATGGCATTCAACTGGAGAGGCCTATGTCCAGCAGTGGTCTGCTGTAGGCTGATGATGATATTTATTGCATAGCTGAGTACATACAGCCAACCACCCTAACTGATGATAACTGTAAGCTTGTAAATGACTTGCACGTCAGAAAACGACAAAGTCTTTGTCTATGTCTCAGTTCGATAGTTTCAACGTGGAATGGAAGTAAATTAAAGAAAAGCGCAGCAATTATGAGGCAGACTAGACCAATGAAATGGACGAAACTTGAAGGTGTGCGAGTCATGATAAATATCAAGCAGATTGGTCCCATGGCACAGAGCACTTTATAATACGGGTATGTCCCATGGAGTGGATGGATTAAATCTGAGTTAATCACTTTGCAAAAAACACTACGCAAGTCATAAAACGATTACAAATAACCAACTTGTAACACCTCAAGCTCAACAGGTTGAAATCCACTTGGAACAAAAGTGGCATAACTGAAAATCTTCAAGAAACAATAGAAAAAAATCGAAATCCTGCTAATCTCTCACAAAAAGAACGAAAGTACCTAATGCTTAAAGACGTGCGATCCTTGAGAACCCTTGGGACCCCTAAGTCAATGGAACCTACAAAGATCAGTTACGTCTGGTTGCGACTGTGCGCATCTTGGAGTCAATTACAAAGATCCAATATACTCGGATCGTCAGAAAATCCTTGGAATCCTCGGTTAGGGGGCAGGAAGGTGAGGTTACCATTTGAGCAAGGATCCAGCCCTCTCTAAGTCCCCTTGATTTTGAATTAAGCCGCTCTTGAAATGACTTAAGACTTAGTGATTCTCTGTGAACATGAGAAATAATCACCGCTTGCTAATCGGATTATACACTGAGCTGTACCTGTGAGGCTGTGCGAGAGTGGTCGCCATATAAGGGTGCGCGCGCCGCGGTGACGTCACTGGCGCCTACGCACAATCGCGCGATCTGAGCAGTGAATGAAATCACCTTATGCAGGGAAATTAAGTGTTTTCTATGAAGCAGTGTGTAAGTTGTTATTGTTAAAAATAGTGTTATGTATCAACCCAACCAAGGCCAACCAAAAGGCTTTTCAATTATGCGTTTTTTAAAGTAAATTAGCGGTCTCTACTACTAGACAGGTCCGCTCCAATTGGAAGTGGTCCTGTGAAGACAGGGATAGCTTGGCTCAGTGCCACCTCTTCTTCCATCCAACTACAAATGACAGTAAGTTTTGTGGATGTCGATTTCTCGATGTGGGGATTAAACCCAGGACCTCACACCCGTTGGTCCTCTACTTCAAATAACATACAATCGCACGAGCGCGTGCTACGCATGGCGCACGATGGACAGTCGCACGTGCACACGATGTACTTACAAGCGCGTGACGATGCCCACACGCATTGCCGATAGCCCTCTATGAAAAATGTTGCATTTTTCACATTAATATACCTCGGTTGTGGCAATGACACCGTTTTGTAAAGGGCAGGTCCTTAAATGATGCGTCAATGGCGCTTTTGGGAACCTTTTGAAAAATAAATAAGCGTAAAGATTTCCACGGCCATCGGCCCATCTCACAATGTTATGTCAAAGTTCACAGATGGTCGTACCTTGTTATGAGAATAGCTAATGTTATTATTTGTCGCAACTATTCAGTTTTAGTTTGAGAATCGTCCTCATAATTTATTTAAAACCCACAAATGGGCAAGCTCAAAAGACAACTAAATTAGCCGAACTCTTCAGGGATATGAAAACATGCAGAGAAGCTAGGGTGCGGGGATCTACCTTTACCCAGCTGTAGAGTGCGATCGTCCACGTCCTAAGCATTCAAGTTGTTGCTAACGCTTTTCATAAGTACATAGGTACCTACTGCAGTAAGGTTCCCAAAATAAGATATTTGAGAGCTAACAGCGCGTAGCTAATGTGATTTCTGGACAGTTCGCGGTTGGTGTCGAATGGCGGCTGTTGCGACAGCGCACCCTGCGGCTTCGCTTGCGACACGCTGTAAGTAATCCTTTCGGTAGTTTACCTAATTAAGTGTTAGAGTCTGATTTCTCTAAGTTTGAACCAACGGATAAAAGAGCTTTCGAACGATGTAGGTACTGCCATCATCGGTATCAGGGGAACCAGTCCTTTAAGTACCTTATTAGGAGCTCGTCCTTAGGGTCGTAGATTTTCCATTAGGTTCTGGACTGCAATTTTCAGGAATCGAAACTCAACGTATCGCTTTTAGTTTGTTAATACTTTTAGATTATCATAAATTGTTTATTACTGTTAATAATTATAACCCATCTTTTCCTAGACCTGGATACGAAGTTGGAAAAGAAATTAATTCTATTGTTTGAAAATGTGACATGCCATAAGGTAAAACTGTGGTAAAAGGTATCGGGACCAATTATAAAAAAAAATACATCATCTGATCTTAGCTGTATGCATAAATTAAAAGCAAATAAATGATTTCTGTTCTATCTCTATCTCTAGAACCATAATTTTCACGTCCACTGCTGGACAGCCTCCCACTCACACACACTCCCAAGCGTCGCCATATCGGCCAGCTTTGAGTTTCTCGCATGCATGCATCCAGCGGCAAAACACTTGGCAGTTGACACAGACAACATGGCAAAAGGTTGAGGACCTAATAGATAAATTTAAATAATATTTTGAAAACTCTGCCTTAGCCGATCTGGAAGCGATAAAATCATATCCATCACCTCATCTCCGTCTGCCCACGCACCGTTTGATTCATGCGCTCTGCGACACCCATTTATTAATGATTGCTCTTTCTTGTCTATTCTTGCTAAGTGCGTTTTTCCTTATGACTATTCTCGGTTTTAAACTGTTATTGATAATTTGTGGGTAATTTTTGCGCCATAAAATGAGGTCAAAGGACGATTATTTCAGGCATTCCAGACGGGAAATGTCAACTGTAGCGTCTGTAGCAGCCGTAACAGGTCTTCAAATCACACATTGTCAAGTTCTGTTATGTAGAGTTCCTACATTTTTGTAATAAATTTATAATGTCAACTCTATAGTAGATTTATGAATTTAAATAAATGGTTGTATCCTACGAGTTGTATCTATTTAGTCATAAGTATTTACATATTATTCTACGCCTGTTGTGCTATTCTTTTCATTAACATAAGAAACTTGGCCGATTCATAAGGAAAAGATTGTCACAGTAGATACATAAAAAACAATATGTAGATGAGCACATCTATCAAGGCTAGGAAAATCTCTTACAAACCTGTATCTGTAGAGGGACTATTACTGTCGTCATTATTGCCGACATTCAACTTTTCTTCTTGCCAATATCTTGAAATTGTTCATATGCTGTGTCTACTGATAACTGCTCAACGCTATATACATATAAATACGAGCGCTTCTTCTTGTTCTAAACTTTAGTGAATTCAATTGAAGTTGAAAACATGAAAAAAAACTTGATTATTCTGAGGTAACTCACCCTCAGAATAATCAAGTTTTTTTTCATAGTTTTACAAGTAGGTACCTAAACCACTACCTTCCTAAATATTTAGGTTCTGCACTGTTGTGTTTTCTTGTAAGTAAACCTTGCTATCTCATTGATAATTAATATTAGACATTTAGCTACCTATTATTTACCCTAAATAATTATATTACCTATGTAGGTATAGCTTCCCAAGTGACCAGTGACCAAAAATCAAGGCTAAACGGTTATCGAAAAGCTATAAGTTATTAAATCCGCGAAATAAGTGGACATAGAAAGTGATTTATAATATCGCATTAGACGCTTTTATCTTTATCTATTTTAAGTGAAGTTATTAATTTTACCAAAACCTCCTGACATTCGCGATTGTCTCAAATCATATTAAGTAGTTTTTTAATGAATTTTGTTAACTTGTTTTGATAACTTGTAGAAGTTGTTTTCTTAGAAAATCGATGCGTAGGAGCTTTCTATTAACTCACTTCTTTGTAGTTTATTGATATTTAAGAACTAAAATAAACCTTAAAAGCATTCTAATTTATGTAGAATGCGTTAATCTTCGTCCCAAAGATTCGTCCGAAAGTTCTAGCTATATCAATAGTACGAATTTTCTACGCCCAGTAATTAAATAAGGACTTTTAAAATACATGTTTTATGTAGGTACCTACTTGGCAGCAAGAAAATATTAAAACTTTATTTTAATTACTGTAGATATAGATCTACAATAATTAAAAGAAAGTTTTAATATTTTCTCCAACCACTTTAACGATAGAGAGAGAGAGTGGTTTGAAAAAACGTGAGCTTTTGTCGATCACGACCGCTTGACAAATGATGCGCACTAGCACCAGTGGGTACCAACATCATTCATTGACAGAACTTGATTGTGGCTTATCTACTGGTTTTATAGAACAAAATAATGAGGGAAAAGATTTGAGGAGTAGGCTCTTAGAAGATACAATTTCACCAATCACAAATTGCCTAGTTGTTTGAGGATCCTCCTCTACTAGGTACCTACCTACTTGAATTATTTTTATAATCCGTTCAGCTTCTGCAAAGGTACCATTATCGCCTCACTGTTGGTATGTTGTTGATAATTGTATGTTGATAGTACCCAACTTTCAGTCATTGTTGAGAGGAACTCGACTCACTCGACTCTCGGTCATTTTGGGAAATAAATGCTTCGACTTTGAATAGGTACCTAGAGGTAATGTATCAAAGGCAGGTACTTACCTGTGTTTAAAATAAAGCCTCTGCCCATCTGAGCTTGACGTGACCATGTGAGCTTGGCTACATAAGTAAGTGGACCTAAATCCGAAAATGTACTTTCCTCCAGACACACATGGCGCCACGTCTAGACAATGCTCGTCAGGTTAGAGGCTGTTCTCAGAACAACATTGAGTTTATAAATAATTGTGTGTTAATCACTAAAATGGCCATGTATCGAAACAGTGGATGAGCACAAACCGCAATGACTGAATACTAACTATGTATTTACAAGACCGTTTCGAAGAATATTAAAAATAAAATCATACCAGTGCAGTCATTGTGGTCAATGTTATAGATAGGTACTTAACGCCCACCTGAAATCTGTTGCAACATACAGGTGGGCCAGTTTCGAGTGATCCAAATCGTTTTATTTTCCGATTTTTTTTTGCACCCTTCATTTAGGTATATTTTGCATACGTATGCGGGGCCTCCAACTCCAAACTGCTTCTTACTGAATATATTAAAATACTTCTTCAGATCTTTTGGAAAGCCAGGAAGAAAACCTACACCGACCCGATATTAGAAGACTTTAAAACTGAATCAATTAAGGAATAGTTATTTGTGCACCAAGAGAGCAAAGTAGTTTTTTGCTGCGAGTGCTGATTTTGAATCCTGAGTGTGGCGAGGGATTCAAAGGCCCGAGATGCAAAAAAACTTTGCTCTCGTGTAACACACATAACTTTTCACTTCAGCAGCGAGAACACTTTAGGAGATAAAATAATAAACAGGAATAGATTGACAACTATTTATTGTGAATCAAAATAATTAACATTGTAGGTAGATACCAATTCTATAAAATGGAACATTTTAAAAGTTAATAGTAAAATTACTGCAATTCTGCAAATTAAAAGTAACATATTTATTTAGCAACGTTATAGTTGCATTGAGTTGAGTTTGGTTATCTGGGGCTAAGGTTTCTGTTTCGGTGGCGGATTAAGAAGGAACAACGGTGAACGTTGGTGACTCTGATCGGCTTTCTGTATAAGTACACTATGCGTCGTTGGAAGTGGATGGGCGTGGGTGAGACCAAGGATCCGAGGTCGAATTCAGACTTATTGTTCCCACTGTACGCTTACAGATTTTCGACTTATTTTTATTGAGTCTTCAATATAGCCTTCAGCAACCGTATTGGACTTCCACCCGCCGTGACGTTTTAAAGTGGTGAGATCGGCTCCGGAATCAACCAAGAGTGTTGCCGAAGTTCTCCGAAAGCAGTGACCCGTGTATCTGAGGCTCTTCCAGTTTTAAGAAAGTGGCAATTTCTCGCGGTATAGCACTATTTTATTTACTCCCATAGGCTGTCTTGAGCATTTATTATTATGGTATTGTATGAAAAATCGGTCGGTTTTTATATTGGCTGGACGTAAATTTTGGTATTTTTCTACAATAGTTACATATTCTTCGCGTACGACAAAAGACATGTCAAGGTTCGTCTTCGTATTTTTCAATTTTACTAACAGTAATTTATCTGAATGCTTTTCGATATTATTAACTGTTAGCTGTAATAGCTCGTTATTGCGACACGCTCCACTAATTCCTATGATCAGTACAACCTGTAATGAAAATATTACATAATTAATATGAATAATTTAACATTTACAACATCTTTTACATATCGTAATAAATATTTTAACAGTATTGCTAAGCCAGACTAGGATTCATTCCGCCTCCAATAATTAGTAGTAGGCAGTAAGTACTTACCTTTATACACAACACTCTACACACAAATTTTAATAACTAACAACATAGATTCATAGGTACCACTTACTTTAGCGGCAAGAAAATTGCAGTCCGGAGCTTCATTAAGAATTTTGGACTTTTTAGCCTTATGCCTAACTAACATTCTTTTTAGAAAATATACCAGTTTTGCGTATGTTTCAATATGCACGTTATGTTTTGTTTTTAAAGTAGCTTTCAACATTGAGTAAATACTCCACATTGTAGATGATCGCCTCGTCTGTAATAAATCTAAAAAATAAGATAGCAACACCGTCTCCGAAAAACTGCTTGTGCCCTTTGTAAGTCTCCATTCATTGAAGACATGGTATGCTTTCAGATATTTCTCGCGAGACTTCTCAGGTAGGAAACTTAATTCTGCATTAATAACTTGTTGTTTTAACTCTTCCGGTGTTAAAATACTGTTCTCGTCGCTAGTTTCACTCATATTTTACGATTATTTTAATATTTTTTAACTTATTCAACTCTGTACGCCAGTCACGAAATTTTATTCCCGCTCTTTTATTTAAATTAAGGCGTGTTCGGAAATAGCACCCATGATATTTTATTATTCAAAATATATTACGTAGCTAACATTTATTGAAACTAGAAATAAATATTTACAAGTTAAATATCGGTTTTATTTGCAGTAAATACTTATTTTCGTTTAAATACAACAATAAGTTAAAAATTCAATAAATTACATTAAAAGACATTTTTTTTTTTGGAAAATTTCTTTAGGTATTACGAAATTCCGAACGTGTTTGTCTTTGAGGTCCAATTCAAAATCCGAACTTCGAAAGGGCTGGTCTTTGTCTCTCTCTCTTTCTAATGGCGGGAAAGAGATAGAGTGTGAATGTTTCGAATTGTATGATTAACCCAAGGCTAAATAATATATTCGCGGCTTTCTGAAAAAAAAAAAAGTTACTTTGTCTCACTCAGTGAGCAAAATCACATTTTGCTCACTGATTTCACGCAGCAAAACCTATGTTTGAGCTACTGAAGTGAAAAACATATTCCTCCCGATTTAAGACTTACATTGTACAAAGACGATAACGTAAATTTAAATAGGTCCTCGAATTGACTGTAGAGGACGTTACGTCGACGTTTTAATTGATGTATCGCGTTTTTTTAAATAGTTAAAGAACTTCGACCGCCGGTCGACTACTCCGGCCCATCAGGCATCCAGTCCATCGGGCATTTGCCCGGTTTGCCCATATGGCCAATCCGGGCCTGGGTTTACTAGTAGCCACTGAAAAGTTCCACTATCCAACTCCTGGCTCCATCATCAGATCAGGTCCAAATTATAGTTCTGTCTTCCAAACTACATATACATACAAAGTTGGGCTAAAAATAGGCCAGCCCTCTGGTCACGTGAAGAGTCAACCAAACGCTTGGCGATGTCCCGAAAAATTCGATGAGCACTCGGACCCCAAGGCCCTAGTGTTTCAACCCCAAACGGCTCGAACATATAACTCTCAATCAGGTTGGAATATTTTCACCGTTTGAGGTTTTCTGCTCCTGCAGCAGTCGCCCCAGCACAGCCCACCGTGCTAGGAAGATGGGATGGCGCTAGGGTGTCGACACAGGTTGCATCCCACACCAAAGGCCTACCCAACTTCCAAGGCATTATGGTCATTCCATCTGGCCTCTTTCCATCGTCGCGTGCCAAGTCACTGGGTTCTAAAACAGCTGGCACCCCGGCGGAGACATGAGCCCGATGGATGATGTCGTTAATGCTGGCGTGCCGTGCCATCCGTCCAGCGCTCTTGCTGCAGAATATGCAATGGTATCCGTGGCAGGCGACTGCTTCACCGCATTGACAGCGATGTGGCGATCCGCGAGGAGTGCGCAGACGCATACATTTAGGTAGCGAGCCGGAATGTGGTGTCACCCAGTATAGTGCCTATATTGGGTGACGGTAGCGCCTGAAGCCAGAGGCCCGACTCCCATTCACCCACAGCCAGCAGGCGGGCACGCTCAGCAGTATTGGTGGACGTATTAATAAGTTTATTCCGTAACAACCTGCAGAGCGACTCATCCCACTGTCTCTGGGCTGAACCGTGTCCGGGCAAGCCACTTTCCAGGCGTTCACCGCATCGGTCAAACACGGCACTTCAGAGTCAACCTGAGCAGGAACCAAGATTGTGTGACATTGTTAGTTAGTTACAAGTGAAGCTAATAAAAGCGTGTTAAAAAGGGGAGGCCTTTGCCCAGCAGTGAACACAATATATTTTAACAAAAAAGGAGAAAACTTAGCTCAAAGAGAAACATTTTGTTCGAGAAACCACGGTCAAGATTTCCAGTCAGATTTAAAGTAAATTCTGCGCCCATGAGCAACTCTTGTCTCAGCAACTAATTTGTGTCTCACATCAAGTCTACGGGTTTGTTTGACAAAAGTTGCCCGTAGGCCCGTCCCTTTTATTGGGAAAGCTCAACTATGACAATATTTTTAACTAAAAATTTCAAAAGTGTTTTCTTATCCTCTCGAACATGTTTCCCTTTGAGCTATATTTTCTAGCTAAACCTACAAAAATATTAGAGAAAGTAAGTTAGGCTTACAAAATGTTAAATGTTTCCCTGCAGATGCCTCGAATGCCACTCTGCAGAAGTTAGGATTATGTGAGAGCCTCTGCTACCCTGACAACTGTAGCAGAAGTTGTTTTCGCACCAAACGTATCTATAGTCGGCCGCGGGCTGCCGACTAAACGATTGGTGTGAACGCGGCCGGTTTTTCATGAAGTTGTCCCCGATTAAAAAAGGGTAAATTTAGAAACAGAGAGATTATAACCTCAGATTCATCCTTGGCCACGCCACACGCGGTAATGGTTTCCTACTAAACGCAGGTTTCGATAGCCTAAATATAATTCGCGACATCACGATGCAAACTTCCCATAAACCCATTAATCACCAATTAAAGCCAGCTCATGACCCATTTACCGGCACCACAATAAAATGAGCTCAAGGTGTGTGACGTCACACAACATGGTGCACTTCTAGGTAATCAGTTTTCCTGTTAATACTTGTATTGAAGTTAAGAGTAACCCATATAGGGCGAGTGCAAGCCTGCGCGCGCGCCTGTGTGTCCTACAGTTACTAAAACAAAATCGGTATTTATAGGAGTGTGCTCACTAATAGAATATGTGTTAAGGTAATGTTAGAAGAATTCCTTCCTTTCTTCTATATAATATTTATAAATGATCTGATAGCTTACATGAAAAGTATTTCAGATGATACTAAACTTGTAGTTTTTGCCGATGACACAAGCGTTATTATAGCTAGCGACAATATGGAAAAGGGTTTAGCCGTCCTTCCATAAGCAAACTGCCCCCGATAGGAACCTATATCGTAACCTATGTTATATTGTAGAGGGTACTAATAGTAGTTCATCGCGTAGATATTAGCTCTATATCTTAGGTAATTGAGGAGCTATTTGAAAATCAGTGTCCGGAGACGACTTTTTTTCAAAGTGATATATCTCTGTTGATTTCAAAGCTAGAAAAATAAAACCAATTCCAGTGTTTATGGTACACTTTACAGTTTATTTTATATAAATTTTCATGAGCCAAGCTTAAATAAAAATATTAAAAAAATGCAAATAAATTTTTTTTTTATTGATTTCTATCAGATCGAATTGAATTACCACTTTGAAAAAAATATATAATAATTGTCTATACCTTGCCTAACAGCATGCCAAGTTTCATTAAAATCCATAAGGTGCAACATGATGAAAAAAAAAAAAAAAGTAAGTGGACCACCTTATGACCACTTTGTTGATGCTTTTAATTTTTCAATTATCTAGTATTTAATTAAATCGTATTACATATTTGATTTTTCAATATTGGGCATGAAAGGTTTGAAAGAAAACGGAAGGATATTTTCTCAGTAATAGTTAAATCCATATTAATAAAAAATAGCTTTTATTAGTCATCGTCACTATTTTCATTAATTACAACGTGATCTTTATTTATAGAAAAAACACTGGATAATATTTCTGCTGGGCTAACTTTATGCGATTTATATCTTGCATTTGATAAATAATATATAATTGCTGCCACGTGAGAGCAACACCCAACTGTTCGATTTACATTTGCACAGTAACAGCAATACCGCTGAATATCTTCGTGGCTTTTTCCATTGGGGTTGTATTCAATGTAACATCTGTAGGTTTTGTGGTGTCTTTAGCCTATCACAATATTTTGTCGATCTACTTTTATAGTGACTAGATTATCAAAGTACTCGCGCGTGCATGTTCCTACATGATCACAGTGCATAGTCGTGGTACGCTTTCGCTGTTATTATTTGCGCAGTTTTACAAATTCCTAATTCAGGGACGTATTGTTTGTTCATGTTTAAAAATATATATATAATAACAAGTGAATGCAGTGAATAAACCAGTGACCTAAAAATATATCGGCTATGTCTGGGAATTGTGGCTTTATATTGCGGAAGACTGGAGAACGAAAGAAAACTTGTAATATTGAAGATATCATTTTATTTGAAATACCTAATCGTAATTTCATTAAAAAAATCACTAATGCTTGAATAACATTGCGCGAAGGAGAAGACTTTAATGATGTTAAAAGATTCGACAGTTCCATGATGTTTTCCCAACTTAGTCCAGTATATACTTTTAGCTTTTCTTCAGGCATGGTAAAATCACCTATTTGGTTGAACGGAGTAGCGTTAACTTTTTCTGAAAGTAAATCTAAAAATATTGAGATTTCTTTTGGAGATAAAACACTGTAATTGGAGTGAACGCGCAAGCGTGACAGTTCATCTTCAAAAAACTTGTTTTTATTAAATGTTGTGAGCAACAACGATCTCCATTCGGAATGAAAATTCTTCGTTTAACAAAAGATTGATATCGAGCTTCTATTGGTATCGTTTTAATATTAGATTTTGAGCCACACAAAATACAATACTTATGAGTTGAAACTACTCTTTTTAACGGGAGTATCATCAAGTCTTCATTAGAACTGTGGCGTGTACAAAAGTCTTTATCTTCATCATCATCATCATCATAATAATAATCCTCTTCTTCGTCCGCTGATTCAAATTGTAAAATATCATGTCGTTCTGTTTCCATTTCGATATGGGAAGGTCCTGGGCGTGTGTCGTCAGTAGCCGGTGATTTAGTATACGGAATTAATCGACATTTATGACACAGAACATCTCCAACTTTGAGTATCTTCATTTGAGGAACGTTGTATTTACGTACTTCATCTTCGGTTTGCAATGTTTTCTTTCGTTTTCCAGTCTTCCGCAATATAAAGCCACAATTATTACATTTCCCAGACATAGCCGATATATTTTTAGGTCACTGGTTTATTCACTGCATTCACTTGTTATTATATATATATATTTAAAAACATGAACAAACAATACGTCCCTAAATTAGGAATTTGTAAAACTGCGCAAATGATAACAGCGAAAGCGTACCACGACTATGCACTGTGATCATGTAGGAACATGCACGCGCGAGTACTTTGATAATCTAGTCACTATAAAAGTAGATCGACAAAATATTGTGATAGGCTAAAGACACCACAAAACCTACAGATGTTACATTGACTACAACCCCAATGGAAAAAGCCACGAAGATATTCAGCGTTATTGCTGTAACTGTGCAAATGGAAATCGAACAGTTGGGTGTTGCTCTCACGTGGCAGCAATTATATATTATTTATCAAATGCAAGATATAAATCGCATATAGTTCGCCCAGCAGAAATATTATCCAGTGTTTTTTCTATAAATAAAGATCACGTTGTAATTAATGAAAATAGTGACGATGACTAATAAAAGCTATTTTTTATTAATATGGATTTAACTATTACTGAGAAAATATCCTTCCGTTTTCTTTCAAACCTTTCATGCCCAATATTGAAAAATCAAATATGTAATACGATTTAATTAATTACTAGATAATTGAAAAATTAAAAGCATCAACAAAGTGGTCATAAGGTGGTCCACTTACTTTTTTTTTTTTTTTTTCATCATGTTGCACCTTATGGATTTTAATGAAACTTGGCATGCTGTTAGGCAAGGTATAGACAATTATTATATATTTTTTTCAAAGTGGTAATTCAATTCGATCTGATAGAAATCAATAAAAAAAAAATTATTTGCATTTTTTTTATATTTTTATTTAAGCTTGGCTCATGAAAATTTATATAAAATAAACTGTAAAGTGTACCATAAACACTGGAATTGGTTTTATTTTTCTAGCTTTGAAATCAACAGAGATATATCACTTTGAAAAAAAGTCGTCTCCGGACACTGATTTTCAAATAGCTCCTCAATTACCTAAGATATAGAGCTAATATCTACGCGATGAACTACTATTAGTACCCTCTACAATATAACATAGGTTACGATATAGGTTCCTATCGGGGGCAGTTTGCTTATGGAAGGACGGCTAAACCCTTTAGAAAAGATTAATTCTATCCTCTAGCTCTTGAGAAATGGTTCACTATGAATTATCTAAAACTAAATCTAAAAAAGTCGCAATATTTATTATTTAAATCGGCCGTGAAGAACAAAGATACTGTCAAAGTACATTTATTAGGGAATAAAGTAGATATTGTAGACAATGTAAAATTTTTGGGGGTACAAATAGATGAAGTTGAATTGGAAAAAAGAATTGGAAGTGGTCACTAACACTATGAGTAGTGCTTGATATGCTCTCAAGTCTTAGAGATGAATTAACTATTGCTCACCTCAGAATGGTATATTTTGCACTCATACCGTGCTATTACAAAACGAAACCTAACTTTAGTTCTAGCCTTAACTATTGAGCCAGTACTTGTATATCGAACTTTATTTCGATTTAGGCAAAGTTCTTAATACTAAAATGACAACCTAACACCGAACTAAGCTGTCAGTTTTGTATAAAGAACTGCATTTCTATAACAGTTGGGTTCTTAATTCAATAACTGGGTCAGTGGTTTAAACATGATTGAAAGATTAACCTTGTTTTGTAATAAGCGGGATAGAGTCTAGGCTTAGATATAGCATAAAGTTCTGGGGCAACAGCTACCAATACAATATTAATGCTGTTTTTCTTATACAGAAAAGAGCCTTGAGAACTATGCTTCGCATTAAACAAACGGAGTATTGTAGAGATCATTTTAAGAAACTGCAAATTCTCACAGTATATTCTGGTCCTGCTTTGTCATTTTATTGAAAATATGCATAAGTTTGAGACAGAAGAACAGAGACATATCAGAATAAAAATGTCAAGAAAGCATCTACCTAATTTCATACAGCCTAAGATTACTGTCGTTAACATGAAGAAATATTATTACAGCATAGAAGAGTTTCTCAAAGATAAAAGTAGTTCAAACTAATATGTGATTATATTTTAATGACTTTAGATAAGTGTGTACATTCTATCATGATATTGTTTCTTAATGAATTTTATTGACATACATTTCTTTGAATTGAATTTATAATAAATTCTGAACTAATATTAAGTTAAATTATTATAATTAATATTAAGACTAATAATGTTGTGACCAATGTGTAAAGTAATTTTTTTTTCTCTCTTTTCTGGCTTTACGATGATTACTTAATTTTGTGTTACATTTATTGTTATTGTTAAAACCACTGTTCGACACAAATGTAAATTTGTTGATGAATAAATAATGAAACAATTATACAATTAAATTCTGTCACGTATGAGCTATTTTAATAAGTATTTTCAGCTCACACCCTTCGTCCCTATTAGCAATCGGTAGCTAGGAACCAAATAGACCATTGAAAGTCTGATTGGCACGTTGAACGAACGTGACGCAATATTTCCATTGATAATCCGAAATAAATAGTCCTTGGCAAACGAAAGGTGGCTTAGTACCTCAAAGACTTCAACTACTTAACAAAACCCCAAGAAAAACAATCTAACAAGACACCTTATTTTCGCAGCTCTTACCATCTTTGGCAAGCCAAGACGAAGACAAACAAGAAAAATCAAATAAATGCAACATGAATGTTTAAGCACATTCGATTCCTCGAGCACCGTGGAAATAAGCACAATGACGGTGTAGCAAGAGCAACGTGTCGCGGCGATAAAACATATCAAGTATTATATTAGCACACGAGACCGAGACGACAGACATTGACGCGCCGTATAGGGAGACACGCCGCCCTTGTCCCACTCGAGGGGTGAATGGCAGGGCTGTCAAACCATGTAAAAACATAGGAGCCCATTATGAAATAACTTACCTAAAATCATTTAAAACGAATTGACTAGTTGTCTATGATATTGTAGGTACTAATCGTACCCAACATTTTTGTGCAACTGCAAACAGTTCTAATTGAGATAAGACTAAAAAGAGTCACCCCTACGGTATTGTTGCCTTTTTTCGGGAATAATGTGAATAGAAATGATACGTACTAATAGGTAGAAAAGTTGGTGTCTCTCAGTCATCTAAATAGAGGACACGCTTCTTCTGTCGAGGCATATGACAAAATACGAAAGTGGGGAACTAATTGATCCGAGATAGGATTTCACGGCTTTCGCCCTTTTCACCAAAATAAATTAAGATACCTACAGCTAATTATTTCACTTTGCCTTCACAGCCCTACAACATAACTGAATCATATTAAATGCCATATAAACGATGCGATGCGTATCGCAAACGACAGATTTACAGTCTGATGCAACCAAACTTTATGTATTAAAGGCTTTTGACCGTTAATTAACAATTAAATAACAACTTTTTGCACACATTCAGTATCGATCGTTGATAATAATGAACGTGCTTGTAGCTGTCATTCGGTGCCGTTGCGTTACTTATGAGGTGTTGACATGACTGAAGACGCGTAAACAGAAACAGCTCCAGCAAGTTCAGTTAAAATGCAGAGATACAGGTACATAACCAGTCAGGTACCTGGTAAATACACCGAAACACAATAAAATAAATATGTGCTCCAAATCCAGGAAGGCACTGATATTATTATTAAGATTAGAGTAAGTTCTTTGTAAGGGCCAAAGAATGGGCTATCATTTGCCTGGGGAATGTTAAAGTAACAGGTGATTAGGGGTCTATGCAGTGGATGCTGCTATTTAATGTTTGAAACGATTCCCTCAATCGTTTTCAAGAATATTTCCTGTTGCATGCTAGTCTATGTTCCACACAATAACAATAGACATTCGTTTCGCTGATAAATATCCCATTATTAGATGTCACTTAGCTTTCCTGTCTACATAAATACGTAACATTTATATTTACTACATGAACTCATTAAATGTTTACTACGTGAGATTGTGTCACTTTGTAGAGTATTTGGACCAATTAACGGGGAAACAATTAATTCCGCAAATATCCTGTATCTAATTAGGAACAATTTTGCGGATATTGATGTCTGGCATCTTTTCCCAAGCCAGATAAAAAGTAGATATCATTAGCTAGTGTCATCATAATTAATGACCATCGTTTCTCGGGAATATAACTAAATGTATTTTGCCAATGAATTCCATAAGCTCTAATGTAATATCTTCTACATAATAAAAATCTTAAATTCATTCACTGACAGTCAACGCACAGCCTAACCTGCTGGGTTTAGAAGCATGTAGGTAATTTTGCACAAGAGTTCCTTTTTATAACAAAGGTGAGCACTAAGGAAGGATTTCTGGAACATTCATGAAAGTTTGTATGGAAGATCGTAATTTTTGCCGAAGGGCAATTGCAAGATAATTGTTTAATAGGTCTTCGCATTCACTCTTTCCACCTAAAAATATATGGTATAAGGTATTTTACTTTAGGTTTACTGGAAACCTAAAGTAAAGTGCAAATAAAGATACCCTTGTATGCGCCCGCGCAGAAGACACAATGCGCTTATTGTTGCACTGTGCGCAGCGTCACGGCTCGCCACCCGGGTCAGGTGGCCGCCGGGCGACACCCGCTGCCCTTCAAGCCTCCTGACTCCTTATGGCACGGGTTGCTCCATACTTATGTAGGTACTACATTACTAATGATAGCGAATTATGGGTCTAAATAATCGGGTGCACACTGAGCAGAAAACCCGATACACACAGGATATATTATAAATCATTTATTGAAAGTAACATAGACCCATAACACAAATACCTTAAAGACTAACATACGTAATTAAAATCACCACCATCACTGGCCACTCTCTTCGCCACAGCATGCAAGCTTTTCTCGTACATATTAAAATATTATGCTACTGTAGGCAAACTCCCTTGGCGTTCAGTGCAGGGTGCTGAACGTTCAGTGCAGGATGCTGAACGTTCAGTGCAGGGTGCTGAATGTTCAGTGCAGGGTGCTGAACGCGAAGTGCTTCATCTATAAAAGCACTCGTCAACATCATCATAATCGTTAATAAACTATAGGTAGCTTTTGACAGCCGTCTATAAGGACTAGCTCGGTAGTTGTTTAAAAGGCTTGATAAATCGAATGAAAAGTATACTGGCACTCGAATCTGATGATAATAACTTCTCTTAAACTCTCACAGTACTCATGGTTTTTTTACCTGTAGTTACATAAGATTCGGCGTATTGATCGCAAATAAACTGCATTAGCTGTAAAGAGGCTATTTTTCACTCTCGATAAGGAGAGGCGAGTGTCGTGACATGTCCATAGCAAGCGAGCTAACTGTGTCATTATGTAGGGTTGCCAAAACTTGGATTGTATAAGGATTTTTTTAATTATATATTTTGGAAAGTGCATAGTCATTTTTAGTTAGGACACCGTTCTCAATACATATTATCGCAAATGAGATTGAGAAGAAATAGTGATCTATTCCAGAAGATGGTCAGAAATTGCTGACATGCGAATTAACAGTGAGTTCGTAGCTCATTCGCGAAGACAGCAGTTGCTATTTGAGTGCAGAAAAGTGCGCCCACGAGAAGAAAACTCAACATGTGAATAGTAGTTAGATGCTACGACTATGATGAGCTGGAGTGAAATCAACACTGTAAACGAGGAAGATAGTCAGGAAAGCTCATCAATCTTTATCGCCGTGAATGTGCCTCTTAAGGATTCTATGTTTGTTATGTTGACTTGACACCCCTAGCCAGCCGGCCGGCGTGTCCATACCGGGCGGACACATGGACGCGGCCATCTGGCGCCTCACTTGCATCACCACTCACCAGTCACCAACACCACGCTACCACTCGCCACCACCTCCGCGAGGATTAGGGAGACTAGCCACACTAGACACTGACGAGCTTGACTCGTGAACATAGCTAGGTGCTAGTCTGATTGGATTTGTTCGTTTATGTTCACGTACAAGCCTGTTTTTATTTCGTCATTATTCTATGTTTTATTTAGTGAGTCAAAGACACTACCTTCGAAATAGAATGTGAATTCATTCAAACTGTTTGTATTTTTTTCAGAAAACGGAACGGCTTTTGATTAATGCATTGACTGCTACCGCGGTCACCGGTATCCGCCAACAATCGATTTTCTATTGTGTCTGTTGTCTGGCAGTTAACGTGTTAATAAAGCATAAGCTGTCATAAGCATAGGTAATTATCCCATAAAAATAATCAGTATAAAAGATCGCTTCTAGCGATAAGCCCACCAACTGTGTCACCCTATGTAACATTTCTACATTTATCCATATCCGTAACTTAGGTAAGTTATATGGTGTACATAATAAAGAGTATTCTATTCTATGTTTCCACTGCCGAGCTTTGATTAATCAAACACGATTTATTCCACGCCATGTTAAATCAAAAAGTAGTTCAAAAATAGGTACATCGTTAATTATATTTAGATCACAGTTCATTGAGCACGTATCTCTCGACGAACTCCTCGGAGATCTCCAGCAATCGCTCGCGGTAGGCACCGCACTTCTGCGCGTGCGCAAGCACCGGCTCCGACCGGTCCTCGTTCATGTACCGCTCATACGTCTGCGGGTCGTCAAACGTTGCCTGCGCATCCTTCGGGTGCATCAGAATGAACGGGTTGATAGCGGCCGACTCTAGCAACCCGAACATGCGACTCTGCTCGCACCAGTACAAGAAACTCTCCTTATCGTAACCCAAATCTATTAACCTCCGTTTAGAGTCTTCGTTCAAGTTGTCCGTAAAAACTGCGAAGTATTGATCGTAGATTTCTTTCTCGTGCTTTTCTCTGAAATTCCTTGAAGTGGTCAAGTACATGTACGTCATGAGATCGAAGGCTGGCGGAGTGTACCGAACTAGCTGGAAGTCGACGATGATAGCGTTGGTGAGAACGTTGTCGTCGTACTTAAACATAATGTTATTCACCCAGAGATCCTTATGAATCAGAACATTTAAAGTCCCCTTATACTCCTTTACTGTATCACATGCTACTAAGTACTGCTTCGTTATTTTCTGCTCCAAATCAGGTATGTTGCGATAAGACTTCGAAGAGTAAGCTTTGAAGAAGTTCGCAGTCAGTTTGGCGCAGGCTTTTATGAATGGGGAGTCACAAAATGCTGGTTCGTCCAGCAAGCTGCCACATTCTTGGTTGCTGTTGTAGGGACGGTTGTTGAGGATGCTCTTGTTCGTCTCGTAGTTGGTGAAGGCCGCATGGAAACGCGCGAGGGTGGCGACCCCGAACATCTCATGCTGGTAGTCTAACGTGTCCAGGTAGTGGCGGGATGCATATCCTTCCACTGCCAGGTCTGGCATCACGATTATTGAGTCCGTGTACAAGTAGGCCTTTGGACACCAGGGGTTCGGATCTGGAGACAATTACATGGAATATATTGAGGAATAAACAAGTAATAACGATCATATTCATAAGAATTTCAATAGTTTTATCAGTGCAATATTTGCGTTTACTTTGAAGACTGTTTTTTCTTTTAGTCTGAATGGCTTTGTTATATCTACCGGCTAGAACGGTTGTTTGTTTCTATGTTTTGTTATTTTTTAGTTATGAAGATTCAAAGAATATTATGTAAGTACCTACTAATAGATTATCTCTAAAAGGCAAGATTTAATATCAAATCAACTTCATAATAACTTTTGGTATAAGTTTATATTTCTTCAACAAATTCTATTGGGGAGCACTCATAGATCCTCTTTCAATGTTAAAAATAAAAATTCACTCACCATTGTCATCTCGGATCTCCTCCAGCACTTGGAACATATACCTTTCTCTCTTAAAATATTGATTATTATTAATGAACTCTGCTTTCGGCTGGTTTTTCATCGGAATACACTTTATGAATAGGTGTATGTTCTTCACTTCGCCGTCAACTGTTACTCGTAGGGTGGCTCTCATGTGCTCACCCAGGAATCCGGCAAGCCCGTCCGTGGCCGCTCTGACGTCACATCCCTGCAGTGACCACACATCAGCCCCAATAGCCTGCTTCACAACATGATGCACCTGCTTCTCACTCAAGATATCCTCCAATAAGAATCGTCTGGTACCACCGACCATCTTGACAAGTTCTAAGTATATTGCTGGGAGAAACAATCGACTTGCACATTATATACCACACTTTTATCTATAAATAACTGTACCTTTTTGTTCTTCGATAACATTTGCAAATTGGATGCACTAATATTAAAAATAGACCTTACGTCTCCAAAAATAAGAGCGGTAATAATGTATGTTCTGTAAATATATAGCTTTGATCGGTAAGACATCATAGCGCAAATTGTTTGTATTTGCAGGAAGATTAAGGAGAGCTACTGTTTGCGATGAAGCGTTCATTGTTCGCGTTTCAAATTCGTTCCACATAATATTCTGACAGTCGGCAAATGTTGAATAATACCTTGATAACAATAAAGGCCTGGTCACATGATCCGGTGTGAATCAAACAGCTTTTAATTAATTATCAGTTAAATTACTTAAGTCCAACCACACATCAGACAGGGCATGCCTAAACCCAACCATATTCGATAGGATTTGTGCAGCTTTCGGTTAGAGCCAGCGTGAGATTTGTTCGTCACGTGGGTGGTAAGTTGGTTTCGCATATAAAAGTCGTACGTTTTTAACATACAGTGTGAGGCATCCTTAACAATGCTAAATAAGACAATATTATTATTTACTTAATTATAAAGTTTCCCTGTTACGGTTACATACATAGTATTGAAGATGCAACTGGCGTCAGATTCCTGACAAACAGTTCCACCGTCATTAGACACGACGAAAACATATATTTTATATTTCTTTCGATGTTACATTAATAGCCAAAACCGATGATAGTGTAAGATACTCCACCAATTAGTACAACTTGTCGAGCAATATGACGAGCTGATACTATTCTATCGATCTGAGCTCACGACCTCGGTATTACGAGGTGCATTCAATAATACCTAGCCTCATCGTCAGAGGGTGCTGTAGTTTCAAAAGAGTTTTACCACAGTGTAGCACATTCTTTTTTAATTCTTTTTTCAAATTGTCATTCCAATCCCTTCATTTGTTTTAATTTGACAACTTATGGAAGCGAACGTGTCGATCGGTTCTACAAAAATGAAAAAAGAGCAATATCGTTCGGTGATTCGATTCCTATTTTTGGAAGGGAAAACGCGCATCGAAATCAAAGAGCACTTGGATGCTGTGTACGGCGACTCTTCTCCATTGATGGCCACCGTCAAGAATTGGTTCAACGAGTTTGCACGTGGCCGTACGTCGGTTTTTGATGAACCACGTCCAGGTGCACCGAAAACAGCTGCTACGGAGGAAAACATTAAAAAAATCCATGATCTCGTATTGGCAGATCGCCGATTGAAGGTTCGGGAGCTAGCTGAGACTGTAGGCATTTCAGAAGGAACAGTGCGTCATATTCTTCACGAGGAACTCGGCATGAGAAAGCTGTCGGTGCGATGGGTGCCGCGTTTACTCACACCAGAAAACAAGCGCAACCGTGAGACCACATCGGAGACGTGTTTGGCGCTGTTTAAGCGGAATCCAGCGGAGTTTTTACGTCATTTTGTGACCGTCGATGAAACCTGGATCCACTGGTACACACAAGAGACCAAGGAGCAATCAAAACAATGGATCCAGACCGGGGAACGTGCTCCAAAGAAGGCGAAAACTGTAAAATCGGCCGGAAAAGTTATGACCACCGTTTTCTGGGATTCACAAGGTGTGATCTACATCGATTACTTCGAGAAGGGTAAAACAATTACAGGGCTTTACTATGCCGATTTATTGGGCCGATTCGACGCCGAATTAAAGAAAAAACGACCCCATCTGGCGAAGAAAAAAAGTGCTGTTTCACCACGACAACGCACCGGTTCACACGTCTGCCGTTGCCATGGCCAAATTGGTCTAATTACGCTACGAATTGCTGCCCCATCCACCGTATTCTCCAGATTTGGCCCCTTGTGACTTCTTTCTGTTTCCTAATCTGAAAAAATCACTCGCCGGGGATAGATATGGATCAAATGAGGAGGTCATCGCCGCCACGGAGGCCTATTTTGCAGAGTTTGACAAAAACCATTTTTCGGACGGGTTAAAAAAGTTGGAGCATCGCTGGGCTAAGTGTATCGAACTAAAAGGAGACTATGTTGAAAAATAAATTGCCACTTTTCCAAAATTTTCGTTTACTTTTTGTAGGCTAAGTATTTATTGAATGACCCTCGTACCTAGTCAGATCATTGCGGTCGGATTGCAGGCGCTCAGTATTAAATATTGTTAATAAGCCTTCCCGGAAGAACCGGAACCTTCCTGGAAACCGGTTCCAACATAGTTGGCTACATTTTTAATATATATTATTTAGTTGTTTCGGCAAATGTTGGGTTAATGGCCACCCTTTAGTAATTGGAGAAGCACCAAAAGAAGAAAAAACGGGTAGGACGCTCTCAGGCTAGATTGGAGTAAGGATCTTCCAAGGGTAGCGACTGGATGAGAGTAGCCGAAGATTTAATTTTACCCAGCAGTGGACTGTTATAGGCAAATATAATAACAAAACAGGCATTTGTTTATAAATAACTATATTTATGAAACAATATAATATCTCTCGCTACATTGTAAACATTACACGTAATCATATAAATTCCGGAGTGCTGTCAGTTTTTTAACTTTGGCAAGCAGTCGTCGTATCGTAATGTACAAAGTATGGCAACATTTGGCGGTCGGCGGTCCAGCGACCTTCGTTTGGTGAAACCAAGTATTTACTTTAACAATAAGTCATTTGGAATTATTTAAAAGTGAATGAACAAATAGCTGCTGTATGTGAAAATACGAAATCTGTTGTCTCATGTTGTAATAGGCACACAATATAACATAACCCTTCTCTACAGTCGGGTTAAAAAACGCCTTATCAGGTATACAAAAATAAAATCCATAAACTGATTCCATAAACTACTTGATCCAGCAAACCAAACAGTATCGTGTTAAAATTGCTTTCTTTACAAGTCTTATAAACTGACGTATAATTAAATTAAACCTTAAGATAATATTTGTAAATAATAGCTGATGTCTTAAATATGTGTATAACAATAAAGCTTACTGGGAGAATGTTTCATCGGAAGACGAGCGATGGCAAACGTAACTAACATTATTTTAATATTTAACTAGGTATATTCGAGAACAATATTCGTGTATAATTGAAATAAGACTCACTTTACGTATGATTAATTACGCAGGAGTGGAAGAAACAAAACATTGCTGCTCTGCGATTGGGCGAGGGCTTTCGTTAGTTTTCCACTCTTAATAATTAAATTAAGGTGCATATTGGCATATGCAACCAAACCAAAACTCTTTAAACATAGCTGTAATAATGTAAAAACATACATACTCGTACTAACACGTCCGGGTCAAAAACGTACCCGTTTATTCAACAGACTAAATCAAACGGCTCGCACTAGAAAATAGGCAATCCTAAAGAGACGTAGAAAATCTAAGCAGCCAATGTTTTAGTTTAGTAAAGTGTGTCTTATTTCCGGTCTAACCTACTAAGGCACAGAGGAGTTGTGAGCGTCGTGTTCATAGATGGAGCTAGTGTCGTAAGAGGTCCTTACGGGTATATTTTACTAATTACATTACGTTGTCTGTTGAGCAAACTTAACATAACGTTAATAAATATAACGTCGAGTATTAGGGCATGTGCAGACTTTCCTACGTAAAATTATTACGAGATTATTTGCTTAATCAGGTTACTGCAACCATTGTTGTTCGTTGCGCAATGTCTACACCATCTTTTTATCTTTTGATAGAAAAGATATAGGTTAGGGATTTGATGAATCCGTGGGATGAAATAACACATGGCATAATGAAACTAGCTTAAAACAGCTGCAATTAAGTCCACGCTAGATCCTTCAGACAATATTCTTCTTTTTATCGAACCAAGTAGGAGGACACGTTAATCGCGGAGTCAGTAGGGTTTTTTTATGTCTTCAATAGATATATAGCACTCAAACGATCTTCATACTCGACCTTCGTATGGTGCGCACATGACCTAACAGTCGTGTCGACGCTAGCGCCATCGTCGCACGCGTGGCAATGTTTAACATCCCTCTAAATGGCAAGACACTTAAACTTAACTAAACAGATAGAGCTAAATACTGATTGTATTTATATGAGTTTGATATGATGACGAATGGTTCATTGTTACTAAAGATACAAAGGAACTTGCTATATATTTTTTTATATATCAGGCTATCATTCCACGAAACCGTAATGTTTGTATACGGTAATCTTTGGAAATACTCATCTGATGTAATAAAATACTTTTTTTGTGAAAACATTCACCGTTTTCGTGGCACCGGCATGGAGATTATGCGGGTAAAACCGCGCGATGCAACTAGTTTACTTGTAGAGAGCTTGAACAGGGTTTTTGAATCTTGAAAATGATAGTAACATTCGTGACCATATCAAACTATAGTAACTTAATTTTAACATGTATTCATATAACATTATTTATAACATAACGAATATATTTCAGTCTCTTATGTATAATACAGCTACCAATAGTATATAACATGTAAAAGGAAGACTCGTTGCGTCTTATTGCGTCATTTGGAAGACGAGGAAATATAGTTTGAGATATTATTATCTTCTTTACAATTCCCAAAACGGGGAATAAAAAAATGTATGTAATGTATAAAAATGTCTTTTATAAAATGCAGCTACCTAAAATACTGCTAACTAATGTCATGGCTTATAAGCAGTGTCAGTTTCGTAGAGTGAATTACTTTAACTCATAACAATGAAGTATACTTAGATATTGAAATAATATCTATGCAAGTAGCATTCGTTTATCTCAATTTAAAATAAAAATATCAACTTGCATGTTTTAAAAAGCGACAAACCTTTTGTCTAGTACTACATATTTTCAATTCCATTTAGTATTAAAATATAATTGTTATTTCATTTAAATGCAGATCTACCGAAGCAGTCTTTGAATTAGAAGTGGTGTAATAGTAGAATTCACATAATACATAATTATTATGCACAGCTAAACCAAAAAAGGTTTGCTCTTCGGTGATGATCGTGTGTCCCAATAAGTATTTACGTCGCGCCACAGAGTAGCCCTCCAAAGAGGCAAATCTTCTAAGTTTTAGATTTTTACTGCCGCGGTTTCATTGTATTAGTGCACCTACCATTGCGTGTTTGTATGAAGTTGTCTCTCTGTCGGAAAACATCGCAGATCTTCATCTATTACTGGCAAGTACTTCCATGGTTGTAACTTTAAACATATTTCTGAGACTTTGATTTTTGAAGCGCATACTTTTCTAGGGATGTATGTATCTAATTATCACCATTAATTTGTAGATTTTTTTCAACCTATTAAATCGAAAAGTGTCTGTCACTTTTGTCGATTATTGAAGTCGATATTATTTTTTTTAATGTGATTTAGTTTTTACTCATTAATTTATTAATGAGAAAAAATATTTTTCAATGCATTTTTTTCCCTATATTTATGACAGTTCACACATTTGTACGAAATGGTTAGAAACACGGCAAAGTTGTCTCACAATCTCTTCAGTAATCAAGTTCCAACTTGAACATCGTAAGGTTTTCATTTATTTATTACAGCATGGAAGACTTACTAAAAAAAACAAACAAAAAAATGTTTTATGTTTTCAGTAAATATTCAACGGTCTTTCATGTGAAGACGAGCGAAGACGTAGCCCCTAGAGCGGCGGCGGCTGCGCCAGCAGCGCGTGCAGGCGCGCCAGCGCGCGGCGCAGCAGGCGCTCGGGCTGCGCGGGCGCCGCGTACTGCGCCGGCGCGCCGGGCGGCGGCGGCGCGCGCCACGCCACCACGTGCTCGCGCCCCGTCGTGACGCTGGCGCACACCGTGAACAGCACGCCGCGCTCCCACGCCGCGCGCAGCGCCGACAGCACCTGGCACAGCGACCACGTTTGAGTGAGCGATGATTTATGCTACACCGCTGCACCGTAATGGACCCGAGCCGCGTTTCGAGTGACCAAACTCGTATAACGTACGAGTTTGAAAAATACTGTTTTCAGTATATTTTAGTTAACAAAATAGTAGTAATTTAATTATAGTAATAGCTTTAATAATTTGGTCCATTTGCATAGTGCATACAGGGATAACTCTGCGAGTTGGCTTCAGCGCCACATACGTCTTCCAAAGGACCGGGACCCCACAAAATCCTTCACGTTCAACAGTATGGTTTCATTAAAGGACGTTGTACGACAGACGCTTGTGTAAACACATTTTTAACGAGTTGGAAGGGGCCTAAGATGCCATAGGTATCTTCTGCGACCTGTCTAAGGCTTTTGATTGCGTAAATCACGATACATTACTCCTGAAACCTGTGCATTACGGACGGACTAAGCAAATTAGCGCTCAGTTTAGTATAATCATATTTTAATGATAGACAACACCAAGTTCAAATAAATGATGTCAATTCACGGAGCTTAAAAGTAAAAAATGGGAGTTCCACAAGGCTTAATATCGGTGTTGTGTTATATCATTAAACATTTATTTTTGTAAAAAAAAACGTCAGTAAAAGTTAGTACAATGATGGGGAGTACGAGTGACTCTCGGCTTCATTAATTGTCTTTTTACATCCGTTATAATTGCATAGCATAGCTGTACTATGTACTTTAGAGCTACCATTTACTGGGTAATCTGTCTTTCATTGACTTGAATGTGCCCTGGCGGCCTGGGCAGCTAGTTTCATCTTTCTGACTGACTTACTCCTTGACAGTTCAAAAGTGCCTGTAATTGGTTTAATTGAAATAAATGCATAGTTTGAGTATGAGTAAGACTTGTCATTTTTTAGCTAACTGTTACATTTTTACAAAATCTGTGAATGCAGTTAATTATTACTCAAAAAGTTAGGCAACGTCTCCGAAAAACAATTTCAATGAATATACAGGATTTACATGGGTTGGTTCCCCTTGGGTGTCCTGTATATTTTAAAAGTATTATGCTCAACATCGTCGGGTTAGATTTAAACGCCTTTTTGCACAAAGGTATAGATGAGGTATCTCTACAGATATGTATATCGAAACCGTGTCGCTATTGACCCATAGACTTCCCACACCATTTTGCCTAGCCTCCTTTGATCGTGAATGTTCCAATTTAAGGAAAATGACAAGAAAGAGCGCAGATTGTCAAATAAAATTGTGATTAATTTTACAAATACTGGAAAAAAACAACAAAAATAAAAACACCATTTTTTTAATAGTTACTAATTTGTGAGCAATTATAGTTTTTTTTTTTTTTGGTTTCTAAAGGTGTATTGACTGTTGTGCTTGTCGTACCTGTCGCCCAAGCTGCGTGTCGGGCAGCAGCGTGTGTCTTGGGAAGCCCACGGCGTAGTAGGGCGCGCCCGGCACCGGGTGCATGGGCCCCTGCCGCCCTGACTGGAAGCTGTACGGGAACGTAACGTTACACGAGACATAAATGAAATGAAATGAAAATGAAAATACGTTTATTTGCGGCAAACACGACGCATAAAAAAGAACATAAACACAAAAAAAAAAGTAACAAGTTGGGGGTAAGCATGCGTCACATTCACGCAAAACGGCCATCGCTCAGCATAATGCTAAGACTCTATACGAGACAGAGCCCCAGCGCTGGTTTTCAGCGGCAGCCGGCGTTAACGTGATGACGTCAACCAGTGTAGCATGCAATTATACACAAATAAATAAAAACAACAATCAAGACAAGAAATAAAATAAACCATTGCAACATAGGCAATATGATTTGAGACAAACAACAATCAAAACATGAAATCAAATAAAGCAAACATAAAATATAAAAAAAAAAGATGGTGAGACATGACAAAACAATGATGATGTGGTAACATTCCGGACAACGAATCTCGCGCCGCCGGGTATTAGTAATCTGTGCGTGTGCGCAGCTATCACAATGCTATATTTGACGTTTTGACATCCAGAACGTAACAATTAGCAATAACATGGCTCATTCATTAATAATGAATGATAAGATAGAATTATAATTATTATGTATTGTGTGAATGTGTACCTGTGGTTTTTGCAAAACAGTGTTTGTTAAAATTGTGCTAGAGGTGCAAATGACAAACTTGGTGACTCAAAGGAGAACCAAAGTCCCCAGTCCAGGAAGAAAATGGTAAGTGCAACGTGATAATTAATAAAAGAAAAAATAAAAGAATAAATTAAACTGGTTAGTTAAATAAATTAGGACGTTATTTTTCCCCATCTAGCCACTTTATCTGACAAGACGGTTGACGGAGACAGCTCATCAATTAAATTGCATAGCGAAAAGCAAAGAGGCGTACCTAAGTACAAAGGAAGAATACTACAGCGAAACACAGAAGATAATACATACTGCCCTACCGGCAGAAGATCAAATTCCAAGCAGCCCACGCCCCAGGAGATCCCAAACCACAGCCCGCAAGCCATGACCCCTGAGGTACAGTGAGCCAATACTAAAGTACATTTTAAGGTTGAAGTGAAATTTGTTCATGTAACAGTAACTTTTTGTGTTGGTATTTAAAGGATTGCAATGTTTTCAGGCGTCGCATTGGTGGTCACATAAGACACGTAGTACGGAAAAGTAGTGTCGTGATGGCCAACGAACAAGAATTAATTTAAATGACAGAAGTCGGTTCACAAAGTTAAAGATAAAGCGATATTACGGTCTGGGTGTGATTTTCGGAACTTTCAGGGATGCTGAGGCCGCAAATAAAGTTAAAACAATAAAAATTCCAGATGGCGGCCACACAAATATTCTTTAAGAGTGTAATTTTAATGGTGTAATCATAATGCAAGATGGCGAACATCGAGTTAGTGAGTCGGCCGCCGCTACTGAGTATAGTGTAGCGACACGTACTTGTATGTGACGAGAATGGAGGAGGTGCAGTGCGGGTGCTGCGGCAGTGCGACCGGCTGCAGCGCCCACGCCATGCTGCCGCGCGGCTGTGAGTATAGTGTAGCGACACGTACTTGTATGTGACGAGAATGGAGGAGGTGCAGTGCGGGTGCTGCGGCAGTGCGACCGGCTGCAGCGCCCACGCCATGCTGCCGCGCGGCTGTGAGTATAGTGTAGCGACACGTACTTGTATGTGACGAGAATGGAGGAGGTGCAGTGCGGGTGCTGCGGCAGTGCGACCGGCTGCAGCGCCCACGCCATGCTGCCGCGCGGCTGCTCTCCCGCCTCGCACGGCACGGGCGTGCGCCCGTACATGCGCCCGCAGACCAGGCACTCGATGTACAGCGGTTCCTATAATACACACGAGTATAACGCTAACCGAAAGAGACACGAGGAAGAAAAAGTGAAGCTGGCACATCGGTACCTGGTCGGCGCGCAGGCGCTCGAGCTGCCGGTTGAGGCAGTGCAGGTGCAGCATGTGCTGGCAGCCCGTGAGCGCCACGGCGGGCGCGGCGCGCGCGCCCAGCGGCGCCAGGCACGCCGGGCACAGCGCGCCCCACTGCGGGCACGCCACGGCGCGCACCCACACGCACACGGCCGACGACGCGGGGTCCACGCCTGGGGGGCCAGCGGTGTTATTCGAGGGGAATACGCTAGGTAGCCCGCGAGATTCGTTCCAATATGATTCGCGAGCGTAACGAGTATATATTTACAGAACCAGATGTTGTCACATTTAACTCAAATGGGATTTTACATGGTCGCCAGTTTGGTTTCACGAAGGGTAGGTCGACGACAGACGCGAGAGTAAAACTCATTTCCTATTTCTAGTATACGAGTATATTAACGACCTCCCTTGGTGGCTAACCTATCGGATATAATTTTATTCGCTGATAACACTTTCCTTATTTTTAAAATAGATAGAAAAGATACAGATGTCTTACATGTCAACGATAGTCTGGCTATTCTTTTGAAATGGTTTGCAGCTAATAATCTTTTACTTAATGCGAACAAAACTAAATGTCTTAAGTTCTCAATACCAAATGTACCTCAAGTGGGTCTCAATTTAAAACTTGATGGCAAGAAACTAGATGCTATCAAGGAAACTGTATTTCTGGGAATCACTTTAGATTCAAAATTACAATGGGGCGCACACATTAGAGCTCTTTCAGGTAGATTAAGTTCAGCTGCATATGTAGTAAGAAAAATAAGACAGTTGACAGATATAGCCACAGCTAGGTTAGTATACTTTGCTTATTTCCACAGTATTATGTCTTATGGTGTTCTGCTGTGGGGATCGGCAGCTGACGTGGATTCGGTTTCAAGAATTTATTTCTCTAAATTATTTTACAATATTCACTTACAAGAGAAACAAAGCAAAAAATCTTATATTTAGTAAAGGTACAACATCGGGAAGAATGACTATTTAAATTAGTACTCACAATATAAGGTTTACAAAATTATTCCTGCCAATTTTTTTTTTTTTTTAACTTTATAGATATTTATAGATTTTGACATTTTGATATCATTTGGCAAACTATTATATTATGTAACTATAGCTTTTGCCGGCGGCTTCGCCCGCGTGGATGTCGGAAATTATCCCACGGGAACATGCTACCGAGACAAAAAGTAGCCTATACAGCCTATTAAGGCATTAAGTCAGCCTTTGTACCTTTTTTGTATGTGAAAAGTTTAAATAATTAAATCTATGTTACTCCATAACATCAGCTATCTGCCAGTGAAAGTCCCTTCAAAACCGGTCCAGCCGTTTCGAAGATTAGCCGCAACAAACAGACAAACAAAAATTAAAAAAAAATGTGTTTTATATAAGTACTTAGCGTGTATATTTTCATTTTCATACGCATTTAGTCAAATCTGTTATTTTTTAAGACCTCACTTCACTCTTCAAAAGGTAGTTGTTTTTGAAAATAATGATTAAGATCTCATAATTCATTCAGAAATGAATGAATTGTGAGATCTTAATCATTATTTATTATTTAATTATGGGATCTTAATCACTATTTATTATTTAAGTCTACGCCTTATAAAAGTAAACCTAAGTACTTACCTAATTTGCCAGGTAAAGCCTGGGTCCTGGCCTCGAGGGCTCTCGGGCCTCGACTGGAGGCGCTATTAAGCGCATGTTTGGAGAGAGGCCAGTTCCCGCTTCGTTGGAAGACGGGGAAGTTGGTCCTCATTCGGAAGCCAGGGCGCCCAGCGGACTCTCCGTCCGCATACCGGCCCATCGTGCTGCTCGACGAGGTGGGCAAGCTCTTTGAGAGAGTAATTGTAAACCGCCTCGTCGGGCACTTGGTGAGGACGGGGCCGGATCTTGCGGACAGCCAGTTTGGCTTCCGCAAGGGGCGCTCGACGGTGGACGCCATCATGCGCGTGAGAGCCCTCACGACGGGGGACGCGGTGTCCCGGGGTGGGGTCGTCGTGGCGGTGTCACTCGACATCGCCAACGCGTTCAACACCCTGCCCTGGAGCTGCATTGTGGAGGCACTCCGGTATCACCGAGTGCCGCCCTACCTCCGTCGAATAGTCGAGGCGTATCTGACGGACAGAGCCGTCAGCTACCCCGGTCGCGATGGGGAGTGGAACCGGCGAGAGATGTCGTGCGGTGTCCCGCAGGGATCGGTTGTGGGGCCGTTCCTGTGGGACATCGGCTACGACTGGGTGCTGCGGGCCGACCTCCCTGATGGCGTCAGCGTGGTTTGCTACGCTGACGACACGCTGGTCCTGGCGCAGGGGAGGTCGCATCAGGCGGCGGCCGACGCGATGACACGCGGGGTTGCGATAGTCGTGGAGAGGATCCGGCAGTTGGGTCTCGAGGTGGCATTGCACAAGTCCGAGGCCATGACGTTTCATGGGCCCCGGAACGCGCCACCACCGGGATCCCAACTAACGGCAGGAGGGGTTCACATCGGCATCGAGACGACGATGAAGTACCTGGGTCTCGTCCTCGACAGCCGGTGGAACTTCGTAGAGCACTTCCGACGTTTGGCCCCCAAACTGGAACGGGCTGGGGCCGCCTTCAAGCGGCTCTTGCCCAACCTGGGGGGGCCAAACGCCTCCTGCCGGAGGCTTTACGCGGGGGTCGTGCGGTCCATGGCCATATACGGGGCCCCGGTGTGGGCGCGTTCACTGCGGCGGCGAGCCGCCCACTACCTGAACGCGCCCCAGAAGGTGGTAGCCGTAAGGCTAATCCGGGACTACCGCACGATCTCGCGCGAGGCGGCAAGCCTCCTTGCCGGACTGCCGCCATGGGATCTGGAGGCGATGGTCCTCGCGCGCCTGTATGAGTGGCGCGCGGAGGCACTACGCCGGGGGGAAAGTCCGCTCCCGCGGCAAATTGCTGCGGAGCGGACGGACCTCCGGCTCGATCTCATGGCGACATGGAAAGAGCGACTGTCGCAACCCAGCGCAGGGCACGCCGCGATAGCGGCGATAAGACCCCTCTTTGAGGAGTGGCTAGAGAGGCGCCACGGCGCCCTCACCTACCACCTGACGCAGGTCCTCACCGGACACGGAAGTTTCGGGAGGTTCCTGCACATCATCAGGCGGGAGGAAACGCCCGGGTGTCACCATTGCCAGGATCGCCCAGAGGACATGGTGGAGCACACGGTGGAGGTCTGCCCCGCTTGGGCGGAGCACCGCCGTGTCCTCGTAGAGGCGATCGGCAGCGGCGGCGGCCTCTCGCGCCCGGCCCTGGTGCAAGCCATGGTCCGGAGCGAGAGGGAGTGGGAGGCAGTCGCCTCCTTCTGCGAAGCAGTCATGCTAGCGAAGGAGGTGGCGGGACGGATGAGGGAGAGAGCCTCCCGTCCCAGCCGCCGCGGGAGACGCCCCGGGCGTCGGGAGTCCATTGGAGACTACCGGCCACCGTAGGCGTGGGCCTGCGGGCGGAGAGCAATGGGTAGCTCACCGCCCGATCAGGACCAGGCCCGTGCCGGACGGCGCGTAAGTGTTCCACGCGCGCCTCAAAGAAATGTCAGCATCAGCAACGAGGGGCCCCTCAGGGTCGAAGCCTGCCGGGGCAGCGGGATTGTCCGGAAGGGTTACCGCTACCCCGGAACATAAAGGGCGAAGGAAGGGGTGGGTTTTAGTCAGTAAGAGTCTGACACTCCCTTCCGCTCCACCCAGAGCGGGAGGGGTCATTTGATGATTTCCCATCCCAAAAAAAAAAAAAAAAGTACTTACCTAATTAAAAAAAAATAAACTCAATAACAGAAAATAAAATACCGACCTACCTAAATAAACCTATTTCTGATGATAACTAATCTAAACTCAATAAATAAGCAAAATCCCTAAAAACTAATATCTATACGAATGACTAATCCAGGTAGGATTACTTATTCGTATAGATATTAACAGTATTATAAAATAACCTACGGTCACTACGTACACTATCAAATATACTACCTATACTTTAAAGTTAAAATCTATACCTACGACTTATAAAAATAAACCTAAATAACTCTACCTTAAACTGTACTTAGTAAAAACTATAAGGAATAAAAAGGTGGCACTAAAAAGCACGGTTTAGAATTGCAAATAGCAGGTAAAACGTACAATTTATAGAATGCTAATAAGAACGATCGCTCGCCACTCGACACGTCCGTTCAAATCAAAGTTCAAAAAATGTATGATGCGCGCGCTCAGACTCCGTCCTTATATACGGTAGCGATCCGTGGCGGCCGCGCGCCACGCGTGTGCTGCGAAAGGTGCAAGCCAAATTCAAAATATTAAAATATGTCATTCTTTTATTTTTATCATCAGTTTAATATAGGTGGGTCCACGGGACCCACGACTATAGAAGCGTTACTATTTTTCACCACTACAGTTGAGGGTTAAAAGAGTAACCGTGGAGTTTCTTGCCGGCTCTTCTCCATAGGAAACCACCAATTGGAACCGTGCACCTAGCTTCTGACGTTTCATAAATGCCCATGTTGGTTTATGTGAAATAAAATATTTTGATTTTGTTTTTTTTTTTTTAAAGAAATATAATCATTATGATCATCAATATGACCCCTAAATTTATATAATCCTATCGAATGACTATTTCATGAAACATCAATCAATGGAATTATATGAACGGACTAGCGCGTCCCCTTTAAATACGAATCGGAAGATACTAGGCCAGTTATCGGTTGACCGTTTATGAGAAACCGATTAATAATATTTCATGTGATCTATTTTCTTCAAAATATGAATACTTCAGCAAAATAGTATGAGAATTATGCGTTATTATGAGAGCAGATCGTACTCACCCACTATACTTCCATCGGAGGTGGGCATGTCGGTGTTGCTGTGCGGCGCGGGCGCAGGTGAGTCGAACACGTCGTCGCTGCTGCCGCTGCAGTTCAGCAGCTCGCCCACAGACGCTTGCTGGGCACAAAGATACTTACATCTATTAAATATTGTAAACACACAAATGTACATAGGCGGACTTAATGCCATAAGCATTCATAATAAATGTCACTTTGAAAGCCCAAATTACGGTAGATCCTAAGATTTTCCAGTAAAACCACAAGCCTCTACCTGCAAGCTCTCCTTGCTCTCGTGGCTGAGGTACGTGGACACGGTGTCGACACTGTGTCGCCTGCCCGAGCGCGTGCTGCTACACTCTGTGTCAGTTTGTCGTTGTTCTTCTGCCAGCTCTTCCTTGTGCTTGCTTTCCACCACTGCCGCAGTTTGCTTGTTGTTGTGACCTGATAAGAGTGAATAATATTACAAATATATTCGCACAATTAAATAGACGTACGACGACGATGTAGCTTTCCATGGTAATTAATGCGCTTCGGGAATCATCTTCTATCTTTGGAAATACGGACGCGCGATGATGTAATCTTATATAGAGCTGTTACAACCATGGAAGTACATACTTGTCTATTACGTAGCACCATGTTTACAAAATTATTAATTAACAACTCTATGCAATTCCAAAAAACTTTTCAAAACTTTTGAGTGACAAATGACGATCTGAGACCGGAGTAGGTAACCCAACACAGAGAAAACTTCATACAAACGCGCAAAGATATGAGCACTTTTACAAAACACGGTAGTACAACTCAAAGGCATTGGCCTCTGTGGAGGAACCACTCTGAGGCGCGACGTTCGTGCTTAGTCGAAAACACGAAAATTACCGAAGCGCATACTTTTCTTTGCAAAGCTGTATTAAGTTCAGTTTCAAATCAATTTTTAATTTAGAATTCAACTTACTGAATATATTTAAGTTATGCAGTATCTGCCTAGCGAGCCCCGGCTTACGATCGCGCGGCGAGGCACTGCGGGCGCCTTGCCGCGGTACCGTGGCGTTCGTCTGTGACTGGCTCTGCAGCGACTGCAGCGACTGTAGCGACTGCACCGACTGCACTGACTGCACCGACTGCACGGAGTGCACGCTGGAGCCCGTGTGCTGCTGGGGGATGCGTGGCCGACGACCTGCAGGTTATGGTGGTGTTGGGATCAGTAGGGTAGCTAAATTAAAACACTTATGTTGCAGAATAATAGCTCTCTTATTTTGGAAAAGATCCTTCCTTACATTGCATTTTTGGGTAGACAATTCGCTGCTAGGCTCACCTACATAACATAATTTAATGGACCAATCGGAGGACATTGATTTCCAAAGCTTAAAAACTATCTACGACATTGATCTACGACGAACGCGCGTGTCGCTCTCTCGCTCTGACGCGTGCGCGACGTATAGCGCTGTCTCCTATAAACGCATACTATAAATATTTCCGGCGCTGGCGCATCTTGTTAGTACGTATTTGAACGAACATACTTACGCCACATGCAAACAGCATGTGGCGTAAGTATGTGGATACGTGAGTCCCACATCAATCAATCAATAGAATGAAGATCTGATTTGTCGTTTAACTGTTGTACATTATACGAGACGGAGAGCTTATTTATGGTAACTTCATCAGTTCTCACACATATCTCACGCGCTACAAGCTTATTTTGGTTTGTGACCGATATCGGAACTAACGCCGCCATCTTGTTTTTTGAATATATTTCAAGTGACATTTGATAAAACAATTCCACAAATGATTACCAAGAGCGGCCCTCTAGCAAAAAGCAAACGCGTGCGCTGAACATCTGGCTGATGTATTTATCCCAAATGAACCGAGGAACCAGACAATTGACATACACTCAGATGTAGATGAAACCCTGAAACAAGACTACCAAATGGAGCTGCCAACCAAACCAGTAACACCTCAGGAAGTAGTAACACAGATAAAAAGACTCAAGTACAAGAAAGCACCTGGGTATGATATGATCTTATTACAAAGAATGTACTAATTGAGTTGCCAAGAAAGGTTATTGTTTTTATAAGTGTTTTTAATGCAATCCTAAGAGTGGGCTATTTCCCTTCGCAGTGCAAAATAACACAAATTAAAATGATATACAAGCATGGTAAACCAGAGAATGAGACCACTTCGTACAGATCAGGTTTCGTGGCCTGTTGCCCATCAACTCAAAATTATTGGAAAAGCTAATCCTACACGGCACACCGGCTTAAAACTAGCACAGGAAAACGTGATACCGTATCATCCGTTTGGGTTCCTTGAGAGGCATTCCGGCAGGTCCGTCGAGTGTGTTACAAAAAACGATAACCATTTGATCTAGTAGAATATTGCGCTTCTGCATTCCTAAATATGCAACAGGCATTTGACCGTATAAGGCACAAGGGCCTTCTCTTAAAAATGAAAACAAACCTGCCTTACAGTAACTATAGAATTATCGAGTCCTAAACAGAGAGTTTCACGAAATAAGAGCAGGGCTGCAGGAGTTCCACAAGGCTCTGCTTGGGCCTCATTGTCTACACTATCTTCACAGCAGATATACCAGATATTCGAAATGTTACAATCGCTACTTATGCCGATGACTCAGCAATTATAACCAGCAACAAAGATCCAATAGAAGCCTCGAGAAAGGTGCAAAGAGGCACTAGATTTAATAAACGGCTGGCTTGAGAAGTGGAGAATTACTGCAAGCGTATCAAAATCCACGTAAGTGACATTAACACTCAGGAAACGTGACCGCCCTGTCGTTAAGCTGGGAAGCAATGTCATGCCACACAAAGACGTAGTGAAGTAACTGTGTATGCACTTGGATAGGCGAAACTTGAAAACCCACATCAAAACCAATAGAAGCTACTCGCAAATCCCCTTGTATTGACCATATATTGAGTAATATCTCAGATGCATCTACAACAGTACTCTCTCTATCTCTCTGACCACGAAACAGCACAAATGATAGGCTTCCCCTTAAAACGCCAATCAATAAAAGATGCAATTTATTACGTTTACAAAAGAGATTACAATGTCCGTAATACACACAAGTTCAGGAAATATCTACAAAGTTTAGTCTTAGTCAGATGTATATATAGAAAAGATGCAAATATAGATGAAGATGCATTTAATCGTTTTCATGAGTTAACATGCCTTTTTTATTATTTGTGTTTTCCGAAAGTAAAGATTAAGATAAATCGAAACAAAAAAGTAAAACAAAAATGGATAAGTAAAGGTCTTTTTTTTTGCTTTTTTCTTGCTGGGAAATCATCATATGACTTCTCCCGCTCTGGGCGGAGCAGGAGGGCGTGTCAGACTTTTACTGACTAAAACCCACCCGTGTTCCTTCAGTTGCCTATGCCTGGGACCACGGTATCTCTTTCGAACAACCCGCGGCCCTGGCAGGCATCGGCCCTAACGGACCCCGTCACTTCGTGCTGACATCTCTTTGAGGCGCGCGTGGAACACAACGCGCCGTCGACTCGGGACTGGTCCATGCCGGGCGGCGAGCTGCCCATTGCTCGCCGCCCGCAAGCCCGCGCCTACGGTAGCCGGGAGTCGGCTGGTGACTCCCGACGTCCAGGGCGTCTCCTGCGGCGACTAGGGGCGTGAGGGCGCAGAGATTGCCACTCCCTCACGCGCTCCGCCTCCTCCTTTGCGAGCATTACTGCTTCGCAGAAGGAGGTGACGGCTTCCCATGCACTCTCGCTCCGTACCATGGCCTGAACCAGGGCCGGACGCGAGAGATCGCCGCCGCCGATCGCCGCCACCGCCCAAGCCGGGCAGACCTCCACCGTATGCTCCACCGTGTCCTCCGGGCGATCCCTATGTAAAGGTCTTAAGCAATGTTGTAAAACTAGGAGATTTTTGCGTTATCAATGTTATAAGAAGAAAACTCAACCCAACAAAACTAGATACACTAATTACTCAATTTTTTTACAAAAATGTATCTATAATGCCAAAAGAAACGCTAATATAAAAGAACAATATTCAAAACGTCCCCACCCTTGTAGCACTTTAAAACCTATTAATCGAAGGGCCATAACCATCTTATCATTTTATTGTACGACGGCGAAACTGAAATGTGCATCCGAAAAAAGTTATATCGACATGAAGAAAACGGAATCAGTAACAATTATTTGCCGTTTATTATACTTTTTCGACATGATGTAACCATACCTACTACAATTATAATTACATTTTGGTAAGTTTTTTAATTCAAAACACGTTCACAGTCCAAAGAAGCCAGTGGTCAGTAGTATAGAATGGTTATAATAAGAGCCGCACGCGCAGCGCCACACGACGCAGAGCAGGTAGTAAGTGTGCGGTGGTGGAAGGGCGGGGAGAAGGGAAGTATGTATGTCTTTGTTCCCTAATCGCTTGCCTGTCTGCCGCTGCTGGTTTTATTGGTTATTGTAATTGTTATTTAGTACCTTTCGGAACTTCCTTGAGCGTACGCGTATTTGTCTCCCACTTTGGATTGTTAGTTTTATCCTTCTACTTTGGACTTGTTACTGGATTTGATTTTGTGCCAACGGTTGGACTAAGTTGAATTGGTTTGGTTTAAGCGACGACGGACTTAATAACAGATTTTGTGTGCCTGTGGTTTGGATTTATTTCATTGTTTTGGCAATATGGAACATCAACGAATTCATCAATGTGTTATGTGTGGTCTGTATTCCGAGATCGAAGTCGACGCATTCTAACACATGAATACATGGAAAACCATCCAAGATTCTCCGAGTACGTCGTGTACTGGAGCGAATGAATGTACAAGAGGTTAGTAAACAACTATTTTTAAAGAAATAAATAGATTGTAATTCGCTTCATTGATCAATCAGTATTTGTATTAAATAATATGACTTATGTCTTAAATAATGCTATCACTTGGCCCATTAAAAATGAAAGATAGCTATCACAGCGATATTAAGAAATATGAGTGGGGCGCTCTCATTAGTAAGCTATTGTGATATATATTTTTTTCTTTACTGCAGTAATAATGTTATCTTTCAGGCGGCCTATAACGCCTTGCAGTACATGTGTTACCGCTGTTGGGTGGCAGCAAATCGACACATAATGAGAAATGAAGGTGGGCAAAACGAGGAACAACCTGATGAGCAAGCCGATGAACAAGCAGTTGCCGAGCAGTTAATTACAGTCCCAACCTACAAAAGGTTAGCAAATACGTCTCGTCACTGTGCGTTTCACGGATGTGCAAATCAAGATCTGCATAGATTACCATTATTCTTAAAAATACAGTCACTGATCGAGCACAGCTTATGTCCCTACCAGGGCAAGGGTTTGTACAAATCATATGCGGACAAATGAATGGAACCTATTATATGATTCTGCAGATACGACATTTTCACCAGACCAGTAAAAAGACATGATGGACGTTTTAAGAAATGCGTATAATAACAAAAAAGCCTTGGATTTTGAAAATATAGACAACATTTCTCCTGAAGAACTATATTTTAGAACTAACCCACGAGCAGTTTGCTATTGTTTTAAATGACACACCATCTTTAAACCAGCACACAAGACAGCCAAAAACTATGCTGGCATGCTATCTTATGAAAATAAGGTCAGCTGAACCAGATGTCAGAATAGCATGCCACTTAAACGTCAGCAGGACAACAATGGGACGTTACCTGAATACAACCCGAGAGTACTTAACGAGAGACTTTGTGGCACTTCATCTAGGATACGACCACATCGGCCGAGATGAAATAATAAGTCACAGCGCGACTATTGCGAGAGAATTATATGGAGATTCAAAATAAAATAAATAAAATAAAAAATAAGTTTATTAACACAAAAACCTTAATATACAAAGCTCATACAGTTCAAACAGGGCCATAACTTTGGGAAACAAAGGTTGCATAAATAGTGAAAACCCTGCCTCCTAAACTAGGGGGGACCCTGTGACTTAGGAGTCAGTATTCTACTGTAACTTCGTGTTCAAGAAAATCCTTTATATAAGTGTGATAAGTTCATAACATTTGAACCTATAATGAACTACGGCTATTAATGTGTAAGGATGTGTGTTAAAGGAGGGAAATGTGGTTGTGTGGTGTGGTGTGGTGTGATGTAGTGTGGTGTGGTGTGATGTGGTGTGGTATGTTATGTTGTGGTTTCGTGTGTTGTGTTGTGGTGTGTGTTGTGGTATAGTGCGTTGTGTTGTGGTGTGGTGTATGAAAAGGGGGGGGGGGGGGTGAGGTTGCGTTTTGTGAGGGTATGTTCTGATTATATGGTGTTACATGGGTTTCCGTATTCAGATTTGTAGAATAGTGATTATTGTTACGTGCCTAAATTATGTTATAAATAAGAGCTTCTGTACGAGAATAGTCCTGATTATACAGCCAGTTTTGTAGTTTGGTTTTAAGTTCGTGCTTGTTTAAATTGCTTATTTGGATATGCTTATTCACCCTTCTGTAAATGAGCGAGCTTATTACATAAAGCTGGCGGCCAGCGAAGGCTGTTTTGTGAGGGACAGATGGACATGCAGATTTGGCTTTACGAGTGGCTGTGTCCAACAGAGGAACCTGACTATGCTTTCTGAGGGTGGCATTAAGCACAAAGAGCTGTCGCACAGTAAGTACCCTGCACTCCGCATACAATTCACTAGTGGGAAATCTATACGGCCTGCAAAGCATCACCTTGAGCACAGCCCTCTGGGCTCGCTCCAGCCCAAGGAGTCTAGTCTTCGCGGTGCCTCCCCAAACCGGAATGCAATAACTCATGACAGACTGACAAAGTGCAAGATAGACCATTTTTAGTGTTTTGGAGTCAGCGCAGTGCCTTAGAGACTTAAAGATATAAATAAGTTTCCTCACCCTTGACGTTAGGCCTTCAACGTGAGAGTACCACTTTAGTCCGCCATCAATCACTACACCCAGGTATTTGGTTTGACTGACACGAGATAGTGGCGTACATGAACATGAAGTGGAGCCTAGGCAGGAATGAGCAAAAATCCTCAAATCAGATGGGGCTTTGGTCCTGTGACTAATAGAGAAAGGAATGTAACTAGTTTTTGACAAATTAAGTGATAGAAGGTTATTTTGCAGCCACGTCATGACTGTTTGCAGGGATTGTTCTGCATAATATTTCACGTCAGTCCATGTATCCCCACCAACCACGATCGCAGTATCATCGGCATATGTGAAAATCTTGGTGTTGGGGAGCGCCAATGTGCAAAGGTCATTAATATATATTAGGAAGAGCGTAGGCCCCATCACACTGCCTTGTGGAACTCCGTATGTAATGATTTCTTCATCACTAGTGTATGCATCAATCTTAACACGGAGTTTCCTGTTTTGGAGGTAGCTCTTGAAAAGGTCATGCGCTGTTCCCCGAATGCCAATGGCTGCCAACTTCGACAGAAGAGTAGGAACAGAGACTGTGTCAAAGGCTTTCTGTAGGTCCAAGAATATCGAAAGGCATTTACGATTATCATCTAGATACCTAGCAACAGTTTCCGTTAAGTCAGCAATTGCGTCATCAGTAGAAACACCTTTTTTAAAGCCATATTGATTTCGCGCAATAATATGGTGTTTATATAGAAAGTTGAGTAGACGACCATTTATCAACCTTTCCATAACCTTCGACATTGCTGAAAGAACCGAGATCGGTCTGTAATTATTCACACAGTCCCTGCTCCCACCCTTAAATACTGGATGAACCAAGGCCCTTTTAAAGGGTTCTGGGAAAATTCCTTTAGCTATTGATATATTAATTATATGTGTGATAACGGGAACGAGAGGTTTGCGACACATTTTTAGGAGAACAGAAGATATTCCGTCCCATCCAGTGGCACAATCATGCCTTAAATTCATGATGGTAGACTCAACCTCAGAATAGTCAACGTCAAGGATGACAAAAGAATTAGGGGAGGAAGTTTTTGATGGAGAAAAAGTCTGTGAGGGGGCTACAATTTTAGAGGCTAGGTCTGTACCTATGCTGGCAAAGAACTTAGAAACTTGATTGGCTGCACTATATGGGTCCACACATATTTTTAAAAGCTCTAAAGGAGGATCACGTCTTTTTTTGGTATGTGTTATCTCTTTTATTTTGTTCCAGAGTGTTCTAGGGTTATGTTTGGCTTTTTCTAATTCCGATATTTCATAAGCAGTTTTAAGCTTCCTTAGAAGATTATTACAGTAATTCCGGTATCGTTTATACGAGATTTGGACGATATCACTGTTGGGTGAGTTACGGGCTTTTTTATGAAGTTTATCACGATGTATAATGCAGCGTATTAAACCCGGAGTAATCCAAGGCTTTAGATTTCTTGCTTTTTTAGGAACATTGATTATGCGAGTGTGTTTTTTCAGAATTGATTGAACTATGTTTACCAAACAAGAGGCCGCCTTATCAGGGTCATCCGTGTTAGTGACTTGAGTGAAATCCTGACCTTCCATATCTTCTATAACATTAGGATAATCTATTTTTGGGGTCTTATAAGCAGGAGTCGTCTGTTTCATTAAACCTGGTCCATCCATACATATTAGTAACGCCATCATATTATTCGACGGAACATACATTTATATATAGAAAAGTAAGAATTTCCTGTTCCAGAAAATAACATACAGCCTGCACAAATTCAAAAACTTATTGAAGCCATTCCTTTTAGTGTGCCCAGACGGGTATATAATAGACATTCTAGGACCCTACTCTGCTAGGACATCAGACGCTCAGATTATGAAGGATATAATGAATAACATATATTCTCCGATTCATTACTTGCTCCACGAGAATGATACTTTTATATTAGACAGAGGCTTCAGAGACTCAATTCCTGCAATCGAAGAATGTGGCTATGAGCCTCACATGCCACCTACAAAAGACAGAAGCGCAACTCAGCTCACGAATGAACAAGCGAATAAATCGCGTCTAATAACAATTGTCCGCTGGGTCATTGAGGCAATAAACGGGAGATTTAAACGCGACTTTAAAATGTTCAGGAATGTCGTATTCAATAAATCACTTCCTCACCTCTTCACTGACTTCCGGATTGCTGGAATAATTCTCAACGCCTTCAGGGAGCCTTTTTATGATAGTGTCTACGCTACAGACTTCGTAGGACGAAGCAGTCACAGAATTCATACCAACAATGACTTGGGCAACTACGTTGTTGCAGAAAATGTTAACAGGCAGCGGGTTGCGTTCAGGACATTGACTGACGAGTCCATAAATATGCCGTTCCCTGAATTGTCAACCGAAGATATTATTTTGTTTAGCTTGGGGACATATCATCTAAAACTGGCAGCTTCCTATGTCAGCGAACATTTACGTGGCGGCGTCTATAACATAGAGGTTTGTGCAACTCCAAGCCCAATTATGAATCAATACGGTATAGACACGGAAGATTGCGCTCTTCTAAGGGGTCGAATTTTATCAAGACATAGGTCAAATGCGACCTATTACAATCAGGCATATTACTGCTCATGTTTGACGGGTATGAGGACAGTTGGTGCCTGCGCGCATGTCGTCAGCATCGTGTGGTACTATGGGATTGGAAGGCGTTTAGAGAATTTCGTTGGGCCAGCCAGTGCCTGGGACAATATTGTAATAGATACAGAAAACACCGAATAAAGGTTTTATTTGAAAACTCCAAAAAAAAAAAACGTCAATGGTTACCTCACAAAACCAATATTTAGCAGAATTCTTCATTGAACTTTTTTCTGCTCCGTGAGTTGTTCTCGAGCGGGAGTCACCATTTAATTCCAAAGAATTGTTTGAAAACTCCGAACAAAACCATCCCACAGTAATAATTAAAAAAGAAAAGCATCGTCATCGGAAACATAATTATTATTGTGACTGATTCCGGTTTCTTCATGTCGATATAACTTTTTTCGGATGCACATTTCTGTTTCGCTGTCATATGATAAGATGACTATGGCCCTTCGATTAACATAGGTTTTAAAGTGCTACAAGGGTGAGGACGGTGTCCATACATTTTTGAGCATTGTTCTTTATGAATAAATATCGGAACACATGCAAGGCTACATGGACAGTAATAAAAAATGAAATATATAACCCTAGTCCTAAAAACAACATAGAATCCATTATAATCAATAATACTATACTTACGGAACCATCAAAAATAGCCTCCACCTTCAACGATTTCTATCTTAACTTTGTTTTTAAAACCCCACTCAGTAAAGCACAAATAGTAATTGTAATGAAAACTTAATACCTAGCTCAATGTTCCTCAACCCAATGTCAGATAGCGAAGTAGAACAACAAATTATGTTATTAAATAACACTACCTCAGAAGGCTACGACGAACTTAGCACTAGAATTATTAAGAAATGTGCTAAGGAAATACGCGACGTTCTAACGCATCTTATAAACGCGCGCACGCTTCTTCTTCTTCTTCTTCTTGTCTTTTGTTTAAGGAGTATTTCCAGATACATTAAAAATATCAATGGTTAAACCACTTCTTAAAAAAGGTGAAAAATATGATGTTAACAACTATCGCCCAATAACTTTAATACCAATTATGTCAAAAATCTACGAAAAATGCATGTATAAAAAGCTTTTTAATTACTGCGAGAATTTGCATATTATAAAGAAAGAGCAATTCGGTTTCCAAAAAGATAAATCAACAACTTTAGCCATATTTTCACTCTTGAAAGTAGTACTAAGAGCCATATTAACAATTATCAACTAACGACGGGCTTATTTTTTTATTTATCTAAGGCATAACATGCTTGTTCAGAAATTAGAGTCTTTTGCAATTAGAGGACCTCCACTGCGGCGGATATCGTTATACATATCCGGCAGACAGCAATGTGTTACTATCAGTAATATTAATTGCCAATAAGGATATGGTTTCATACCGCTCTGAATTTAAAAACACCAAACGAGGCGTTCCTCAGGGCAGTATATTGGGCCCGATTTTGTTTCTCCTTTATGTGAATGATATTGTTAACGTGAGTAATCATAAATGCTTTCTGTTTGCTGATGTCATTTCGATAATTGTTTCTACCGATAAAAAATGAAAATCAATAATTGATCATGAAACAGATATTAATAATACAATAGAAAATCTTATAAATTGGGTAAATAATAATAATTTATCTATTAACCTTAATAAATCAGTATATTATGTACAATTTAATAAATCTTATAATAATAAATTTAATTTTTCAATGAGTATATCAAAACTTCAACAAGTAGCACAAAGTTTCTGGGACCGATCATAGACGAACATCTAGACTGGAAAGCTGAAATCGATAGTGTATGTAGTAAAATCAACAAATTCGTACACGCTTTTCGACGGACTAAAAATGTTACAAACATTAAAACAGCTGTAATGTCCTATCTTGGTCAGCGGGATTGTCCGAAAGGGTTACCGCTACCCCGGAATATAAAGGGCAAAGGAAGGAACATGGGTGGGTTTTAGTCAGTAAGAGTCTGACACTCCCTTCCGCACCACCCAGAGCGGGAGGGGTCGTTTGATGATTTCCCAACCCGGAAAAAAAAATGTCCTATCTTGCATAAGTGGAGTCCTCGTTGCGATATGGACTAATTGTATGGGGAAATAGTACCAACAATAACAGAGCATTTATCGCTTAAAAGAAATGTGTTCGAGCTATGATTGCATCCTGGGCCTTGACTTTATGAGGAAGAATTGTTGCGAGATTGACGTCAAGCAAGGTGTTTTGAAATGTGGACAAGAGGAACTTTTCGTGGAAGGGGCGTTACCAGGGAACGTGTACAGCCTTAAGAAGATTGTTCTTCCGCCGAGATCGGAAACGATTGTGCCGGTTAGTCTTCCTCGGAATCCTGGGCAAACTCATCGTTGTGTACTCGTGGAAAGGGTAAACAATGACCTTCCGTGAAAAGTGGCACGAAATTTGGTCAGAGCCACCGACATCTCAGGGGTACGTGTGCTGAACCTTTGTGATCAGGAACAGATTATAGAAAAAGGCACACTAGTTGGTACTTGCGAGGAAGTGGATTGGTTGCGTCGATGGCAATATCTATCGACTGGGACCCTCAGCAAGGATACACAAACGAGAGTGACCACACTTTTAGAAGACTGCCGCAGCGCTCTGTCCCAAAATGAAATGGTCAAGGCGAAGAAAATGTTACTCAAGTATGCCGATGTTTTCTCGTCAAACGATGCTGACATCGGGAGGACTGGCTTAGTTCAACACAAAATAAATACAGGAGAATTGCCTATCCGTCAGCGGCCAAGGAGATTGCCGGTAGCACGTGAAAAGGAAGTGGAAACCATGATTGAGGGAATGGTGAAGGATGGTGTTATTGAACCTTCATCTAGTTCATGGTGTTCACCTGTAGTGCTGGTAAGAAAGAAGGACGGCAGCATGCGGTTTTGTGTTGACTATCGTCGTCTGAACGACGTTACGAAAAAGGACAGCTATCCTTTGCCAAGAATTGATAAGATAATAATAAAGAGAAAAAAAGATAAAGAGAAAGAGCAAAAAAAACGATAAAGGGTATTCTATTCTATTCTAATAATAATAAATTTATTTTTTTCAAGTAAATAACACCCATTCATAGTACACGTATAATCAAATCAAAATAAATAATCAAAAACAATAACATCAATATAGAAAAAAAAATTAATTAATAAATAGTCACAAAATAAAACCAATAAATAATAACAATAAAATCACAATATTAAATTAAAACATAATCCCAAAATAAAATCAATAAATAATCATAAAATAAAATCAATTCATAATCACAAAATAAAATCAACAAAATCAATACCCTCTCTCCGACACTGCTACAGCAACATGTCTGCTGGAACAATGCCGGATGAAGAGGCAGTCCAGCCTTCCCGCAATCATCATAAGTATGATGTTGGGGCTACCCCGTACCCTGCACACCAAGGACGCGGCGCGCTTGCGCATGGTCGCGTGGAAGCAGTCAGTGCGCACCTCTGCGAACATACCCGAGGCACTGCAGTATCGGGGTAGCCCCATCACCGCCCTAAACGCGTTATTGTACTGGACGCGGATGGCGCTGTAACTTCTATTAGAGTAGTGAGCCCAAAGACTGCACGAGTACAGCGATGTACGATACGCTCTAAAGAGCGTAACCTTCACCCCATCTGAGCACCGCGCAAACCTGCGGGCGATCATGTTTGCTCTAACAGACAACGCCCTCCGCTCCCGTTCCATGTCTGCGTGATCCTGATGACACGCTGGACATGCTTACTGGAGTAAAGTGGTTTAGCACGCTGGACCTGAAAAGTGGCTACTGGCAAGTTGAAATTGATCCTAAGGGCAAGAAGAAAACTGCATTCTCGACAGGAAAGGGTCTGTGGCAATTTAAAGTTATGCCGTTTGGATTGTGCGATGCTCCGGCAACGTTTGAAAGGTTGATGGAACTTGTACTTACCGGGCTAATTGGCGATGCCTGCCTGGTCTACTTGGATGACATCATCATCGTAGGCCGTACGTTTGAAGAACATCTTCAAAACTTGGAACGCGTGGTCATGAAGATCCACAGTGCCAACCTCAAGTTAATTCCGAAGAAGTGTTCACTATTCAAACGACAAGTTAACTTTTTGGGATATGTAGTGTCTGAAGAAGGTATCCGCACGGATCCAGAGAAAGTCGCCGCTGTCAAGGATTGGCCAATTCCAAAAGAAAAGACGCAGGTCAGAGCATTTCTGGGTTTGTGCTCCTATTATCGGCGATTTATCAAGAACTTTGCAGATTGCAGATTAGGATTAGGGGTAGCCCCAAACCTCTGCATAAGTTAACCGAGGAGAAGCCACATTTCTGCTGGGATGAAAGTTGCGACATCGCATTCCAGGAGCTAAAGGACCGTTTGTGCAAAACACCTATTTTGGAGTACCCTGATGCGGGCAAGGAATTTGACACACACGCAAGCGACATAGGACTTGGCGGTGTGTTGTCTCAGCGGAATGGCGATCAAGAGTTTGTGATAGCGTACTTCAGCAAGTTATTGTCGAAACCTGAAAGGGACTATTGTGTTACGAAACGGGAACTGCTTGCTCTGGTAAAGTCATTGCAGCACCTTAGCAAATATCTTCTGGGGCGGAAATCCCACTTACGAACTGACCATGCACTGAAATGGCTATTGCAGTTCAAAAATCCAGAAGGACAAGTTACGAGATGGATTGAACTACTGCAGGAATACGACTTCGTGGTCGAACATCGCAGCGGAAAATCTCATGGCAACGCAGACGTATTGTCAAGAAGACCTTGTCCTGAAGACTGCAAGCATTGTACTAGGCAAGAAAGTAAAGAAGTCGTCTGTGAGGATGCTCAAGACAGACCTCAGCAACGAGTGGAAGGAAATCCTACAACGTGCACAGCAGGAAGATTCGGACACCAAGTCGATTCTGGAGTGGATGAAGGCCAGAACTCCTAAGCCCAGGTGGAGCGACGTCTCAGCAATCAGTTAAATCATAAAAAGCTATTGGGCCCAACGGGACAGCTAGGTGATTCAGGATGGAGTCCTGTGCCGTAAATGGGAAAATGCTCGGGGAGACAGCTGTCATTTGCAAATGGTTGTACCTAAAGCTCAAGTACCGAATGTTCTACAGCTGTACCATAATGGTTGTTCAGGAGGTCATCTGGGAGTAAAACGGACTTTACTGAAGATACGAGAACGGTTTTACTGGGTCCACCGTCGGGACCAAGTCGAGGACTGGTGCCGCAAATGTACAAGTTGTGCAGCTGTAAAGGGACCACAGACTCGTAGTAGAGGCGCATTGAAATTATACAATGTTGGTGCACCATGGGAGAGGATAGCCCTTGACGTTGCGGGGCCATTTCCGGAATGTGAAAGTGGTAACATGTATTTTATGGTTGTGATGGATTACTTCACTAAGTGGCCGGAAGTCTTCGCAATTCCAAATCAAGAAGCTTCGACAGTTGCAGATAAATTAGTTTATGAAGTCTTCTGTCGATTTGGAGTACCTTTAGAGATTCACAGTGATCAAGGAAGGAATTTTGAGTTCCAAATATTCCAGGAAACTTGTCGAGTTATGGGTACTCATAAAACAAGAACAACTTCTTAGAGTCCGTTTCCTGAAAGAAGTCCCGCGGCAATAAGTGGAACTAATTATTATTATATAGTTAGCAACATTCCTACAACAACTCTCCTACCCCAGACACCTTTCTCTATTTAAGAATGTGCATTTTATTAACCAATAACCAAGCCTGCTACTCGTATATGATGTCGAGATAAATAAATAAATCAATATTTATCGACAGTGGCGCCGCGTCTACGAGACTTCTTTTGTGAAATGGACTTTACCAGCCACAATCGGATGGAATGCTGGAACGATTTAATCAGACATTGGAGAGGTACCTAGCAAAAGTTGTGGAAAATCGGCAACGAGATTGGGACAAGCACATACAACCGTTTTTGTTGTCATATCGAAGCGCTGTTCACGAAAGTACATCGGTGACACCAGCTTTCGCAAACTTTGGAAGAGAATTACGGCTGCCTGCAGACCTGATCACCGGATTACCACCTGATGCCCCACGTAGTATAACCCATTATGCGAATGACTTGCGAAACAAAATGAATGACATTTATGAGCACGTCAGAAAATCGGGCCAGCAAATGTCTGAAAAGATGAAAACCTGTTATGACCGTAAAATGAACAATAAAGGATTCGACGAAGGTTCACTAGTGTGGTTGCACAATCCAGTCCGTAGGAAAGGGAAATCTCCTAAGCTTCAAGTTAAATGGGATGGACCGTACCGGATTATGACAAAGATCAATGACGTAACCTACCGGATACAGAAAGGTGCAAGAGGTATTCCTAAGATCGATCATGTGGATCGACTGGCGCGTTATTATAGAGCCGATAATGCTCGGGTGTTGCGCGCCACAATGGTGACCTTAGTTACCACTAGCGCCATCTAGTATCGAGTAGCAGAACTAACAGAGTCAAGATCCTCCTAGAAATTTAGATACTAGAACTTTCTAGACCTATCGACATCTGGTCAGTCGGGGCCGGTATGTACTCGAATATTCTAGAAGTTTCTACAGTAGAAGGTTCTAGAACTACGAGTATCTGCGGCACTATATAAGACGACTGAGCCAGAGAGTTAGATAAGCGATACAAGCGAATACATCGAAAGCGATCTTCAAGTGCGAATTAAATGCAATTATGTTTCCTAATTACTGTGTTCGAGTTGTTATTAGTGTTGTTTAACACATTGAATGCCGACTACGGATATACACAGTCTGGCCATAAATACTGTTACAATTAAAAATAAGAAAGATATTAAATTTGAATTTGGAATCTGTAATTTTTATACGATTGTTCATTGAGTTTTTTTAATTTTGGCGCCAATACATTGTACAATATTTTGCGATATTAAAATGGAGTGGGGTGATAAAGAGAACCGAATCGCTGTGATTGCATTACACAAAGTTGGTATGGAGCCAAATGCAATTTTTAAAACTCTCCATACGCTTGGTATTAGTCAAATGTTTGTGTACCGGGTATTAGTAGGTACAATGAGACCTCCTCTGTTTCTGACAGAAAAAGATCTGGCCGTCCACGTAGTGTTCGTACGAAAAAGGTGGTCAAAGCAGTAAGAGAAAGAATTCGAAGAAATCCTGTCCGAAAGCAAAATATTTTATCTCGGGAGATGTAGATAGCACCCAGAACCATGTCGCGTATTTTAAAAGATGACTTAGGACTTGCAGCCTATAAGAAACGCACTGGTCATTTTTTAACTGATAATTTAAGAAAGAATAGGGTGGTAAAATCGAAACAACTACTGAAGCGGTACGCAAAGGGAGGTCACAGAAAAATTTTGTTTACGGATGAGAAAATCTTTACAATTGAGCAACATTTTAACAAACAAAATGACCGTATTTATGCTCAAAGCTCTAAGGAAGCTTCCCAATCAGTCGACAGAGTGCAACGTGGGCATTATCCGACTTCAGTGATGGTTTGGTGGGGTGTTAGCTATGAAGGAGTGACTGAGCCATATTTTTGTGAAAAAGGTATTAAAACATCGGCACAAGTGTATCAAGATACCATTCTTGAGAGGGTAGTTAAGCCCCTTAACAACACCATGTTCAATAACCAAGTATGGTCCTTCCAACAAGACTCGGCGCCGGGTCATAAAGCTCGGTCCACGCAGTCTTGGTTGGAAGTGAACGTTTCGGACTTCATCAGAGCTGAAGACTGGCCGTCGTCTAGTCCCGATCTTAATCCGCTGGATTATGATTTATGGTCAGTTTCAGAGAGTACGGCTTGCTCTAAACGCCATGATAATTTGGAGTCCCTAAAACAATCCATACGATTGGCAGTGAAGAATTTCCCCATGGTAAGAGTGTGTGCTTCTATTGATAACTGGCCTCAACGTTTAAAGGACTGTATTGCACCCAATGGAGACCACTTCGAATAAGCTTTTTATATTTTAAATTGTTTTATATTTATGTATTAAACTAACACACTGTAAAAGTAATAAATATTATTTGCAATAAAAAAACATTTTTTTTTCTTCGTGACAATATTTATGGCAAGACTAGGTATCCGTATATAGTTTCTATGCAGGACGCCGACTACGGATAGATACGCAGGACTACGTAATTATACGTATACGTACTTATACGTATATCGGCACCCAGGCTGCTTTTTTTTTCGCTGATGCCATGTACCTATATATCCGTATGTATGGTGGCAACCAACTTTGGCCGTATAGCCAATTTCGGCATTCAATGGGTTAATTAAAGTGTAATTTTTGGTAAACACGAACCCCGAAGCTCGTAAGAATAATTTCACAAAACTTGAAAAAGCTACTGAAAGGCAGTTGGACTTCAATGACATACACTTGATGGATTCTTGTTTATGCCATTATTGGTTGGGACTTACTGCAGAGCAATTTAATGAGCTTCTAAGTTGTAACCCTATGTTATATGATCACTTTCCAAATCCTTCTTTTGCTCTCAGCAATCTTAGTAAACTCTTTTTAAAATGCCAAGATCCACTTTGGAAAGAAAAGTGAATATTGTGAGAAATTGTTTAAATGAACAGTTTGTTTCTCGACATTTAGGAATAAATGACACATCTATCCAAAATGTAGCATCACGGAATAGAATCATACCGGAGGATTTTTTTGGCGATGCCAACTTGGCTTCAAATGTTAAACCTGCCATTGTAATATGTGATGGCACATTTATTATGTTTATGTGCAGAGCAGCAGAGATTATTCATATTGCATGTCACAGTAATATGACTAAGTGTTAAGGATAACAATAAAATTATAATACAGGGTGGCCGGAACATTGACGTCCAAAAATAAAATTTAGGTCCCTCGTATCGTGGGGTATCCGAATCACCCCTATGTATGTTCCGCGACTTTTCATAGTTTTCGAGTTACGAATTTTTTTCTGATTTTTTGAGAATGATCGACCTGACCAATCTAAAAAATGGCTTTGTCGAGATTTTTTTTTTCAACTGAATCTTCGTGAGTAGTACTTTTATGCATAAAATAATCAGCTTCGTAACTGTGATGAAAGTTATGAAAAAGTTGGTCTAAAGTGCTAATTTTTTTATGATTATGAAAGCTGAGAGTCTGGCGCATTCTTGAAGCCTACTTAGGAACCATGAAGTTTCCTGTTTAAATTTTTTATTTAAAGTTAAAATGCTAAGCCATAATTTACCGAACGTAATTTTTTCACTTTAGACCAACTTTTTCATAACTTTCATCACAGTTACGAAGCTGATTATTTTATGCATAAAAGTACTACTCACGAAGATTCAGTTGCAAAAAAAAAAATCTCGACAAAGCCATTTTTTAGATTGGTCAGGTCGATCATTCTCAAAAAATCAGAAAAAAATTCGTAACTCGAAAACTATGAAAAGTCGCGGAACATACATGGGGGTGATTCGGATACCCCACGATACGAGGGACCTAAATTTTATTTTTGGACGTCAATGTTCCGGCCACCCTGTATATGTTAAGACCGATATGGTATCGCAAAAAAATTGATTTGATTTGATAAAAAACAAACGTATAGTCTGCATAAATATGCCAATCTTGTCAAACCGTTTTTATTTGTTTGCTGCGATGGATATATTTTAGAGTGCGTGGGGCCTTGTTTCCTTCTGAAAATGGTCCCATGCGCTCATTTTTTAGACCCGGTGGTGTATTCATTTTGGACAGAGGATTTAGAGATGTGATTCCTGAATTAGAACGTTATAATTATAAAACTCACATGCCTGAGTCATTATCGGAAAACGAACATCAATTAAACCCACCAGGATAAATCTAGATGTGACAATGTGCCGGTGGGTGGTAGAGGTTGTAAATGGGAGAATCAAGAGATTTTAAACTATTTAGGCCAGGATAATAGAGCGTCAAGTCACCTTATGACTGATTTCAAAACAGCTTGTTTCCTTTTGAATAAGTTCCATTCTGCAATTGATGATAGACCCGATGCTGTGGAGTACCTAAATATTGCTCTATCGAGATTAAATACAGTAAATTATTCATGAATTTATTAATAAATTATAAAGAGAACATATAAATAAAATATGTACGATTTTCCAAAGCATAAATAACAGTGCTTCCAATCTAAATAACTTTCCAAGATTATCATTAATCGAGCAGGCAAGATCCTATTATGGGGAGCATGTGCGGGTGAATAGTACCTACATTGTAGAAATAAGCAATGAACTAATAGAAGATTTGCCCTTAATATTAGGTCAAAACAATTATCTAGTGAGGGCCAGAATTAAATCGAGACATGTGAGTAGCAGGATTTATTACATATATTTATTGATAAGTGGAGGGAACATAGGGCTTTGGGCACATTGTTTAGAGAGTATCATTACCTATAACTGTAGTTGCTTAGTGGGAAATCGTACAGTAGGGTGCTGTGCTCATACTATGACCGTATTGTGGTATTTAAGCTGGGGTCGTTTTAATGCAAATAAAATATCTTATCTTATCTTAATGATATAAGCGCCCCAGCGCAATTTATAGACCATATATTCATTGAAGAATAAATGTTTTGCCTACTATTTATTGCTTTTTTTTTTAAGTAAGCAGCCGTAGAGCAGCTTAGCTTAACTTGAGATGGATCCGTGCGGTTGTTGTAACTTAGCCATGAGCTCCTCTAACCTAAGGCTTTAGTCGTAGGTAAGTATTTATTGTTAACAACACTGCCTTCAAGTGGTGAGGACACAGCCTACTTAACGATGATTGTCGGCACGGCACGGCAAGGGATATTTGTAAGCGCAAGTACTTAACCTACATAATATCTAGCAAGAGAAGTTATATAGTGTTTTCTAATTTCAAGAATCAATATTAATACTTAAACAATATTATTATTCTAATTTCAAATATGTTTAAAACAAACCAAAAAACTTGTTTTATAACCTCAATTTGAGTATCCGAAAAAATAAGATTTCTCTTAAACAGGGTTGTAAAATTTAAAATCGATTTCAGGATATGAAAAGGTGATTCTAGGTCTACGAAACCAAGTTAAAACCACCGTGACACGCGAAGATTTTTAGGGGCCCAAAACTCCTAACAAAATGGGCATTGTCGTTAAGACTGTACGTATTTATAACAAATTACCATGTAAACTTAAATGACTAAATAGCAGAGTGTTTTAAACTCACTTGTTTAAATAGCTAAATGATAATAACTTTTATAGCATTAAGGAATACTTTGAACATAAGTTGTGTTAACCATTTTGCATGCCATATGCCATTTGCCATTTGCCATTTTTTTTAGTTTTGTCTTAAGCAAAACATGTAGGTACGATCTTATCCTTAACTCATGTAACACCTTTGTATACCATGTTTTGTGCAAATAAATAAATAAACAAAAGAGACCAAGCTAATATCACTACTGATAATAGAAAATGCATACAAGGACAGACTTAAAAACCATCCATATCACTTGACCTGCTTCAACCAAATATCACGCGCCTCAAAAGGCACCACATCCTCGAGCTAAATAAATAATTAGGTACCATATGTGCGTCGCTCACTAGAGCCCTTGTATAACCGGGCCATGAATAGGTAAAACAGCACATTTGCTTATAGCTGAAAGACTCATTGCAGATTCATAATATACATATAAAAATTATGTATGCCAAATACCTTCCAGCGGCGCCCGCTCCGGCGGCGGCGGCGGGTGCACGTGCAGCGCGGTGGGCGGCGCGGGGCGCGTGAGCGGGTAGGATGGGTGCGGCGCGGCGGGCGGCGCGGGGCGCGTGATTGGGTAGGGCGGGTGCAGCGCTGCGGGCGGCGCGGGGCGCGTGAGAGGGTAGGGCGGGTGCGGCGCGGCGGGCGGCGCGGGGCGCGTGAGCGGGTATGGCGGGTGCGGCGCGCGCCGCAGCAGCGCCACGCCGCCCGCGCCGCCGCCCACTCCGCGCGCCGTCATGCGCGACACGGACGCCACCCAGCCCTCGAACGTCACCGTCTCGCCGCCGCCCGACCACGACTCTTCTAGCAGGCATTGTACCTGCATCGCACGTGATTGTCAGCGACGTTTATACGATCGAAGTTTCCTGACTCTAATAGACAATGCTATGAAAAGGAAAAAATGGTGACCATACAACAACACCAACAGTGTCCATGTTAACAAAACCGTTTTTCGAGTTATCAAATCACAACTCAAGAAAAAGCTTTAGTGATTAAATTATGGTGACTTTTGATGAAATTATGGTGTTTGGCCTATACGTGAAGATGGTACATATAAAGTTCAATACCTCGACGGGCAGCGGCTCGTAGTTGAGCTCCCCGCCGAGCGGCGGTGACACGAAGCGCGCCCACTCCCAGCGCACACCTCGCCCCGCTGGTGACGTAACGCTGTAGCACGCACGACGCACACGACACTCCACACTGCCGCCCTCTAATAGAATAATACAAAACGAAGCTAGATACGGATCGTAACTAATGTGACGGGCCGCTTGCAAAGAGAAGAAGGCTACCTGACAATACATATTATAATCTGTGTCAGGCGGTTTTCTAACGATAAGGATAAAATATATTGTCATAATTTACATTGGCATAACGAAATGCAGCATAATGTTCACTATGCGTAATATTATTAGACATGTAATGATTTTATATAATAATTATTACGAATAAGACTTTTTAGATGATTTTTGTACCCACCTTTCTGATAATAAACAATTATTATTATTACCGCAAGCGACAGGTGGCGCTTGTGGTTGCACGAACTTTATACATCAGTTATAAATAGTCATTTGTAGAATAACGGTATCTAAAGTATGTTTGTTTTGTATAATTATTATATCAATATTGTTTAAATTAAAAAGGTTTATTTATAGTTAAACATAAGTCCTAGTGTATTTTAGTTAGTCAAGTGAGTATGTGTACTGTTTACTTTACTCTGATTGGTCGTATTGCCGGCTGAGTGTTCACTTCCATTTGAAGTGCGGAACATTCAGTTGGCAACTAATTTGCTTGGACGGTCGGACAGAGGCAGTCTCATGCTATGGCAGCTAGGAACATTACATTGATTTCGGTTTTTTATTGAGCAGAACGCCATCTCTGTCAGAGATAGCCAAATTAAAATATATCATGATGCCGGGAAATTGTGTGAAACACAAACACACATGAAAATAATTAACTCAAAATATTGGTCAATAAATGACAAAAAATAAAAATTAAGCATAGCATATATCAAGTATTATGGATTTGTTAAACGGTTCTGGAAGGTGTTTTTTCTTCATTTAACTAATGGGAATTCATTATCGTTGCAATGGTAACACTATAATTGCAATTGTGTGTTCGCGCGCGAGTGCCGGTTTCACCGTTTTTCGTGCGGATTTTACTTTTGCAATTAAATTATGGTTGTTTCGCAAGTGCATCTGCTAACCACGTTGAGTTGAACCTCCATTCCTCCATGTCGCCGTGCCGTTACAATCATCCTCTGTTTCGTAAGTCTACGTCGAGTTGAGCCTCCTCCTCCGTGTCGGTATTTCGAAATAAACTTGAAGTTTTTGAAATAAACTTGTTGTGTACCTGGATGTCTAGTCATTATGAAAGAGGGTATGTACTTTTTATTTAGTATAGTTACTGTTGTAGCCTGTCCCGTCTTCATAAAACTTGGTTCTTCACAACGTATCACTTATTCTACCTACCCCAATTGCCATCGATTCCTCTAGAGAAGAAACTTCACAACTATTATATAAAATGAGTCAAAGTTTTCTCTACAATGACTCAAAACTTCCCTCTTGGTACCTACTTTCAGAACCCAAATGTGAATGCAGAGAAATTCAATACTTGGATTGCAAAAGTTGGCAGTGAAATAGCTACAATGGATAATTTATTTGTATAAAGCAACAGACGTGTCTGTCATAAAACTGGAAGCCAACCCCAACATAGTTGGGAAAAGGCTAGGAAGATGATGACCTGGCAAGTGCAATACTGAAATTGCTAATTTGCACAGTCTATTTCTTGGATACTTGTCAATTGCTTCAAAATGTTTATGACAGACATGTCTGTTGCTTTATACAAATAAATTATCCATTGCAGCTATTTCACTGCCAACTTTTGCAATCCAAGTATTGAATTTCTCTGCATTCACATCTAGGTTCGGAAAGCGGTGGAGAGGTATCTGAGAAACAAAATTGGATGTTATTTTTTATATCCCAGTTCAATTTAATGTAATGCGTGGCTGCTTTACGTGGCGGTAGAATGATTATTTTATTATGTTCCATTTTTGTAGGTATCACAAACCATTTAGTGACAATGTTTACTGATTGCTGGCTGTGGTACAACATCACGAAAAAAAAATTCAAATCACGAATTGATATCAAAACAAACACCAAATCACAACTATGAACTTAATGCTTCTCGAGAACAGGTACGTTTTTAATTTTTACTGTTTGCATTGATATAAATCCTATAAAAAAAAAATGTTCGCCGCTCCTGCACCTTAACCTATTCCAATAGAGAAATTATAACTTTTATATTTATGGCTCATGATTATTTGATGAACGAAATATGAAATATTATGCCTTGAAAATTTATGCAATTCCAAATTATGCCAAAACAAATTAGACCAAATAATGATAGTTCTTTATGCTAACCTTTGCATTATGCCAAAGTATTATTATGCTAAGAGAAATGCTATGCCAAACAATATTACGCCTTAAAATTTTATGCCTAGAGGGGGATTCCCGTGCCAGGCTACATGTATACATACAGAAGAATGCAGAATATGTTTTATAATAATTTTTTAACCTCATGATATGACTTCAAATGTACCTAGTTGAGTTCTTTACTTTAGTATGAAAACCACTTACTCCTGGTTTCTATGACACATTAATAAAATAAGTCTACCACAATCAGTTCATAATGAGCCACAATTAATTATATGCTTGTGAGTTTGCACTGTTGGATGTCATACCTGGAGTGTCTAAACACTGTGTTAGTGTCCTGAGGTTCACATAATGTCCTCGCAGAGCTGGGTCAGCATCCGCAAGCACAACTCTCGTCAGTTTCTTGGCGTGTGCTCGCTCCAGGGTCCGTGTGACCCCTGGAGTGTGCGGCAGCCACTGTCCATTACACTGCCACTCCCACACCACCACGCAGTGAACCGAAGACATCACAAATTATGACATTTGAACTATAAGAGAATGTTTTGACAATCATTTAGAAGTCTATCCAATCAAAGTATTTTATCATAGAATTTAAAGCACAGAATTCGTAAAACAACAGAATTCACAATCATACATTAGATAAGTGCCACATAACTAAGTTAAATAAATTAATAGTTTTTTCAAGTTTTTAAACAACACTGTTGGTATAATGGGTAGTGAATAAAAATTAATGCAGGAAGCTATAAATTAAAGCAGCAATGGTCAGCTTATTGTTTAAAATATCCTTCTCTGTAGTCCTGTTAGAGGTAGCTTTACATCACTTATGTAAACATGCAGCCCACTTTTATAATAACATGAGATTCCACACTATGTAAATATTGAACATTCTCGGTGACACAATATAACTATACCTTTTCCGTCTTTGTGCAGTTTGTGTTTGTTTCTGATAGTTTATCAGACTGTTTACACACAGTTTTGGACTTAATGTGTCAGAGGAATCAATCTAAATGGCTCAAGTTTTCGACGTCAATAATGAAATGAGTGCTCACCTGTTTTCACGAAATAATCTAAGCTATCCGTATGACACCGACTGCCGCTTGATATTTGAGTACCAGATTACATTTTCGTATAGAATAACTATCAACAACGATCGCTTGATGCTACTGGTCATAACGTTCCAGCCATTTGAAGAAATAACTCTTTCAATATCGTAAACGCTTCTTTCTTTTCACGCACTTATTCTTGAAATCGTCACGCCTTATCATGAAGTTTTGTTCGAAAGAATCGATTAATATTATAATAATAAAATTGTTTTCGAAACATCTAACAAAAGTATTAAAATAAATTAACAATGAATGACAGCTAGGTTGCGTTCAAAACCCGTCACAAATTTTTAATTTTTTTTTATAACAAAATGCAAATAATAACTTGGTAACCACCGCACAGCTTTACTCGTTTAATGATGGAATAATAACACCGACAAGTAAAATTGCATTTACTAATATGATATTGTGAACAGTACAGCAATCATTCTAAAGTAATATAGTAATATGTATCATATTTTTCCCATATAGTGTTCGGAACGCAATCGTGAAGTCGAATGACAGATTAAAAACACCCCTTTTTGGTAGAAAGATTCTCTTGAGTGAGAACCGTCTCCTTTTTCACCAGGGGGCTTACCATGAGCTGCTAAAGCAGGACAGAAGTTAAACTAAACTGTTTTTTTGTACAGACGCCAGCACATCAAGCTACTACAATCTGTCAAATTTCTATAATAGATTTTCAACTTTATCCATGAAGCTTTAAGGTTCAAGGATGATTGGAAAATTTTGACAGTTTCGGGTAGCTTGACCTGCTGGCGTCCGTATTATGACGTCGATTAGCAGGCCTGCAACAGGCCTGCTACGTTGACGTTTACAAAAACTGTTCACCTTCTTTTTTGTATAGAATTTCATACCATGACCTGCTAATTGACAGCAGCAAAACGAATATTGAACGTCTGTAACGTCAAAATAAACCATCTTGAATAAGTTATCTACTAATATACGAGCTTTTTCAACATTGTTTTGTAATTCAGTGCCAATACAACACATTTTTTTATTATTTCTCTGTGTGACGAGTACGTAATATTTGGAGTGAATATGGAATAGAAAAAAGAAACCAACGGCGTCGCACTAGGGAAATAAATAAGCCTTTTGAAATGAATACAGGGAATTTGTAAATCAATATTTTTTTTATTGCGACCTAGTACTAAAAATAAAATAATAGTTATCACACATAGTAAATAAGTACCTAACGCCTAGTACACACGGCTACACATCAAGCTATGCATTTCCAGTTTTAGCTGACCTCGTATTGTATAGGTTTTTCGTACAATCAGAAGGCAGCTTATACTGGTTTTGTATAGCTTGACGTGTAGCCGTGCGTACATACAATCTTATGCTCAAACAAGGATTCAATGGCCAATATATTTTATGAAATCAAACTCGTAACCCTTGCTTCTCACTACCTAGTCTTTTTTATCATGCATTGCTCTGATGTAGGTATTTATAATTTAAGCAGATTAACTACACTATTATGAGACCATTGTAGTGATATGGTAAAAATACCTTTGACCATTCGCATGCAGACATAACTGCTCCCTTGTCAGCAGAATTTGAAAGGATTTTTTTTTGTTCGGCGATTAGGTCCTCCAAAAATTTTGGCATCTATTAATGAAACGAATGTTACACAACATTAGTAATCTAGATTACAATGGTATAATTAAACGGGTTCCTTCTATTTGGCAGAATCTTGATACTCCGATTTTTATTTGGCATAACTCACATGGCATAATCTTATTTAATCGAATATTTTTAAGGCATAAAAATTATTTAGCATAACTTTTGTTTGGCAGAATATTTACGTGTCCGAATTTACAATGGCATACTTTTATCTTGGCAGAATTTTGTTTCGCATAATTACCTTTGCCATAATTAATATTATGCATAATTTTGTTTAGCATAACATTTATTTAGAGATACGATTATTTGGTATGGGTGCATATTTGAACATCAAAAATTAAAATAGATGTATCTTCTTGTAAAAATTAGTGTTCAAAACATCAAAAACTTATAATATATGGAATAAAACTGATAATTTAAATAAAGTAAATTTATGCTGTCGAATGGTTAGATAACCTACGTGCAATGTATTTAAAATCGAATGGTCTGCAAAAGTGACATAGAATGTTCTAAATATAGCATGTATTGGTAGCATTTTCAATATTAAATTAAATTTGTGTCATAAAAAGTCAATATGTTGTGCTGCAAATCAATATTTTGTGACAGAAACGAATCGCTGCGAAACCGACTTTACGCAGTCTTGTCTGCCCTACCCCTAGAGTGTAATTTAAACCCGCGTAGGCGCGGAGGGGTAGGGCGGCCCGCGAGCTGAGGAGCAGGTGGTTTGAAGGCAGCTTCGGCTTGCTGGCCGGCTTCGCCGGCCAGCCTCAGCCGCGGTGGTGAGCGTTAAAACCATCTGTGACGATAAGCTCGCGTGGCATCGCCCAAACCCCGCAGCGCCGGAGCCGTGACAGAAACAATGCTTGCTGCATGTTGCATGCCTGCTTGCATGCTGCATGCCTGCTGCATGTTGCATGCCTGCTTGCATGCTGCATGCATGCTGCATGTTGCATGCCTGCTTGCATGCTACATGCATGCTGCATGCATGCTTTCACAATCAACTGTTTTATTGAGTAAATACATGCAGAATCAACTGTTTTATTGAATAATGATAATTAAATAATAAATAAAACAAAATATATAGACAATTTAGGTCAAACTAATCTTAAATTAGCTCCAATTGCCTTCAAAAATCCAGTTTCAGTGTAATCCGACTGATTATTTAATATAATTTCTATGCGACATTTCTTATCCAAAACTTTTTTTCTTTTTGCTGGTATTGGGGCACCTGTACCTAGTTCTGTCAAAATCAGTTCTGCCTTTTAATGACTATCGATATAAAATGTATGCCAAAAGACGATTCTGACTGTGAATTTTCTGCGATATGATGGTTCTGCTTTTTAATTATTATGGATATAAACAGTATGCCTAAAGATGATTCTGACTAACAAAATTATGAGTTTTGAATGTATGACAACTGAGTGTATGCGAAATGATTTTCTGCGAAATGAAGTTTATGCTATCCGTTGTTATGCAAAACAATATTATGACGTAAAAAGTTCTGCTATAAAAGGTAGACCCATAATTAAACTTAGTGTAACGGGAATACTCAAAAACACGATCTTAAACTAAAAAACAGTAAAAGAGCTTAGTGAGTAGTTTGGCCTCGGTTTTATATTTTAGTAAAATAGTGCACTATTCAGTAATAAATAGTAGGAATTAAACGTTATAAACACCCAATGTGTTTAAAACGGTTCATGAAATCAAAAATCACATGATTGACTAAATATTTTTATTACTGTAAGTCTAATAATATTGAACAATAAAGGTGTACAATAAAGAGGAATACTCTCTTCTTCTTCTTCTTCTAATAGGATTTCAATTTCACAATATTAGGTAGGTACAACATGTGCACAACAGCCAACAATGTCATCGCAGTCGCACATTGCGTTGAAATCTTACTGGACAATTAACACATCATCCTTCTGGAGTAAATGCTGCACCGTCTTGAATATTCCATATTCATTAAAATCCTTCAATTATAACACACAGGAAAACAGAAACATCAATTTCATGGAATTCGAAAGAAACGGATTATATAATGAATGACGTGTTGTTGTCACTTGTCTTCTGACAGTGCCAGATAGTGCTGCGGCTTGATTTAATGTAACTCGTTAATCTAAATTAACTACTACAATATAATATAGGGTAAATAAAATAAAGGCTAGAGTTCATTTTCTCTCGATGTGCCAGTTGATGTAGTCGCTATTAGATAAATATCACCAACATGACCAACACAGCTCCACTAGTTAACTGTCATTCTTAATTATATAATAAATACGTAGGTAGGTAATAAAGTATTATTAAAAATAGGTAAATAATACACTACACCAACAGCTTCTATGTATAATTAATTTTAAGTACTATAGATCACAATAGTCTCAGTCTTACACAGTCGCCAATTATAGATTTACCAACAGTCTCAGATATAAATGATTACTTCGTGTGATATCAACGTGATGGTGATATTAACCAACATAATACTGTGATGAAAATACAGTTCTGTACTACAGTGGGTTACTGCTGTCAGTTGATAACGTGTAGGTTGTTTTATTCTGGATCTTGATATGATTATTGACGGCACGGTTGGCGCAGTGGTTAAGCGATTGACTGCTGCGCTGCGTGTCGCGGGTTCGATTCCCGCACGGAACAAATATTTGTATACCTACATGTATTTGTTCCGAGTCTGGGTGTTTTTCTATCTACAATATGTATGTATATACAAAAAAAAAAATTGTATATAAGTAGTTTATCAGCCATCTTGTTACCATAACACAAGCATTAGGTTGCTTAGCTTGGGACAAATGGTGCTGTGTGAAATGTCCAGGGATTTATTTATTATTACCCTTAATTAAATGTAAACATATAAATTATATTTTTAAATATTAGAATATAAAAGATAAAAAAACATTTAAAAATATAAAAAATAGTAGCCCACCGGTATCGGGAACAGGGTCCAAGCTACCGGCGGTCAGGGCTCCAGAGAGAGGAACCTCCTGACAATGCGAGCCGTGTCCAGAAGTACCGCTTTCTGAATCAAGCCCTTGATCCAGCTGCCCAACGAGAGCCTCCTCAGGTGTTGGTCGAGGCTCTTGGCTATTAAGCCATTGGCTGACACGACTATCGGCACAATGATTGCTGAGTCCACATCCCACATGTCGACAACCTCGCGAGCCAAGTCAAGATACTTGATTTGTTTATCTTTCTCGGCTTTCACGAGGTTCTCATCATGCGGGACGGTTATGTCAACAATCATTGCGCGCCGCTCTGATCGATCCACCACCACTATATCAGGCTTATTGGCAACAATAGTCCTGTCAGTGATGATGGATCGATCCCAGTACCATGTGATATTTCCATTTTCGAGAACTGGGTCGGGCACATACCTGTAGTACGGGACCTCAGATTCCACAAGGCTGTATTTCAGAGCAAGTTGCTGATGGATTATCCTGGCTACAAGGTTGTGTCTATGCAAGTACTCTCCGTTAGCTAGACGAGAACACCCGGAGATAATATGCCTGATTGATTCTCCCGGTCGGTGGCATGCCCGACAGATGTCAACCGAGCCGTCTTTCACAATATATCTCCGGTAATTGTTCGTCATCATAACTTCGTCCATAATTGCACAGACAAAACCTTCGGTTTCTCCAAAGAGGTCACCGAAACGCAGCCAGGCTACGGACGCTAATAGATCTACATCGGGTCCATGTAGGGCCCGGTAAAAGCGTCCGTGAAGCTCCTTACTCTGCCATACTTCCATGCGATCATTAGTATCAAGCACTACTGGCTTGCGCCAGTTCTCTTTAGCCAAGGAGAGCGGGGTGAGGCCCTTGTCCACCTCGACCACATCTCGATGCATCCCCACGTCGGTTTCTAGGAAATATTCCCTGAGACTGCATATCTCGCGATTGTGGAGGGTCTTAGCGTTTAAAAAGCCTCGACCTCCACACTTTCGCGGGATATACAGCCTCATTACCGATGACCGTGGGTGATGCATTCGATTTGCATATTTATTTCCTTTATTTAAATGTAAACATATAAATTATATTTTTAAATATTAGAATATAAAAGATAAAAAAACATTTAAAAATATAAAAAATAGTAGCCCACCGGTATCGGGAACAGGGTCCAAGCTACCGGCGGTCAGGGCTCCAGAGAGAGGAACCTCCTGACAATGCGAGCCGTGTCCAGAAGTACCGCTTTCTGAATCAAGCCCTTGATCCAGCTGCCCAACGAGAGCCTCCTCAGGTGTTGGTCGAGGCTCTTGGCTATTAAGCCATTGGCTGTCACGACTATCGGCACAATGATCGCTGAGTCCACATCCCACATGTCAACAACCTCGCGAGCCAAGTCAAGATACTTGATTTGTTTATCTTTCTCGGCTTTCACGAGGTTCTCATCATGCGGGACGGTTATGTCAACAATCATTGCACGCCGCTCTGATCGATCCACCACCACTATATCAGGCTTATTGGCAACAATAGTCCTGTCAGTGATGATGGATCGATCCCAGTACAATGTGATATTTCCATTTTCGAGAACTGGGTCGGGCACATACCTGTAGTACGGCACCTCCGATTCCACAAGGTTGTATTTCAGAGCAAGTTGCTGATGTATTATCCTAGCTACAAGGTTGTGTCTATGCAAGTACTCTCCGTTAGCTAGACGAGAACACCCGGAGATAATATGCCTGATTGATTCCCCCGGCCGGTGGCATGCCCGACAGATGTCAACCGTGCCGTCTTTCACAATAAATCTCCGGTAATTGTTCGTCATCATAACTTCGTCCATAATTGCACAGACAAAACCTTCGGTTTCTCCAAAGAGGTCACCGAACCGCAGCCAGGCTACGGACGCTAGTAAATCTACATCGGGTCCATGTAGGGCCCGGTAAAAGCGTCCGTGAAGCTCCTTACTTTGCCATACTTCCATGCGATCATTGGTGTCAAGCACTACTGGCTTGCGCCAGTTCTCTTTAGCCAAGGAGAGCGGGGTGAGGCCCTTGTCCACCGCGACTACATCTCGATGCATCCCCACGTCGGTTTCTAGGAAATATTCCCTGAGACTGCATATCTTGCGATTGTGGAGGGTCTTAGCGTTTAAAAAGCCTCGACCTCCACACTTTCGCGGGATATACAGCCTCATTACCGATGACCGTGGGTGATGCAATCGATTTGCGGTCAATAGCGTCCGGACCCTCCTATCCAGGGCGTCTAGTTCGGTTTGAGTCCATTTGAGTATGCCGAAAGAGTACATCAAAACCGGCATGACCCAACTGTTGAAGGCACGCACCTTGTTTCCGCCTGATAGAAGACTATTAAGTACTTTTTTCAGGCGGCCAAAGAAGCGCTCCTTCAACGATTGCTTCATGTCAGTAACATTGATGCCTAACGCTTCCGACATACCCAAATACTTATAGGTTTCGGATGCGGAGAGGGCTCTAAGGTTTGTGGAATCCGAGAGTTGAGTTCCCACGGATTCCACAATCTCCCCTCGCTTTACATGCATGACCGCACATTTGTCCACACCAAATTCCATCCTGATGGCGCTACTGAAGGTTTCAGTAATTTTCAGTAGCTCCATCAGTTGCAAATTGTTGGGGGCAAAGAGTTTTAGGTCATCCATGTAGAGGAGGTGAGATATAACCTGACCACCTCTCCTCAACCGATAGCCTAGACCTGAATCTTCAAGCAGCGTGCTTAGAGGATTCAAGGCTAAGCAGAACCAAAGCGGACTCAAACTGTCGCCCTGGAATATGCCTCGCTCGATCCTTATCGGCTCGCTATTCCTCTGGATATTTCGACATCCTGGATAGCGAAGGACCGTCCTCCATTGCCCCATACACGTCATCAGGAAGGTGCGCAGAGTTGTATCTACTTTATACAACTCCAGCACCCTCATGAGCCATGTATGTGGTACCGAGTCATAGGCCTTCTTATAATCTATCCAACATGTCGACAGATCCTTTCGGGAACGACGAACCTGTTGGCTAATGGCCATATCAATGAGGAGTAGCTCCTTAGTACCGCGGGACCCATTCTTACATCCATTTTGAGAGGCAGACATAATGGAGTTGGTGTCTGCATATTTATTATTATTATTATTATTATTTCCTTTAAGTTTTTTTCTTGTATGCATTTCAAACGTAAGAAGCTGCTAGGTTCAATGGAATGGATTAGATACAACTTGAATTGAGTTTTCAAATTATGTAATCGAGACTATCGAGTGCCTGACCATGACTGAGTAACAACACTAGAGTCAAATTGACAAGAAACCAAAAACTACAATCCGTTTCACGATGAATTTTACACTACTTTACGCGAGAGTAAGCAAATTTAAAAATGAGATTAAACACAGGAGCAGCTGCTGCAGCGTCAATGATAAATTGTTTTACTTAATAAAAATAGATTTGGTTACCACCTCGAACTGTAATTAGGTAGGTATATAATTTTTTTTTAATGTGAAATCGTTAAATTTGCTTCAATACACGTATTTATTACACTAACGACCATATCGGGAATTGAATCAATTGAGTAGGTACCTTATCAATACATTTTCTTTTTATTTCGATTTCGTGATCCCGGTTAGGCTTTATTTAAAAAAATTACCGTTTTAAATGATAAATTGGTTACTTTTTTAAGACTTATTGTAGCACTCCTAACTCAGGTTACATGAAGGTTAGATTTTGGTGTAAGGCTTGCACACAATGTAGTTTATCCGCGCCATCGATGCGCGTTTAGACGCCACGAAAAAAGAGACGTCGTGGAGGCGCTTGAAAAACTAAGTAGTACGATTAATAGACGTTACAATACAAGGAGGGCAAAAATAGTATATTCTCTCTTTTCCACATTAGCTTGCTATGTTCCCGTGTTTGGGTGGATTTGTTATACATAAATGCAATTTCTATATGATTATTTAAGAACTCCCGGCGAAGCAGTTGGGTCATACTAACACGATGACTTGTTCATGTTTCACTAAAAATAAATTCACCACATTCATTCTAATTACTTAATCTCTGAAGCGACATTCCAATTAAAAATGCGTGAAGTAATTACACCATTATGTTAATTACACCATTAGTTAATTATTACATTACTAATGAATTAGGCGTCTAGGGTTAGGGTTTCCGTCAGCAGGTCGACGGAGCCCCCGCTACGCGGGGCTCCTATTTCTGTCTGCAGGGTTTAAAGGAACCTAACCAACTGAACCTCGGGGTGCCCCTGACGTCGACCGCCTAGGGATAGGGTATCCGTCAGCAGGTACCCTAGACGCCTAATTCATTAGTAATGTTTTTTTCTGCATTACATTACACCAATTGAATACTCGATAAAATACATGGTTATACCATCTGAACATTACATCAAATGAACATTATACCTTTTGATCATTAGCGCAAATGTTGTTATAGCAAATAAATATTCGATGAACTGAAAATTCTGTCAAACGATATTATACAAACTGATGATTTTCTTAAACGTTGTTCGATTTAGTAATATTATATCAAACGTTGTTCTATCAAACAAGGGTGAACCTAATCCCACATTATGTGAGACAATTTTATGTTTTACAAGGCCCCAGATCAATTTAATAGGGTTTAGTTCCCAGTGACAAGTTGGAAGCTTTACTACTGTGTGACTGTGTCCCACAAATCCAAGTTCTCTAACCACAGGCAAAATGAGTTGGTGATGAGTGAGTTGGTGTTCTAAAGAAAAACCAAAAAAATAACCAGAATCAAAAATTTTAATCAGCATAAAAAATGTTTTCCTCTAAGTAGTCCACGCCCGAAAACTCTTCATCCATGTCTTGGTGTGAGCTTTCACCAAAACTCTGCTGGCTATGTTCAGATGTGTCACTGTTGCTGCTTTCACCTTGTAGGTTTACGATATTTTTTTCAATGTCACTATACACAGTTTGCCCGCTTCGAAAATAACCTTTTTCTATTTTCATGACATGTTGACATGAATTTTTCCAGTCGTCAACTGAAATGGTCTGAAACGCTTGTTCAGTCACTGCCTAGAACAATAAAATAAAAACAACTAAACATTTGCAATTACTTATTGTAATGAATTAAAAATATAGCCTTGTAGTACTGATGGATTTACCTAAAAAAATACTATAGTTATTTTTGTTCGGTGATTTATTTTATGCAATATTAACAAAAAGTATCAAAATTATACGAACGCGCTGCATTCCGAATGTATTTTGTAAACATAACCTCAAATTCGTGAATGTACATTTCAATAATTGTATGAAAGCTTTATAATAGATATTGCACCTTGAAATACACACATTAGATCTGATTACATGTATAAAATATAATTTTACCTGTCATTTCAGCGGTTCTTTTGTACACATCGTTAAAATCGGATAAAATTTGTCCGGCCTCGAGTTCCGACAAACATCTCACGTACACTTATAAATTATTGCTCTTGCGGAGCTGCGAATAACAGATCTGTTCATTATGAACACAATGGGTCACCAGTATCACCACGATAAAGCAGATAAATAAATAATAAACACGAGAAACAGTCACCGATTACAAGAAATGACAGAATATGTACCTTACTCGACGAGGCAGAGCGAGTGTTGCCAATGATTAAATATTTTAGTTCCGTTTTAGGACTTTCTTGCCAAACTGTTGTAAATTGAAAGTTTTCTTAAAAGGTCATAGTAAGCCCCCAGACATGACTCTATATTTATGAAATTATCGTTCACGTCCGTAGACAGAGACTACAGAGAGACCCCGTCTGGCCCTGTCTAGATTTTTTTATTTTTATTCTAACATATTCTAAAACTGGGCAGTGTTGTATTGCACTATTTTAGATTGATACGCAAGTGCCATACATTTATTTTGAGTAAACTGCCAAGAAAAACATAAAAAGTAAAAAAAAAAATAGTAACATGAACTTTACGGCGCTTTATTTCTAAAGTACAGACGCCAGCACACCAAACTACTACAATCTGTCAAATTTCTTCAATAGACTTTCAACTGTATCGCTAAAGCATTAGGTTCAAGGTTGATTGGGAAAATTTGACAGTTTCGGGTAGCTTGACCTGCTGGCGTCTGTACAGACGCCAGCACATCAAGCTACTACAATCTGTCAAAGGGGTTTGGGTAATTTTGTATGAACCAGTGGCATGTTTTTTTTTTTTGAGCGGCCTCTTAATTTATTGTTGCTAACGTATAGTGATATATATAATAATAATGACTCATAAAATAACTTTGCCCTAAGTAATATCGGAGCTGAAATATATGATATCGAAGTAGGAAGAATTTCAACATCATGTCGTCTAAATAAAGACGTAACCACGTATATGTATTGTGAAAAAATACAGCACACATGGCACAATACATACATTCATAAACTTACGCATGTTATTGGAGGAGTATGTACGGTATTATTATACAACAATTGAATAAAAAACATGATTACTATAAAATCACTACCTATATTTTTACACAAACCTCAATTACTTAAATAGATATAAAACGACTTTTCGGGTGTTTTATGGTTCTTCTTCTAAATCATGCCTGATTATTTGGTCGAGGAACTGCGCTGGAGGAGACAGATTTTCTTGATATCTCCCCCACCCTAAATACCATATGATAGCCATAATGTGGGAACATCAACCTAGTGTGCGTTTCCCTACAATACACGAACAATAATGTCTTATTATGACATTTATTCCCTGGCACCCTCGTTGTATCAAAATACACACATAGTATATTCTGCTAGATACATGACGGGACTGTATCCTTCCCCTCAGCAGCCATGGATCCTGATACTCGGGATTCCGTCTTCTAAACTCGTTTATATGGGGCTCCATAAATATTTCTACGTTCCGTTTTTGATATGCTCACCATAATAGCTGCGGGCTTGATGAATTTGGTAAGTACCCAAAGCATATATGATGAGGTCATCCGCACTCAATACTGGAAATTCATCGCCATCAGGGATTACAGCATTTATAGGCTGAAAATGAGCTCGTCTTCGATTAAGATTATTATCTCAGACATATTCACCTAGCCGATTTTGATCATAATTATTTTCTGTTAGTCTACTTATTATTTCATTGACTAGTCTGTGATCGGTCAAAGGCGCACCGAAAGCATTTAGTAGTCCTCCTGCAATTTTAATTTCATCAAATAAGTGCGACGCAGCGACATTAAAGTTTTGAGATCGTAGTTGACGAAATTGATTTTTTAATCTACCGTTTACTGTTTCTACGACCCAGCGACACATTGTAACTTTCCTAGACTCATTAGCCTGCTGTACAGTCAGCTGGTGTTCTGCTTCATCTTTTGTGGCTGGCATGTGTGTTCGGTACCCACGGGACTCCACTGTTTCTATGCAGTCTCTGAAGCCTCTGTCCAAGATTAGCACATCGTCTGTGTGGAAGTACGGACGCCAGCACATCAAGTTACTACAATCTGTCAAATTTCTTTAATAGATTTTCAACTTTATCGCTAAAGCATTAAAGTTTAAGGTTGATTGGGAAAATTTGACAGTTTCGGGTAGCTTGACCTGCTGGCGTCTGTACCAATGAAACGGATCAGTGTGATTGTTCATAATCTCCGACAAAATGATAGCATCAGACTTAATTGGTTCGTATAATCCATAGATATCAATTATATGACCATCGGGGCAAACTAACAGAAATGGTTTCAGTAGGTGACGGAATTTATGAAGGCTATAAGATTTTCTTTGAAAATAGTAGTTACTGCTTTTTTGCAAGTAAACGTATGTGCCGTCTAGTATAATAACGGCTCTACGATCACCTATAGGGGCATCTGGATTTCCAAATAGAGCATTTGGAATGGATAGACACTTTTACCCAAACCCCTTTCTTTAATACATTTCAACGTTATTGCTAAAACATTAAGGTTCAAGGTTGATTGGGAAAATTTGACTGTTTCGGGTAGCTTGACCTGCTGGCCTCTGTACATACAACGCCCACACACGTAGACAGACATACAGACACAGATTACCGAACACACAAACAGGTTATAACGTAGGTATTTTTTTTTGACAAATAATGGTTTTCGGAGGATATAAATTCATGAGCAGCATTAGAGCAGGAACAGTGGTTGTCACTAGGCTACTAGAACTAGGAAGCCGTTAACACTGCGTAACGGCCTGGTCTAACGAGTTTGAGTGTTGCTGTTGAGTTACGGGACGTGTGTGGGTTCGAATCCGGGCAGGCGCTAATAAATTAAAGATTAAACTACGAAACTGGCGGACTAGGGGGTGGAGGGGGGAAAAGGGCAGTCCTCCTCGACATAAATCAAGAGTAATTACTAATTCCATGGATGCAGCCCGTTCCGAAATATCAGTAAATATCAATAGTACTTACTAATTCCATGGATTGGATCGGTTTTCGCTCGGCGCGCCGCCATTTTTGTTACTTTATTGATTGACGTCGAGTGTGTTGATTAAATTCAACACAGTGCTGATTATTTTTTCGTAATTTTTCGAAAAGTGAACAAAATAAGTGCTTCTAAACCGATCAAGATATTTCAGCAAGTCATTAAAATGGCCTTCAATAAACAATGTGAGTTAAAATGTGTGAATTACCCCTCCGAACCTAGCTTTGTAACCTGGCAAAATGAAATTAAATTGAAAATAGTATTTTTACAGTATCTATGAGTATGTAGCCGTGTTCTTAAAATGAATAGCACTAAAATGGTTATTAGATACGAACTCCGTATTGCATTATATGACCCTTTGACTATATGCTCAATTTTGAGACACTAATGACTAACAATGCTCAGTAGTAACACCTGCATCGATAATTTTGCACATAGTTCTAAAAGGGGTTGTAAAGCTGAAATCATAGATCTAGCATTATACTCTTTGGATCTAGCCCTCTCAGATCACACATGTCAAATAATGAAAGTTCCTATAAAAATAATTTGCAAATTACAACTTTGGAAATGTAAAAAGAAAGACTACTCTGAAGATAATTTGATTAAATTTAAAAATCTCTTAGGCAGTTTATCTTTCGTAATGCTAAAGATGCAAACGTGTCTTTTGAAGCCTTCATGAACGATTTCTTATTATTATATAAATTATGCTTTCCAGAAAAGATAGTACATATCAAATTAAATAGAAAAACTAAGTGGATATCTCGAGGGATAAAGATATGCAGCCAGAAACAAAGACACTTACTTTGGAAATATCGATTTGACCCTAGCTCAACAAATAAGGTTAATCTAAGAAAATACTCCACTCTCTGTAAAAAAAGTTATAAAACTGACTCAGAAAGCCCAAAACAATTATTTTATAAGCTCTTCTCAGAATAAATCTAAAGCCGCTTGGCAAGTTATTGATAAATCTAAAACATGCTTACCACAGGAACAAATTATGACTTTAAACAGAGGCAATTTGACTTTTACACGCCCCATTGACATTGCTAATGAATTTAATAATTACTTTATTGACACAATTGAAAATAAAATAAATTATGATAAGATTAACGGTAATATTTTTGATAATCTTTCAACACAATCATTATTTATATCACCGGTTTCGAAAAATGACATTATAAAAATTATCTCTAATTTAAAAAATAAGAATACTGTTGGTTGGGATGGCATTTCTACTAAGGTCCTAAAGTATGTAAAGGAAGATTTAGCACAGCCATTAGTTCACATTATTAACCTCTGTATTGCTGATGGCATATTTCCAAACAGCTTAAAAAAAGCTATTATTAAACCTTTACTTAAAAAAAAGGTGACAAAACGAATATGAAAAACGATAGACCCATTGCAAAAATTTCGGTCTTGTCCAAAATTTTTGAGAACGTTATATACAACTCCATGTACACTTGGCTACACATCAAGCTATGCATTTCCAGTTTTAGCTGACCTCGTATTGTATAGGTTTTTCGTACAATCAGAAGGCAGCTTATACTGGTTTTGTATAGCTTGATGTGTAGCCGTGCGTACACATATTTTGAAAAATATAACTTATTTTGCAATGAACAGAAAGGTTTTTGCAAAAACATAAATATTAACTTGGCACTGTTTGATTTAATTAATAATATTATGACATCAGTTGATAAAAATACTCCAATTTGTACTATTTACACTGATATGACGAAAGCTTTTGATTATGTTGACCATGGGATATTGCTACAAAAGCTATATGGCTATGGCGTAAGGGGAAATATCCTAAAATTGATAGAATTATATTTAACTGATAGAGCACCGAAATCTCTCGATTATGTCCCAAAACAAAATTAGAAACTGTTTACTACTCAAAACAAAGAGCCATAAAATATGGCGTACCACAAGGTGGTGTGTTGGCACCACCTCTATTTCTGATTTACATCAATGATCTCCCAAAAATAATTCAACATAAGATGGTTCTTTTTGCAGAAAACAGCACAGCTATAATAGAACGCAATAACATAAATAATTATGAAAATGATATTGATTAATCTTTAACTAAAATAATAAACTGGCTTAATGATAATAATTTGAAAATGAACCTAAACAAAACCAACATCATGCAATACCATCAGCGCCGTGAAAATAATAACATTAATATCACATATAAAGACCATAAAATTCAGGAAGTTGATAATTGATAAGAAATTGACCTGGAACACTCATACTGACATAATATGTAAACGACTAAGTAAATCTGCGTATGCACTATTCCAACTTTCAAAAAAGGTTAATATTGAGACATTGCTAATAGCATACCATGGACTTGTAGGTTCTGTTTTACGGTATGGTATTATTTTCTGGGGGCAGTCGGCTAATAGGGAGGTTGTATTTAGGATGCAGAAACGCTGTGTGAGGTCTATGTGTCGTCTAAAAACGACAGATAGCTGCATTCCGTATTTCAAAAAACTAAAAATATTGACACTGCCAGCAATGTATATAATGGAAACTGCATTGTTTGTAAAAAAAAAAAAACCATTTATTTGTCAGCTTATCGGCAGTCAGAAGAAATCCATTGCATACTCAATACTGTAACAAACTATGTACAGTTAAATGTAAAACAGCCTTAATGCGTAAAAGCTTTTTCGGCAATGCTCCAAAAATGTATATTACAATACCAGATGCCATTAAAAATGTGCCATTAATAAAATTCAAAAACGCACTTAACCGATTCATTGCCACCTTCATTTTCGTGAACATTTCAGCCAGGCCCCATTCATTGGTCGGTGGCTCACCATTTGAGTCATCGGCCTCCCTGAAGGATGACTCAACTGATGAGTCATTGGCTCCTTGTAATGATTTAATGCTTTTCGCCATCATTCGAGCCAGTCTGACAACCAGAAACGTGTTACTGTGTTCTCCTATTCGAATTTGTGGATATTAAAAGTGAATATGGCGTTTCAAGGTAGTATTTTTTGATTTTAATGAAATATTGCAGAGGTAGTAAACATTTTTGTAACCTTACCTACATGTATTCAATCATTATTTATTATTGTAATATAATTTGTAGATAATCAGGACTACGACGATTTTACTGAATGTAGCCAGGCAATGTTTACTGATTTCCATGATCAACAACATGAAGATAAAGAAAATCAAGGTTTTCCAAGCTGTAGTCAATCGATTTTACAAAAAAGTATACCAAAGAAGCGTCCATTCACTGAATCTCGTAATAGTTGCAATGTAGTTTCTAACAACAGTTCAGATACTAGCATTGAAGAAATTTTGGACTCTGATGAAAACGAAGATATTAAAAGAAAAAAAAATAGTTTTCATATGAATGAAAATAAAATGAAAAATGCGCTAGAGGCACTAGGCACTGTTATGGAATTTTGAGCGCTAAAACATCAAGAAATGCACTAGATCTAGTGCCGAAAGCACTAAGTTGGCAACATTGCACATTCTTGCCGAATAGAATAGTTAATAATAGTTCATAATACACGCTACCGCAAGATGGAGACGCATTCGCATGTGGCGCTAGTGGTGCAGCGTAATGTTGCCATGTTAAATGTATTTTTGCGTCATTTGTTAGGCTGTTTGTAATATAATCTTATTAGAGAAATACCTGTATAAAAATATACAGATAGTATGTATAAAAATCGAAGTAGATAGATTTAACTTCACCCATGTGCACATAACATTTCGGCCCATAACGTGTCGGCACACGTTTGACTCAACTATTGAGTCATTGGCCATGAATCGGCCACCTCGGCTATCGGCTAACAAAAGGTTTATGACACCTTACTATTAAAAATATTCTGTAAAATGAAGGGCCAGGTCTGATATTCACGGAAATGTTTAATGAGATCTGAAAAATGGTAGTTTAAGTGATATTTTTTTTTTAATATCCGTTTTTATACAATTTTGGTTTGACTCACCAATTGAGCCATCGGCCTTCCTAAAGGTTTTTTAATGACCCAACTGTTGAGTCATTGGCCATGAATCGGTTAATAGCCCGGTACACAAACATTTGACTAATACCAAGCGTATGGAGAGTTTTAAAAATTGCATTTGGCTCCATACCAACTTTGTGTAATGCAATCACAGCGATTCGGTTCTCTTTATCACCCCACTCCATTTTAATATCGCAAAATATTGTACAATGTATTGGCGCCAAAATTAGAAAACTCAATGAACAATCATATAAAAATGACAGATTCCAAATTCAAATGTCAAATCAAAATCTTTCTTATTTTTAATTGTAACAGTATTTATGGCCAGACTGTGTATATTTTTGCCATAGTATGTTCTTGTTATTTATCTCTTCTAATAGTTCTTTTTTAATCCAGTCTTGCCGCGGAGCATTCAAAAGTTTAAATTTTGTGATTCTGCACTTATTTAAGCAGGATTGTAATTTGCCTGCCAATTTATCATACTCTACGTCTTCATGATTTTTAGGATAATCATCCAGACATCGATAAAGTTTATTGAAGTCTAGTGCGTTGTATTTCTGTTTTATGATAGGTGGTGGTTGGTATTGCTTTATCTCTAAAAGTAATTGTTTGTGGTCAGACATTGAAGATTCCATAGTGACAATAAGAAAATTATTTTCACTTAAGTTACAAGAAAAATTGTCTTGCTTATGGTTGTTTCGCGGGTACAGTGTTTTGGACTCATTTTGTTCAGGGTTTTGTAGTTGTACTCTTTTGAAACGTTCTTATACTTGCGTTTTGCTAAGTCCGGATTGAGTAAGTTTAGGTTGTAATCGTAATCTATTTTTAATACGCCAAAGTCATCCTTCTGCGTAAGCTGCAAGAGCTAGGAATTCGCGATAACTTGCTTAGATGGTTCGAGTCATAACTTAGGAATCGGTCTCAAATTGTTGCATTGGGCAGAGTAAGGTCTAACTACGTAACTATACCATCTGGTGTGCCACAGGGCTCAATTTTGGCACCTCTTTTATACTCTGCCTACCTATGCGAATAATACCTATATTATCAATAGAATCAATGTGAACGTAAGCTAATGTCAGACTAACCTTTACTAGGAAGCGAAATCTCATTAACCACAGCTACAGTCTTAGTGGTGTTAATATGGTACGTTGCAATGTTATTAGGGATTTTGGTGTCGTCCTGGACTCAATGCTTCTGTGTTCGGAGCATGTGTCCTATATCGTCGACAAAGCATACAAAAACCTGGGATTTATTAAGCGTACATGTAAATTATTTACTGATATAAATTGCATCAATGTACTTTATTTTGCGTACATACGCAGTATTTTAGAATACTGCAGTAATATCTGGAATCCGCACTACTTGGTTTATGTACAGCAAATAGAATCAATACAATCTAAATTCGTTAAATATATTAGCTATCGCACTGGATTCAGGTCAACAGATTATCTGCAGTCATGCAAACACCATAATGTGCTACCACTCGAGAGCAGACGTATAATTCTGGACATGCTGTTTCTTTATAATATCTGTAGTGGGAACGTTGACAGTACCGTTTTAAATAACTTAATATTATAAGATTAAGTGCTCCGTCTCGACGGACTAGTCACACGCAGTTAGTCGATGTGCCACACAGTGGTACAAACTACGCTCAAAATTCAGTCATTGCTAGGATGCTAAGTAATTTTAACAAGAGATTCTCACATCTTGATATATTTAATACCAAGAAAGGTATATTCAGAAAACAATTAATAACGTCAGTGTGTGACGAACTGACAAATAAATCTAATTAAATTAAACTGAGTAGAAGGTATACAGACAATCACTACATACCACTATAGCACATTCGCACACCCATTCGCAACTCCTCATGCACTAGGTATGCAACTAGGTTTTTGTTCGAAATTGAGTGTCTAGGAGTCTACACACTCAATTTCGAACAAAAACCTAGTTCAGCCTATTACAAACATTTTAAAACAAAAAATTGTCAAATCGATCCAGCCCTTTTCAAGTGATGAGCTTACCAACGAACAGCATTTCATTTTTATTAGATTTGTAACAGTTTGTAATTGATTAATCGAAAGTCATTTACAAAACTAATTTGATTTTTGATATTTTTCGCTGAGCTGATTCTACAATACAGATAAGTAACCAAGTATAATCAAGTATTATGCACAGTGCAATACAGCAATTTTTTTTTGTTTTTTACAGATAACACTAGATTCTCCGGGCGCTTCAACTCACCGGGACAATTTGTAGCTGCTGGGGAGGTAAATTCAATCAAATAGAATTTTTATTTATCCACTGAACGTCTGAACGGATGGTAAAAAATAAATGATAAGTAGACTCTTTTATTAATTGTTGTACATTGCAGTTAATGTTAATAGTACTTAATATTATGTATTTTAATAAATATAGGTTTGTATTGTTAATACTTACACTTATTTTTTCTTGAATTACTTTTAAGAATGGAAAGGGTTACAAAAAAATGTATATAAGTAGCTGTCTTGCAAGCCTCAAGTTGCTAGCGAGATAGCAGAGAATCCTGGGTTTGACTTTCTAAACAGGCATAGTGCTATTGAGGTTTTCTGAAAGGGAACGCTTAATAGCAGCCTTGAACTTAGAATCTTACCTTGCAGTAGCCTGTCCTATTACGTGAGGCTAATAACATTATAGACATTACTAAAAAGTTTAATATTTACAGAAGTGATTTATTTTTATATTTTGTCAATTTTATTGCCACTCGACAAAGCGTAATAAAATAATTTATATAAATTCGTAATGTCTGTTACCACAGTGCTTTGGCGAGCCGCGAGAGCCCTGGTACTGGCCACATAAAGTCTTCAGCTACCCTCTGACTGAGCTCAAGTCCTGCACATCTTCTCCTAACATCGTATGAGATCAAAGCAAACCAGAAACTTGCTCACCGTCTCTTACGATGTTTGGTATCCACCAGGGCTTTGCAATGTTGAATGATTAACGCGCCTGTGGTGAGATGTTCACAAGGTGTCGATGCGAGACTCTCAGAGGATAGCTCTGTGGTTTGAGAAAGTAGTATGGTCACGAAGCAAATAATTCGTAAACATACAGCATTCTCTAGACTTAAGTAGACGTAAGCTGCTCCGGATTTCTAACATGTGACAACCCTCTGAAATTGTAACTATGAAATTTCTTGATGCAATAATACCGTATGGTCTCCAATTGGTGAAACGATGAGGTTGCAATTTTACTGGGTGACAGACATGATAGGAATATGGATGTTGATGGGTGATGTGAGCCCACCATCACTGAGTATGAGATGACGGAAAGTTGCTTTACTCCAAAATGTGCCTTGTTTCTACAATTTTATGTTTGCTCCTTAAATCCCAATGCTCTTTTTATTTGTTATCCGCGCACTTGTCTTTTAATTTATATCCCTCATTGGCTACATTTTCGGCAGCAGTATGCTGTTTCCTCGTACGTTTTAATTTGATGCGTTTGGATGCATGAATGTGCTAGCGAGTGAATGGTGGAGCGCATCTCCCACTCGGCTGAATGACGCCAGTTGGTGTCGGGCGGGCTGCAATCGGACATCGACTGGAAGCATTGGCAAGACCCTACACCAAAACACTGGTCATCAGTGAGTATCTTAACCTTTCTGCGTCGTCGGTGCAATATGTCCTGCATCCGATCCGCATACCACAAAATACGGTTCGCCACACTGTATGAGCTGCTTTCTAGTACGAACCCAAGTCGCACTTGTGTGTAATATATTGTCCGTCAGACCGTATTTTATCTGACGCGGATGGGAGTCGGTGCATGAGCGTTTAGCTCATTCAGCCACACGCTCATGCGCCGACTGTGCATGAGCGTTTGGATGGACGAGCTGACTGGACTGATTTTATCTGAATGTTATCGTCGTGGGCTTGTTGAAGGGTTATACCTAAGTAGACGTTGCGAATGCTTGGTGTCTCAATATGTACTATGTCGCTAGACGTTCGGGCAGTCGCCGCGCAAACAGCAGCAGCAACAGAACCTGCAGCCAGTTCAGGTGAGCCGAGTGTATAGAAATGCGACACTGTGTGACTCCTCGAACACCTTAAACGACTATTTGGAACTAGCGCTTGACAGTAACATACTATACTATACCCTTGTGATGTAACCCTTAGCTCCATGTCGTAGACACACCGAGTTCCCTCGCCATTCACGCTCGCAGTCTTTCCCGAATGTTTGTGCGATTACTCGCAGTGTTTAGTATAGAATATAGATGCTTATTTTAACAAATCTTTTATACAAGGCCTAGAAAAGTCCAACTTAAGTAAAGTCCAGGATATTAATTATCAATACAAAAAAGTTCAGTACGCTAAATCAATTAGTTGTTAATCATTCATGTTACAGCACGTAAAAGCATAATGATCTTAGCATAAATGTGAGGTGAACGTGTCTTAGTGCGTCTTTTATTTAACCGCAGCTGAAGGAAGACGACGTGAAGATGGACGACGTGGAGGCGGACGTGTCGGCGATGTCCAAGGACGACGACGTTAGCATGGCCTCGCGCCCACACTGGATGAAGAGCAAGCTGCCAGGAGGTGAGGCCGATATAACTGACTTCTGCAAACTAAATAATATAAATAAATTCTTTATTGGCATAAACTGGGTTACACAAAAAATGTGAAACCCTGACTTCAGAGCCATTGACATCTTCGAGTGAGGTTACAATTTAGCGAGTTTTATGCGACAAAGATTATAAAGTGATGGTACTTACCTAAAATTTAGTAGGTATAAAAACAAACTAAGTTTAAAATAAAATTAGAGTATAAACAAATTTAAATAAATACATTAGATCAAGATTAAAACAAAATTAAATTGAAACAATCAAAATCGTTACACAACTGATACACAGCTTTATCCAGTTTTTTTTTTAAATCAAAATATTTTATTTCACATAAACCAACATGGGCACTTATGAAACGTCAGAAGCTAGGTGCACGGTTCCAATTGGTCGTTTCCTATGGAGAAGAGCCGGCAAGAAATATTATGGTTACTCTTTTTAAAAAATAATTGGCTTTTACAATGTTTTCAAATTACAGTAGGAATAGTTTTGTTACTTGTTACTCCCATAAGTAACAAGTAACAAAACTATTTCTTTAAAACATCTAGAGTCATACTTTGGTAACGTCATTAGAAAATATCGTGCATATGTGTTAAAAACATATTGACAACATCTCTATTGGTTTGTACAGAAGCCAGCAGGTCAAGCTACCCGAAACTGTCAAATTTTCCCAATCAACCTTGAACCTAATGCTTTAGCAAAAAGTTGAAAATCTATTAAAGAAATTTGACAGATTGTAGAACCTTGATGTGCTGGCGTCTGTACTTTCAATACAACTTAGTCCAATATAATTTAGAGCATGTTGTTTTTACTCAACATTACTGTACTTTTCACCTCTGCTTACCCTTTAGAGAAATGCAGGCTTTATATTGTGTTATTTGGATTACAGTGAAGAAAGTGAGCAACAAAGAGCGTCGTCGTCGCCAGAACGAGAACCTGCGACGCCTGCTGACTCCTAAGAACGCACTCATGGTGCTCAATGAGATGATGCCCAACGAACAGGTGGCTAATGTTAGTGTTGAGGTCTTCCACCAGTCACCACTCACAGTGAACAGTCTGGGAAACGACTCCTCATAGTGTATACATACAGGAAGATTTTTAATCCCCATCCTAATTTTTACTAGGCGTTAGGTACTATTCAAACATTCCATTTGGAAAAAAAAGGTAGGTAAAATATTTACCAATTCAATTGGTATTATCAATTTAGCGTAGTTACTAAGTCAAACGTTGAATACTATGCTTGCCGCGTGTACTATGCTGAGTGAGAGCACCAGGCGAGCGGCTGCAGCGGGGATGAGTATCCGCGGGAGCTATCCACAAACGGTGACCTTTTTTTCGATAACATCTTGTTGCCATATCTCAATATTTTAGAACCGTGTGATACTAAAAGAAAAAACACGTATTTTTTATTTTCACGAAAGATCTTATCTTTGGATGGTGATTAACAATTCTTCCTGTGTAATATACATATACAGTCCGTTCACTCACTGTGAGGGAGGGAGCACGCCGCGCGAAGCGCATCTCAGTGCGGCTTTCAGTACAAAACACTGCGTTTCTTAAAATAAATTAAAAAATAATTAATCGAGAGACGCTCATCTCTGTCCGCTTTGATGCGCGTCGGACTAATGAAGTTTTTTTTACTTTATTTCAACATAAGGTTGATATTTGTTTGGCAGTGAAATATGGTCTTCGCTGCGCCTCACCACATACCCCGGCCCTTTATGATTATAATATCGCAGACTGTAGTAGAATGTCAACGCGCCAGAGTATCTAGCGTCTCACGCGTCTACATGCTTTCCCATTGCATTTGTCTACGAGTTTACATTTGTATTTTCCGCCAGCAATTCAAAGTAGAGCCTTCGGCCGCCAACCAGTTCTACAAGACGGCCAACGCGCACAACTTCTGCGCAGACCTCACTATCGATGGCAACAACTACAAAGGATACGGTAAGATCACATACATACATACTACGATTATTGACGCGCCTGATTTACATGCTGTGCTGGCTCGCTTCTTCGTCCCAGACAATTACTGCCGCGGCAGGATGCACAGGCTGATTGCGGTGCCTCCATGTCGCACAGTTGCGCGTGCTAAGTCCCAGCACCACGTACTCTGGTCGCACTTAGTGATCTCTTGGACTAATAATCCAACAAACGATCTGTTTGCGGACGAATGGACGAACGTTTTGTCCGCAGGTCAGAAGTACTGTGAGAAAGATTTATACGAGTAAAAGTATAGTTATCTTTTTTACCTGAACTCGATGTTATTATATTTTCTCTTTTATGTGTGTACTGTCTTTAATTTTTGTAATTCATTTTATACCGTTTTAATTAAAGAAAGAAAGAAATAAATACTAACATAATATTATAAATTCGAAACTGTATGTCTTACCTGTTTACACCTAAACGTCTGAACCGATCGTTATGGAATTTGACAGGTAGGTGTTAAGGTGCCTGAAGAAGGACATGGGCTACTCTAGCCTGGATATTTCCTCCAACCCTAGATTTCCGTACAGGCGTGATGTTAAATGCTATGTGGTTGTCCGTAGAAACCACTGATGAATAAAAATAAACTTGTTCAATTCCCTAGGTGACAACAAGCTAATGGCCCGCAACGCAGCCGCTGAGCAGGCGATACGAGATCTCATCATAAAGAAGATGACCAAATTGCCGACTAGTGATGGCAGTGAGTCCACTTATACCATTCTTACTTAGCTACGGCAATACTTGTTCGCACTTTACGAAAGTAGGTGTTCGTAGTAAGAAGTAGCTCAGTCGGCACGATTGAAATGATACCAACGGAAACACGTACCTACAGTGTGTTCCAAAAGTATCTGATGAAAGTGTAAACAAAGCCTGTTCAGATTAAATTGTTACGTAATTACGCATTCACTCAACAAATTGGATTAGTATGTAACACATTCGTCGTTAGGTTTCAACTTCATATTTGACCACTTTTAACACATTTTTTTTTTAAAACATGATTAAATTCATAAATTGTAATTGAAAAATTTATGATAACGTTTTTAAAATTAACCTTTTTTGTCAACTGGAAAACATCTTTAAAGTGATTTAAAATCAGAGTTTCGAGTTTCAGTACTTAAATAATCAAATTAAAGCACTCAATTTTTAAATGGCACTTGAGGTTGGCATTCTCAAGTAAGTTTTCAGATAGTACCTATCTTTTCTGATCCATTGTTTTTTATAATTTAATCAGATGCTTTTGGATCAAGTCATATGAAGTCTGTTGATGTCCATTGCTAGATAATTGACCAAAAAAGGCGACGGAAATGACGAAAGATCATTAATAAAACCCTAAGAATAATATTCCCTGTTTGTAGCGACGTCTCTGGTCATCCCCGACTCAGGCTCAACGAACGGCGACGCGGGCTGTGACGAAGAAGCCCTGCCGATGATCCAGCTGGCTTCGTTCGCGCTGCACAAGCTGTTCGCCGAGTGGGAGTACGAGGGCCACAAGGTACCGCAGCTCAAGCCGTCCTCGCTTTCGGTACGTATGCTAGTCATAATCAGCCAATAAATATCTGCCAAATGTGTGTACTAACATTAGTGTTTAAGTTGTTAACTATCACTACACACATATATATATACAACGTGGCGCTACAATGGTGACATTAATTTAACACACGGGTAGGGCTAGTGCCCATTAATCATATAAATATTGAAAATAATTCGTAAACTGAAAAAAAATTTTTTTCAAACAAACTAAGTACTCAATAAAAATGTAACTAAAATTGGGATCACTCTTGCAAAAATTCATTCATGAAATTACTTACCTAGCTCGCTTACGTTAACTCGGAGCGGCAACGTGTCGCTTCGCGCGCTGGCAACCGCGCAACGCGTCTTGTACCTACTCGTGATCGGTCCGATTCTTTGACGGCATTTATCAAAGAAAACACTTATATCACCCTCTCTTTTTACTATATTAACTGTCATCACTAAACACTGCTTTTATTTGTCTTTATTTTAAATTTTCTTATTTTCAATAAGACCACCGTGTTGGCGGATACAAAACGCTAAACGGCGTTTCATGTTTTCCCGCACATTTGAAAATAAATTATCACTTAAAGCCATTTCCTTCAATTTCTCAAACGCATTTGTCTGCATATTCAGCTGCTGTGTAGTTCGGATGTGTATTTGCCATCACGCTCACAAGTTTACACAAGCACTATTAACACAAATAGAAGCGTCCGTATCGCAAGAGATGTAAACGTACCTACAAACGAAAACAAAGCAAAGCGCTTCTTCTTTCTTTATCGCAGTAACATAATCTAATTACTATCCTAATTACACAAAAATAAATAAATAAAACAATAGGTAAGCGTCTTTTTCGCGGAAACATTCACAAAATTATTAAACGACGTAATTTTGCGCGCACTAGTTTAAAAGTGTGTCAAGGACACAGGTTCGGCTAGCTCTAGAAAATCAAAAAAAGAATTCGACTCGGTGCGGCGCGGCGGCGGCGGGTGGAAGGGAGGACGCGGCTCGCTTGCGCCGCTCGCCGACAAAGGGATGTCTCTTTCCTTCAATTCGCCTACTCTTTGCATTTGTTTCATCCTAATAGTATTGCTTATTCGTTTTAATTTCATTGATACGAAGTTATGATCCGTGACCCCGGCAAATGACCGTTGCGCGACAGTTCTTTAAGTATAGGTTGCTCTAAAATGCTACTTTCTAAAATTTTAAATAAATCCGTAAATAATAACGTTTTATGGAAATATAATTTCTTCATGAAACGAAAATGTGAAAACGTATACGTGTGTTAAATTAATGTCACCATTGTAGCGCCACGTTGTATATACATACTATCGATTGCGTTCTTCACGAAACGTTGATCAGGAAACTCCGTTACTACGAAATCCGGTACACTGCTCTGGATCTTCTTACTTCACACTTGAGTAAGAGGATTCAGAGCGTTGACGTTAATGGAAAAAGATCTCCATGGCGCCGTGTCGAGCAGACGTGTTTCTTGTAATCTCCCGTATATTTTACTCGAGAAAAATAGTTTATAACCTAGTAAACAGTTGAAGAACGAAACAATATCGTGATCAACATTACAACAAACAAACTATAACAGTGCATAAAAAACTTACTTAGTTATCATCGAAAACATTTCTATAAAATTCAAAAGTGAACTGTGATCGTTAATTTGTGTCCTCGTCGCACGGCCGGCGTGAGTCGTCGTGGACTGGTTAATGACCTTCAAAACAGGTTACTAACACATCAAGTAGAACATTAGTAACATATCGCCTAATTCGCTGTTTATATGTCAGTCTGGCCATAAATACTGTTACAATTAAAAATAAGAAAGATTACATTTGAATTTGGAATCTGTCATTTTTATACGATTGTTCATTGAGTTTTATAATTTTGGCGCCAATACATTGTACAATATTTTGCGATATTAAAATGGAGTGGGGTGATAAAGAGAACCGAATCGCTGTGATTGTATTACACAAAGTTGGTATGGAGCCAAATGCAATTTTTAAAACTCTCCGTACGCTTGGTATTAGTCAAATGTTTGTGTACCGGGCTATTAATAGGTACAATGAGACCTCTGTTTGTGACAGAAAAAGATCTGGCCCACGTAGTGTTCGTACGAAAAAGGTGGTCAAAGCAGTAAGGGAAAGAATTCGAAGAAATCCTGTCCGAAAGCAAAAGATTTTATCTCGGGAGATGAAGATAGCACCCAGAACCATGTCGCGTATTTTAAAAGATAACTTAGGACTTGCAGCCTATAAGAGACGCACTGGATATTTTTTAACTGATAATCTAAAAAAGAATAGGGTGGTAAAATCGAAACAACTACTGAAGCGGTACGCAAAGGGAGGTCACAGAAAAATTTTGTTTACGGATGAGAAAATCTTTACAATTGAGCAACATTTTAACAAACAAAATGACCGTATTTATGCTCAAAGCTCTAAGGAAGCTTCCCAATTAGTCGACAGAGTGCAACGTGGGCATTATCCGACTTCAGTGATGGTTTGGTGGGGTGTTAGCTATGAAGGAGTGACTGAGCCATATTTTTGTGAAAAAGGTATCAAAACATCGGCACAAGTGTATCAAGATACCATTCTTGAGAAGGTAGTTAAGCCCCTTAACAACACCATGTTCAATAACCAAGTATGGTCCCTCCAACAAGACTCGGCGCCGGGTCATAAAGCTCGGTCCACGCAGTCTTGGTTGGAAGTGAACGTTTCGGACTTCATCAGAGCTGAAGACTGGCCGTCGTCTAGTCCCGATCCTAATCCGCTGGATTGTGATTTATGGTCAGTTTTAGAGAGTACGGCTTGCTCTAAACGCCATGATAATTTGGAGTCCCTAAAACAATCCATACGATTGGCAGTGAAGAATTTTCCCATGGAAAGAGTGCGTGCTTCTATTGATAACTGGCCTCAACGTTTAAAGGACTGTATTGCAGCCAATGGAGACCACTTCCAATAAGCTTTTTATATTTTAAATTGTTTTATATTTATGTATTAAACTAACACACTGTAAAAGTAATAAATATTACCAACCAACTTGTTACTTTTTTTTGTGTTTATGTTCTTTTTAATGCGTCATGTTTGCCGCAAATAAACGTATTTTATTTCTTTCTTTGTGCAATAAAAAAAAAAAAATTTTCTTCGTGACTATATTTATGGCAAGACTAGGTAGAAGCTTCGGTGGCCTAGAGGTGCAAGCTCCCGCACTCTCTCGAAGTTCGCCTTGTGGCCCATGTTCGATCTTCACACATGACTTTCACTTTTTGTTTTTTTGATAAATCTTTATTCTTAATTTTTGTACCGATTAATTATGTTCCAAACACCGCCAAAGGGTTCCGCAGACCAAAAGCCGTCCCGTTCTGAGTACGATATTCAAAAATTATGTGCTGATGAAGGTATTACGACGGACATAACAGCCAAAAATATTACACGGCGCTCAAAGCGTCGCCGCCGCGGGTGACCAATCTGACGCAATTAATGAGCTCAGGACCGATCTGAAGGAAATGATTACAGAATTAACGCACGGTTGGACAAATTAGAAACACATATAATAGACATTAAATCACAATACACGAAAATAGAGGAAACGAACTCTGAAATCGAGAAATCTGTTACATGCATATCGGACCAGTTAACCTCTTTAGAAATGAAAATAACGGACTTAGAAGATGAACGCAAGATCATGGCCGCAAAAATGTGTTCCCTCGAAGAGAAAATAGATTTTTTGGATCGAAACTGTATTAAAACCTGCGTTGAACTACGTAACGTACCGAAATTACCACGTGAAAACAAGAACACCCTTTATACTATCGTACAGCCTCTTTCAAAACTACTAGAAACAGACATTCAACTCTCGGATATTCGTGACGTCACAAGGTTGCCATCCAAAAAGGAAAGCAAGACCTCCAACATTAGTATTGAGTTCTCTAATACCCTTCATAAAAGTAATTTCCTGACTTCGGCAAAACATTTCAACAAGAATCCCGACAATAAAATTAATTCACACTTGGGCCTTGATGTACCACGCACGCCTGTATACATCACCGAGCAGCTTACTTCGCTGTCCAGAAAACTGTTCTACGCTGCACGTAATTTCGTCAAGGCAAACAACTATACCTTCTGCTGGACATCTAATGGACTCGTCATGATTAAAAAGAACGTTGATAGCCCATACATTATAGTTAAAAGTGAACAACAATTACTTCAGCTTTCATCGCAAAATAATGAATGACTAGTAGTAGTACACTGCGGATGTTGATTTTTTGCCCTGTTCTTATTATTTTATTATTCTTATATTCTTACTTATAATTTGATTGTAAATTTTAACACTGTCACACAAATACACACACATGTAACTCATACTATACGTTCTTACTCAACACTCACACCACACACATACTATCACCCCCCCCCCCCCCCCCAGAAACTTAAAATAATACTCCAGCCTTACGAAAAACATTTGGCTCTCACCTTTATCCTTAAAAATGGCTAATAATACCAATGCACTCATGGATAACATTGACCTAACTTCTAATCGTACTCTTGTAGTCCAGAGGAGGCACAACTCTACATCAGGCATCCACTAAACTACCTAAAAATTTTCACACAGAACATAAGATCAATAAACCATAATTTCCTAAGTTTACAAACGACCTTTCAAAGAATTCCTATAGATTGTGACCTTATAGTTTTAACAGAATGCTGGCTCTCGTGTTCCAGTAACACAAACATCCCCTACTTAGATAATTATACAATGTACCGTACCACCAAACATTTAAACCAGAGCGACGGTGTCGTGGTATATGTCAAAACTGACATTAAATGTAATTGCACACAATTATCTTTGAATAATTGCGCAACCGGGTTGGTATTGGAGGTGGGGTTAGATATAGCTTTACTTTGCCTCTATCGATCACCGTCAAATAGAAACACTAATACATTTATTTACCTCTACTCTTAATGCCATATTACCCACTTTCTCTAAATTTAATACAGTTGTTCTTACTGGCGACATTAATCTGGATATAAAACCACTTTCTCTCGATGCGCGCTCTCAAGAATACCTCAATACGTTAGCATTCCATGGTTTTCTTCCCGCTCATACCTTACCTACCAGAGGCCCCAACTGCCTTGATCACATCATACTAAAAACTAAAATGTCAACAATCTCTCTTGTTTTTAATACCACAGCAACTGACCACTACTCATCGCTACTGGCCATGTATCTTAAAAAAACCCCGCATAATGTTACCACTACCATTACTAAAGTAGACTTCGTTAATCTTCACAAATCAATAGAAAAAATAGACCTGACGCCCATCTACTCCATAGCAGACGCTAATTTAGCTACCGATGCTCTGGTAAATGTTTTGAATGGAGCTATTTCCGAGAGCACGTCGGTATCTAAATTACCAGCCAGGAAAAAAATTCTAAAACCGTGGATCACGCCTGGGCTGCTACGTTGCATGAAACACAGAGATTCACTACATACAAAAGTTAAAACATCGCCCGATAATACTACTCTCGAAATTAGCTACAAAAGATACAGAAACTTGTAATAAAATTTTAAAATAATCCAAAAGTTCTCTGGGAAATTAAAAAGAATCACAAACACTCCAAAAACGCGAAATTCATCACACATCTACTATCACACGACACACCCTCCCAGTCCTGAAACTTAGTAAATAGTTTTTATGTAGAAATAGGTAAGAACCTCGCCAATAAAATTACACAGTCCCACGCCCTGCCACAACCAACCATGTCACAAACCAATAGTTCGTCATCATCATTCGTACTAGATGAAACAGACCCGTTCGAGATTATAACTGTGATTAACTCTCTCAGGACTAATGCAGCCCCCGGATTTGATGGAATCTCACATTCCATACTAAAAAAAAAATTCATCCACTTTGGCACCCGTCCTAAATTACATCTTTAACCTCTGTTTCCAGACTGCGACCTTTCCAACTTCATTAAAAAAGGCGATAATACACCCAATCTTCAAGGGTGGGGATAATAAGTCCGTAAACAATTACCGCCCCATCGCGGTTCTTACTTCTTTATCGAAGGTTCGCTCAACAAGAGACTAGTACACTACCTTGAAAAACATAACTTGACGCGGTGCAGGAGTTAACGGGGTTTATTGTGAATAAACTTAATGCCCACAAAAAAGTTCTCACCATATTCCTTGATCTGGCCAAAGCCTTTGATACCATTCCGACTTCAACACTTCTAAATAAACTCGAAAAGTTAGGTATCAGAGGCTTACAGTTACAGTTCTTTCATAGTTACCTTAAAAATCGGACACAAATAGTCAAAATAGGTGATCTTACAAGTGATGATCTTCCAATTTGATACGGTGTGCCACAGGGCAGTATCCTTGGGCCGACTCTGTTTCTTGCTTTTATTAATGATTTTTGTAATTTTAACATCAATAATGCTAAAATTGTGTCATTCGCAGATGACACTGCTCTTACTTTCTCAGCAGACTCGTGGCCAGAACTTCAGAATTCAGCTCAAATTGGCTTCAACTCTACTAATGAATGGCTACTTTCTCACACTCTCACATTAAACACGTCAGAGACAAAGCTTATAACCTTTTCTACCTCGTCTAAGTCACAACCCGGAACTCCTATTGTCATAAAAGCCCATTCCTGCCACACACATCACATCAAGACAGCTCTACCCTGTCAGTGCCCAATAATTACTCGCATTGACAATATAAAATATCTAGGCATTACATTAGACCATTTTCTTAACTTCCAAACTCACATCAATCTTCTTACAAGTAGGGATAGAAAGCTAATTTATATTTTTTTAAATCTACGACTCGTCGCCACTTCAGCTGTAATACGTACTGTCTACCACGCCTTATGCCAATCTATTGTGACGTATGGTATTGCATGTTTGGGTGGCGCCGCTAAGACGACAATGAAACACCTAGAAACAGCCCACAGAGCAATATTGAAGGTAGCTACGTTTAAACCAATTGTGTACTCAACAACAACCCTCTACAAAAATTGGAAGGTCCTTAACGTTAGACAACACTTTATCTTGCAGATTCTTCTACAACACCGACTTACGCCTTTTATAACAGTCTCGAAACGTCGGACTGATATGGTCTGCACTATTCCACCACCGTACTATAAATTCACCAAACGATTCTTTTTTTACCTTGGTCCATATCTGTATAACAAACTTAACGCTAACTTACCTATTTATACCCTGCCTTACTCCAAATGCAAAACTGCCGTCCGTTCTTACCTTCTTTTGAAAACCTATGATGAAACTGAGGATCTTTTAAAAACACTCGTAACTTTGGCCCAACATAACCGCTTCATAACCCAATAGTAACTTCACAAACACATTCACACACACACACACACACACACACACACACACACATTCACACACGCATTCACACACCCTCACGCACACACACGTTCACACACCCTCACGTGCACACACATGCATAGTAAACACTCACGCACACGCAGTATACAAAAATCAAACAAATCATTCATACTCAATCACGTCCCACACAAAACGATTTCATTTTTACCATTACTTTATTCTTATTTTTTACCTCCGAATTTGTAACCATCTAAAGTATATAGATAGTTGTGGTGGTGGTGTTGTGTGGTGGGTAGTTGTGTATATAGATTTATTTCATTAAACAACGTTGTAAATAATGTATGTAAGTTAATTAGAGACTTGACTTGGGAGACAACACGTAGCGCTATGCTCTATTTATTTTTGTTATAACTTTAATCTAGGGAGGCAAACTGTTTCTCCTTAATACAGGTTGCACAGCTACCTAGCTAGGAGAACAGTAGTTCACCCCTACAAATATTTGTTAGTATAAGTTCTAGTCTTACTTTATAACTTTAATATGTAGGTACGTACCACAAATACCCTTTCACGACTATCGGCACAATGACCGCTGAGTCCACATCCCACATGTCGACAACCTCGCGAGCCAAGTCAAGATACTTAATTTGTTTATCTTTCTCGGCTTTCACGAGGTTCTCATCATGCGGGACGGTTATGTCAACAATCATTGCGCGCCGCTCTGATCGATCCACCACCACTATATCAGGCTTATTGGCCACAACAGTCCTGTCAGTGATGATGGATCGATCCCAGTACAATGTGATATTTCCATTTTCAAGAACTGGGCACATACCTGTAGTACGGCGGCACCTCAGATTCGACAAGGCTGTATTTCAGAGCAAATTGCTGATGGATTATCCTGGCTACAAGGTTGTGTCTATGCAAGTACTCTCCGTTAGCTAGACGAGAACATCCGGAGATAATATGCCTGATTGATTCCCCCGGCCGGTGGCATGCCCGACAGATGTCAACCGTGCCGTCTTTCACAATAAATCTCCGGTAATTGTTCGTCATCATAACTGTCCATAATTGCACAGACAAAACCTTCGGTTTCTCCAAAGAGGTCACCGAAACGCAGCCAGGCTACGGACGCTAGTAGATCTACATCGGGTCCATGTAGGGCCCGGTAAAAGCGTCCGTGAAGCTCCTTACTTTGCCATACTTCCATGCGATCGTTGGTGTCAAGCACTACTGGCTTGCGCCAGTTCTCTTTATCCAAGGAGAGCGGGGTGAGGCCCTTGTCCACCGCGACTACATCTCGATGCATCCCCACGTCGGTTTCTAGGAAATATTCCCTGAGACTGCATATCTCGCGATTGTGGAGGGTCTTAGCGTTTAAAAAGCCTCGACCTCCACACTTTCGCGGGTTATACTGCCTCATTACCGATGACCGTGGGTGATGCATTCGATTTGCAGTCAACAGTGTCCGGACCTTCCTATCCAGGGCGTCTAGTTCGGTTTGAATCTTTGGGGATATCTTATCCGACTTGGTAAAATAAAATTCCCGATGACTCCAATTAATATTTATTATTCCGGACGTGTACACAGTTAGGTTCTAGCGTAATAAGTGGCCGTGCGCGAGGTGCGACAATGGTATTTATAAACATACTCAATACATGAATCTGTATGCCTGTGTGCATCTAACCCCTACAATATTCCTCCCCTTAAAAAAAAAAAAAAAAATACGTTTCATTATATAAAATAAACACTGCTACTTATAAACGGCATACCTTATCTAAAAATGCAATGTATACTAATAATATAATATGCAAGTTATGGGTACCATACACGATGAGTTGGTCAATTTACAAACGTTACATTATGTCAGCATGCAAGTATCACTTACAAAGCCAGGTGTTAAGTTTGCACGTGGCGATGCTCGTTATTAACACCTAAACATTTCACTTTAATAGTAATTGATATTCATTAAAAAAAAAAAAAACAACTTATTATAAAATAGTTTAACTATACACTGGTTGCATACATGATTGGGTTATTTACTTATCTAACACTTGATTTGGAACACAAACACATACAAAAAGTTTTACAATTACACATACGGATCGTTTGAGGTCTGTTGAGCGGTTTTGTCAACCTGACTCAATGAAACTGCTGCTCTAAGTTGCTTTTGAGCCCATTTCTTGCTGCCTTGGTGACACTTTTTGAGCAGGCAACAAATTACAATCAGGAGTACCATCACAATTAGACTCGCCATCATTATTCCGTGTACTTCTAATTTCTGTTCCCAAGAGCTTTGATCGGCGTTGTTTGCTCCATTTTGAGCTATAATAATCTCTTCTTGTTTGCTGTACGACTTTCCCATTTTAATACAATGCGTAACTTAACGTAACACTTAAGCTATACCCAAATGGTTTTAAAATGGATTTGTAATAAAAATGCATAAGTATATATCTACAATTTTTGCTTAATTTTATTTAATACTAACCTACTTACATGGTACATAAAGATAGTGACGTAGTGCTAGGCGATGCGAGGCTATGCTTATTTTACGATACATTTATTCCTCATTTAACTTGAAAGTAGTCTCACATAGCATCGCTTAGCATTACGTTCGCTGACAGAGGAGCAACGCTTATATTAAAAACCTTACTGGCTGTTTGATGACACGGCCAGAACGTGTAGTGCGTATAGTTTTGGGTTCTTGCTCCGTTTGATTTTCATTTAATGGTCTATGCGAACTTTCTGTACTGTCGTTACTACTTGACTGTAATGATTCACTTAAAACGTACGCTGGCTTTAACCTATCTATGGATATGCTAGCTTTCCTTCCGGGCAACTGGATGACGTAAACCTTAGGCCTTCTTTGTAGAACGCGGTATGGACCGTCGTAAGGAGGCTTTAAAGGTTTACGTACTGTGTCGTCCCTAACGAATACGTATTCTACTTTGTCTAAATCTGGATGCACAAAACACGAACGCGAATTGCCATGAGGTTCTGGTACAGGTTTAAGTGAAGTAATATGTTCCCGAATCTGCTCTACCAAACTAGATGGCTCTGATAAGCCTGTTCTCGTAGTATCATAGATATCACCGGGAAGACGTAAAGTGCGACCGAAAGTTAACTCTGCGGCTGATATTCCACTATCACTCCTACAAGCTGCTCGAAGACCTAACATCACCGTTGGTAACTCGTTAACCCATGACTTATCGTTCAAACGTGCCATAAGTGCGGCTTTTAATGTCCTATGCCAGCGTTCCACAGCTCCGTTAGCTTGCGGATGGTAAGCTGTGGTACGTAACCTACTAATGCCTAACTGTTTTAAAAGTTGCTGGAAAAGCGTACTCTCGAATTGACGACCTTGGTCGCTTGTTAATTTGACTGGGCATCCATATCGGCAGATCCAATCTCGGTATAAAATGTTAGCGACTGTTTCAGCATGAATATCTTGCATAGGAAAAGCTTCGGGCCACCGTGTACATCGATCGATTATTGTTAAGCAATATTTGAATCCATCTTGCGAAATAGGTAGTGGGCCAATAATATCAATATGTATATGTTGAAAACGATCGGCTTTTGGAAACTGACCCACATCTGAAATAGTGTAACGATTAATTTTTGATCGCTGGCACTGTAAACATGTTTTAGACCATATATTAATGTCGCTATTCATGTTTGGCCAAAAAAACTTTTTACCAACTAATTTTCGAGTCGCCCGAATTCCGGGATGACTAAGGTTGTGTATACTGTCAAATGCAACTCGCCTAAACTCCTGTGGTATATACGGTCTTGCCATTTCAGTGGATACGTCACAATAAATTGGTTTATTACATGTAGGTACATATAACTTCTTTAAAGGAACGCAATCGTTGTTGTTTGCGTTGCATGCTATCACGTAGGCGTCGGTTTCTTGCAATTCAGCGATTCTGTCGTAGTCTAGAACCGTGGGACAGAAAACTGTCTCGACACGTGACAAGGTGTCAGCTACCGTGTTGCTATGCCCGCTTATATGACGTATATCTGTTGTGAACTCGCTTATGTATGCCAAATGCCTTATTCTGCGAGGAGTTTCGTCAGTCGATTTGCCTAATTTTGAAAAAGCGTATGTTAGTGGTTTATGGTCAGTGTACACGGTGATCTGACGGCCTTCAAATAATTTTCGAAAATGCTTTAATGCTAAATAAATGGCCAATAGTTCCCGATCGTATGCGGAATATTTCTGCTGAGCAGTCGTTAATTTTTTGGAAAAATATCCTAAAGGTTCCCAAATACTGTTGATCTCCTGCTGCATGACTGCCCCTACACACGTATTAGAAGCATCGGTCATCAAAGCAAGCGTCGCATCAGTTCTTGGATGAGACAATGTAGCGGCCATTTTAAGACCTGTCTTACACTGCTCGAATGCCTCACTTGATTCTTGTGTCCACTGAATTTTACGTTTATCTTTCTTTTTTGTACTACCGAGATATCTATTAACTAAGGACTGGTAGGATGCTGCGTTGGGTAAATGAGCGCGATAAAAATTCACCATACCTATGAAACGGCGTAGATCCTCAACTGTCTCTGGTTTAGGGTAGTCAATAATGGCCTTGACCTTTTCATCGGTCGGACGGATTCCCTGTGCTGATATTTGATATCCTAAAAACTCTAAATCAGTTTGACCGAAAACACATTTACTTAGATTTATTGATAATCCGTAGTTATCCAATCGCTGGAATATTATACCTAAATGTTCGAAATGTTGAGTCTCATTTTCGCTCATGATAAGCACGTCATCTATATAATTAAAGACGAAATCTAGTCCTTGCAGAAGTGAGTCCATGAATCGTTGGAAAGTTTGCGCAGCGTTACGCAATCCGAACGTCATTCGTGGAAACTCATAAAGGCCGAAAGGTGTTATTATAGCTGTTTTTTCGACGTCCTCTGGCGTAGTTTGAATAAAATGATAGGCCCTATTTATATCAATTTTTGAAAATATTTTCTTACCTGCCATGCTATACGTAAAATCTTGTAAACGCGGAATTGGATATCTGTCTGGTTTCGTTATTGAATTTAATCTGCGGTAATCACCGCACGGTCTTATGTCACCGTTCTTTTTTTCAACTACATGTAAGGGACTTGCCCATGCGCTCTTTGAAGGACGGCAGATACCCAACTCTTGCATTTTTTGGAATTCGGCTTTTACCCGTTTATACCTAGCGGGCGGGAGCGGTCTAGCCCGTGCAAATACCGGCGGTCCGGTTGTTTCGATGCAGTGCTGTACGGAACTCTGTGTGGTTTCTACAAATGACATAGGCTTAGTGATACTTGGAAATTTGGCCAAGAGGTCGTGATAAGGATGATCAACGCTAACGGACAGTACAGAAGGTTCACTCATAGTTACTACTGATGCTATAACATTTAGGTCAGTTACCTGGTCGATGAGTTTTCGTGAATTGACGTCAACGAGAAGCTTGTGGTAGCTTAAAAAATCTGCACCCAATATCGGTTGTTTCACGTCAGCTATTACGAAATCCCATCGATAAGGTCTACGCAATCTAAAATTTAATACTAGTGACTTTACCCCATATGTTTTGATGACTGTCCCATTTGCTGCAAATAACTTATATTCACTGCACTCGCGAGCACTGTGCTTCTTAAGAACCGGTAACACGGATATGTTAGCACCCGTGTCCACTAAAAAATAAAGTCCACTGTTATGGTCCATGATCCGGAGGCGGTGACAAGGAGAGATTGCACAGAGCTCCGCCGCTGTCTGCGCCTCACTTAGTTTTCCGGTCGAGCTTTCCACGCACATGGTTCCTCACACTTCTTGGCTCTGGAGCGGAAACGATGATGGTAGAAACAAAGCCAATCTGGGCTCTCAGGCGTCCGGCGCTTAGCAGATGAGTCACGGCTACGATTACGAGATGCAGAGCGCGCACGAGTATTGCTGTTCCAGCGCCTTTGAAATCTTGGTCTTGACCTCTCTAATGCCGCGATTTTGCAGCTCAGCTTCGCGATTTCCGCTATGAGGCTCTCCGTTTCCTTCGCACTTGAGGACTGTGGCTGCTGCTGTTGCTGCACTATTTCATTAACAGCATGGGTGGCACGCGTGTTCTCAAAAACGTTGTCCGCGATCGTCGATAAATTGTCTAACACTTTAGTGTCTGACACGGCTAAAACTGCTCGTATAGGGCTCGGCAAGTGACCTTGCCATAACATTCGTAGGGTGTTATCCGGAATCTTATCTTTTGCCAACTCCCTCATACGCCGTAAAAGCTGTGACGGTTTTTGATCCCCTAGCTCCATTTCACTTATTAATTTTTGCAGCTGCCTATTTGCGGATTCTTCGTAAATCGCGAGTAAACGCGCCTTTAAGGCGTCAAATTTCTTTGTTGCGGGTGGCTCGATCAATATATCCGTCACTTGTTGGACTACGTCTTTGCTTAACTTTGAGACAGTCAAATCAAATTTACTTTCGTCCGACAGCTTCTGTGGTGCCAGGGTGGCCTCGGTCCTGATGAACCATACCCTAGGTTGGTCTGTCCAAAAATCCGGTATTTTAGAGGTGAGGGAGATCGCAGCCATTTCGTTTGCTGCGGCAGATGGGGGTGTGGTGGCCATCGTATAAAATTTTTCTTCGGAAGGTTGCACTCACAATTCACAAACACGTGTCACGTATCGCGTCGTTTGATTCACGTTTGATCACGTCGGGGTCACCACTTTGGGGATATCTTATCCGACTTGGTAAAATAAAATTCCCGATGACTCCAATTAATATTTATTATTCCGGACGTGTACACAGTTAGGTTCTAGCGTAATAAGTGGCCGTGCGCGAGGTGCGACAATGGTATTTATAAACATACTCAATACATGAATCTGTATGCCTGTGTGCATCTAACCCCTACAAATCCATTTGAGTATGCCGAAAGAGTACACCAAAACCGGCATGACCCAACTGTTGAAGGCATGCACCTTGTTTCCGCCTGATAGAAGACTATTAAGTACTTTGTTCAGGCGGCCAAAGAAGCGCTCCTTCAACCATTGCTTCATGTCAGTAACATTGATGCCTAACGCTTCCGACATACCCAAATACTTATAGGTTTCGGATGCGGAGAGGGCTCTAAGGTTTGTGGAATCCGAGAGTTGGGTTCCCACGGATTCCACAATCTCCCCTCGCTTTACATGCATGACCGCACATTTGTCCACACCAAATTCCATCCTGATGGCGCTACTGAAAGTTTCAGTTACTTTCAGTAGCTCCATAAGTTGCAAATTGTTGGAAGCAAAGAGTTTTAGGTCATCCATGTAGAGGAGGTGCGATATAACCTGACCACCTCTCCTCAGCCGGTAGCCTAGACTTGAATCCTCCAGCAGTGTGCTTAGAGGATTTAAGGCTAAGCAGAACCAAAGCGGACTCAAACTATCGCCCTGAAATATGCCTCGTTCGATCCTTATCGGTTCGCTATTCCTCTGAATATTTCGACATCCTGGATAGCGAAGGACCGTCCTCCATTGCCCCATACACGACATCAATAAGGTACGCAGAGTTGCATCTACTTTATACAAATCCAGTACCCTCATGAGTCATGTATGTGGCACCGACTCATATGCCATCTTATAATCTATCCAATATGTCGACAGATCCTTTTGGGAACGACGAACCTGTTGGCTAATGGCCATATCAATGAGGAGTAGCTCCTTAGTACCACGGGACCCATTCTTACATCCATTTTGAGAGGCAGACATAATGGAGTTGGTGTCAATATGTTTGTTAATTTTAGCTCTCAGAATGGATGTAAGAACTTTATAGAACGTCGGTAAACATGTGATTGGGTTCCGCGGTGCTACCTGATTTATGGAGCAGGTGGGTAACTCCTGTCGTTAGGAATTGGGGTAACGAACCAGACTCCAAAGCAGTCTGAAACTGAGATGCCAAGCGAGCGTGCGACCTTGACAACCATTTAATCCAAAAGTTGTGCAGCCCGTCCGGCCCTGGAGATTATTATTATTATAGATCTCCCGGATTATTACTATAATAATTGGAGTCCCACAGGGCTCAATTCTTGGTCCTTTCTTGTTTCTTATTTATATAAATGACTTGCCGTACCTCATAAAGGATAATCATGATATAGTGTTGTTTGCAGATGACACTTCACTTTTGTTTAAACTTAAACGTCAGCAGCAGGTTACTGACGATGTAAATAGCGCGATCTCTAAAGTAGTCCACTGGTTCAATGTTAATAACTTACTTTTAAACGAGAAAAAAAACCAAATAAAGTGCCAAGCCCCGTCCAAGATCTAAGCTTTAATAAATTCAAATCATTCATTAAACGTAAGTTGTGCCAGAAAGCCTTTTATACCGTTAAGGATTATATCGAGGACATAAAGGCTTTGGATTGAGCTGCTTCCAATTTTTACATATTGAATGTTTTTTTTTTTTACTGTTGTTTTTTTTATATACACTTTGACATTAATTAATTTTATATATACAATTACATTTGCTTACTTTGTAGAGTATTCTATTATTTTAATTATTGTGAATGTGTGAAGACTATGTGGGTCATTTTATTTATATTATATTTATTTTTTCTCTCTGTTCTGTTAGTTTTTGTCATGGTCTGGCAGTTAGTGGTAGTGAGTAATTAATGTGGCCTACCCAAATGGTACCCTTTGGTATTGTTCGTCGAAGCGTTGAGTTCAGAAAAAAATATGTAAATAATTTAGCGTCTAGACTGCATAATGCTAGCTAATGGCGCCGATTCCCTTGTTGTAAAGTTTTGAGTTGAGCTGCACGATTTCTGACAAATGCGTCCTCTCAATCTGTGTGGTTCTTTCCTCAAAAGACCACCCCAGACATCGATCTACATGGTCTTCATATGATCTGACCAAGATTATGTCTGGACTTTAAAAGAGACTGTGACCTCGGTGACCTCTCTCAAAAATTGAAAATGGTTCCTTGGATAAAGATGGTTGTTTAGACTTGTAGTACAGTCACTTAAGCTGAAAAAGAGGGTTAATCTTGGAATGAGAGATAATACATTGTAAACTGGTATAATAAACCTTTATTTTGGCATTCTAAGAGTTGTCTCAAAAGTCTCATAAAAACTCGTGTCCGCGTCTTAAGATATTCAAGGTCATAGGCCACAGAAATCGTTTCTTTGCAAATATCTCGCTTCCTATGGTATCAATAATGTTTTCGTCTACATATAAGACAAGTCTAAGAATGCCAAAATAAAGGTATATACCAGTTTAGCTAATCTGCCTGGACTATTTAATTAGAGCTGTTTTTTTTTTAACGCATCTGGCGTCAAACATAATTGTTCACCTTCCGAAAACGCGAAATCTCTACGACGCACGTGTCCCACAGACATCCGAGAGTCCGACGGAGCCGGCCGGCAAGAAGACCAAGGAGCTGCCGCAGAACGCGCCCGCCATGCACCCGTGCATGCTGCTGACGTACATGCGGCCGCACCTGGAGTACCGCGAGCTGTGCGTGGAGGGCGATCGGCCGCAGAACATGCTGTTCACCATGGGCGTGGACGTGGACGGCGCCACCTACATCGGCAAGGGTGAGCACTGCGGCGACTGGCCCGGCCCCCTGCAGGGCAAAGGGCTCATACAGAGAAGGCTCGAGAGTTGATCACCACGCTTGCTCACGACGGGTTGACGGCTTTAGACATAATATTAACTACTAGCCCGTCGCCCGCGGCTTTGCCCGCGCGTAAGGCGGACAATCTTATACATTTGTTTTAAATATAGCCTATGTCAGGGATGGCGAACCTCTACTATACATCTACGTGCCATTTTTTTCCAAATAAATATTTTATGCGGCCATGACGTGCCAACAAACAATATTGGCTTGGTGATTGCTGGAAAAAAACTATACTTTCGCATTATTATTGTTATTTTTAATCTCTCTTGACATTTCGCGGGACCCTGGGGTCCAGAACCTTTGGGGGCAGAAACCAATTCGCAGAGGCCCGTTCTATGACGTTTTCAATTAAATGAGACACCAACGGACGGTTATCCCTGTTCGCACAATGCAAGTGCACCTGAGGACAACCCCGGATGGTGTAGGACTAATGTTGATATTAACAATATTATATTTATATTTAAATAAAATTACAAATAAGTGCGACTTCTTCTGTTTCTAACACGTGGATTTAGATAACTAAATTCCTGAAATGACGCCGTGCCGAAATTATTCAACAAATGGCACGCGTGCCATTGGTTCGCCATGCCTGACCTATGTTCTTTTAAATGTAGCCTATGAGACCCAGTATAAACTCACTCATCTCCAATATAAACTCAAAAGTACATATGAATTGAAAAAGTCACATTGGTACTTGCTCGGATTTGAAACCACAACCTACGAGGCCAATTTAAATTAGCTAGCGAAACTTCGAAGACGTGATGGGTATACATCTAAGCACGGTGAAAAAAAGTTTTTTTTTCTTAATTGATATTACACTAATGGGGTCATTGCCCCAAAAATATTAGATATCGATACCTATTACGTTTGCGGAGTTTCCATTTCTACATGACAAAATAACAAGTCTTTACTTCCGGAAGACGTAAGCAGAGGTAGTGCCTCTAAGTCTACATTCTGTTCTACATTCTTAAATCGGACTTTACACCACATTTTATTTGATCTTTATTTTTTTGTTCTTATCTGATGTATTGTGTGTCTTTTAGTATGTGCTAAATAAATGTATTTTTTTTCTTCTTTCTTTCTGTGCTCTAGAGGTCTCATGTTGAGTGATTTAGTTAAAGCGCTTTAATCGAGCCATGTTTTACTGCAATGTGTGGCTGCAATAGATTGTCAGCAATATTTCCAGTATGATACTTTTTCTAAAGAGTTTTCTTAAATAAGTTGATATGGTCAGCTTGTTCCCTAGACTTTGTTGAGTAGTGGATTTATTAGAAGTCCATTGCGTTGTCCTGAAAATGAGATTGAATACTATTAATTTAGTAGATTAATGAATAATGCCATTGGGAGATTAATGAACAATTCATTGGTATAATATAGTAGTGTGTCCCTCTCGCACCAATGTGCATTAATTAGTGTTCTCCCCTTTCAAGAACATTGTTTTGATACATAAAATAATTAATCTAAAATCATTTACAATCTAAAATTAAGTTGAGTTTTGGTATTAAACTCGGAAACATTTTACAAAACAAAATTCAAAAGATTCTTACTAAAATCAAAATTCAAGGTGGCGGTCAAAGAACTAGACTAGTCGATAACTAGCCTATTTGTTGACCGCCACCTAGGATTTTGATTTTGACAGCTGAGCTATGGTGCTAAAATATTGCAGCCACTTATTGCCGTACAAGTGGAACTCGTTTCGAAGCCCCTTCATAACTTTCGTGTTATCATCGCAGCGTCTAACAAGAAGGAGGCCCGCAAGCTGGCGGCCAAGGCGGCCTGTCAGGCGCTGTTCTCTGTGGCCTTCACGGCCGCGCCCCCCGCGGGCCCCGCGGGCCCCGCGGGCCCCGCCGGCCCCGCGCCCGCCGGCCCCGCGCCCGCGGCGCAGTAGCGCGGCCCAGGAGATGCGCGCCGCCGGGCGGCCCGCGCGCCTCTTCACCGACGTGTCAAGCGACTATCGTACCTAACGTATCCTACTTGCGCTCGAACTCGTCCGTCGCCCACTAATCTTTCGTTCGAAAGACGTTCTACTCCCACGAAACATTCTAGGTCTTCGCGATATCCAACGTTTTCTCGTAATAGTTCGCCCCCGCGCCGCTGCGCTCGCGCGCGGTGCTCGGCCGCACCTGGCCCTTCGCCCCCGAGGCGAGCTCGGCCCGACCCCTCGTGTGCGCCTGCGCCCGACCGGCGTCCTACGTACACGCGACATCCCACATCCCCGCGCTACCCCGCATCCCCGCGCCACCCCACATCCCCGCGCCACCCCACATACCCGTGCCACCCCACATACCCGTGCCACCCCACATACCCGTGCCACCCCACTTACCCGCGCCACCCCGCATACCCGCGCCACCCCACATCCCCGCGCCACCCCGCATCCCCGCGCCACCCCACATACCCGCGCCACCCCACATCCCCGCGCCACCCCACATCCCCGCGCCACCCCACATACCCGCGCCACCCCACATCCCCGCGCCACCCCACATACCCGCGCCACCACAGATACCCGCGCCACCCCACATACCCGCGCCACCACAGATACCCGCGCCACCCCACATACCCGCGCCACCCCACATCCCCGCACCACCTCACATCTCCGCGCTTGCGCCGCAATCGTACGCATACGCAGCATCTTACGCCCACACGTGATCGTACGCCCGTGTGGCAATTGAAACTTACGTGTGATCGTACGCCCAAACGTCATCCTACGCTCTCACGTTATAGTACACACTCGCGTGATCCTTCAACCATACCGGAACCCACGTCTTCCCGTGATCGGACACCCTCGCGTGATCGTACACCCTCGCGTGATCGTACACCCTTGCGTGATAGTACATCCTCGCGTGATAGTACACCCTCCAGTGAAAATACACCCATGCCGGAATCCACGCCTTCGCATGATCATACACCCTCGCACGATAGTACACCCTCCGGTGATATTACACCCATGCGGGAATCCCCGACTTTGCGTGATCGTACACCCTCGCACGATGTTACACCTGCCGATGATATTGCACCCATGCCGCAACCCACACCCTCGCGTGATCCGTTACCCATGCGGCAACCCACACCCTCGTGTGATCCTTCACCCGTGCGGCAACCCACACCCTCGCGTGATCCGTCACCCATGCGGCAACCCACACCCTCGCGTGATCCGTCACCCGTGCGGCAACCCACACCCTCGCGTGATCCTTCACCCGTGCGGCAACGCACACCCTCGCGTGATCCTTCACCCGTGCGGCAACCCACACCCTCGCGTGATCCGTCACCCATGCGGCAACCCACACCCTCGCGTGATCCTTCACCCATGCGGCAACCCACACCGTCGCGTGATCCTTCACCCGTGCGGCAACCCACACCCTCGCGTGATCCGTCACCCATGGGGCAACCCACACCCTCGCGTGATCCGTCACCCATGCGGCAACCCACACCCTCGCGTGGTCCGTCACCCATGCAGCAACCCACACCTTCGCCTGATCCGTCACCCATGCGGCAACCCACACCCTCGCGTGATCCGTCACCCATGGGGCAACCCACACCCTCGCGTGATCCGTCACCCATGCGGCAACCCACACTCTCGCGTGGTCCGTCACCCATGCGGCAACACACACCTTCGCGTGATCCTTCACCCGTGCGGCAACCCACACCCTCGCGTGATCCTTCACCCGTGCGGCAACCCACACCCTCGCGTGATCCGTCACCCATGCGGCAACCCACACCCTCGCGTGATCCTTCACCCGTGCGGCAACCCACACCGTCGCGTGATCCTTCACCCGTGCGGCAACCCACACCCTCGCGTGATCCGTCACTCATGGGGCAACCCACACCCTCGCGTGATCCGTCACCCATGCGGCAACCCACACACTCGCGTGGTCCGTCACCCATGCAGCAACCCACACCTTCGCCTGATCCGTCACCCTCGTGTGATCCGTCACCCATGCGGCAACCCACATCGTCGCGTGATCCTTCACCCGTGCGGCAACCCACACCCTCGCGTGATCCGTCACCCATGGGGCAACCCACACCCTCGCGTGATCCGTCACCCATGCGGCAACCCACACCCCCGCGTGGTCCGTCACCCATGCAGCAACCCACACCTTCGCCTGATCCGTCACCAATGCGGCAACCCACACCCTCGCGTGATCCGTCACCCATGCGGCAACCCACACCTTCGCGTGATCGTTCACCCATGCGGCAACCCACATATTCGCGTGATTCTGTACCTATGCAACACACGCTTCCACGTGATCCCACGCCCCCTCGTGACGTCACGCCCCCTCATGATCTCACGCCCCCTCGAGACCCTACATCCACACATGATCCTACAAGCATGCAGCTACCCACGTCCTTACATGATCACAGTTACTCACGGCAATATACATCCTCGCCTGATCCTACACCAGCAACTCGATATACTGTGCCTATATACCGTAATCTTCGGCGGAAATCCTTATTACCAAGACCTATACGACGACTCCCCGCGCTAGATCAGAGTGTCTCGCCGACACACCTAAATGTTTTGCCGACACACCAAAATGATTTGCCGACACAACAAAATGTTTCGTTGAAAAACCAAGATCTTTCACCGACACCCCAAGATCTTTCGTTGGCTCGCAGGGCTACTTCACCGACGCACCAAGATTCTTTGGCGTCTCACTTGTTCTCAGGGGCGGTACCCGACATTCAGTGGGCGTCACCTAAAACTCCTTTCACGATTCATGAGCCTTGGAATCTTTCACAATTACACCAAGGTTGGTCGCACACTAGGTATCCTTCGCCGGCACACCAGAATCTCCCTCAGACACCCCAAATTCTTTTCCCGGCACACCAGAACGTTTCGCAGAACAACCATATTTTATCGGCTTCACATCAGAATGTTTCGCAGACATACCGGTATGCACAACAGGATGTCTCGCAGTCCCACATGAATGTGTCGCTGACACAGTATAATGCTTCGCAGACTCACCAAATTCCTGTAACGGCACCGAATAATCTTTCGCAGACCCACCGAAATCCTGTAACGGCACAACAGAATCTCTCGCAGATTCACCAAATTCCTGTAACGGCACACAATAATCTTTCGCAGACCCACCAAATCTCTGTAACGGCACAACAGAGTCTCTCGCGGATTCACCAAATTCCTGTAACGGCACAACACCATATTTCGCAGACCCACCAAATGCATGTAACGGCACATAATAATCTTTCGCAAACCCACCATATCCTTGTAACGGCACAACAGAACCATTCTCAAACACACCCAATTCCTGTAACGGCACAACACAGTATTTCGCAGACCCACCACATTCCTGTAACCACACAACAAAATCTTTCTGAGACTCACCAAATTCCTGTTATGGTACAACAGAACATTTCTCAGACTCACCAAAATCCTTCGGCCAGACCGAGTTCAGACCGGGTACCTTCTGAGACGTACCGAAATATTTCGCACCTACACCAAGGTTGGTCGGAAATACTCCGATACCCTTCGCCTACATACCAAGTTCCTTCGGCGCAGCATGAAAATGTTTTTCAGACACATCAAGTTTCTTCGCCGACACATCGGAGTCGTTCGCCCAGACACTGGGAAGGGGAATTAAACCCTACATCTTCTTTGTCCGCTCCCGAATCTGACAACGATTTTATCCATAACCCTGCGCCGTCACGCCTTACACGCCACGACCAACAGCAACAACAACAACTCACATTTGAAGAAATTATGGAGATATATCGTGAGTTAAGAAACCGATACGATGCCAGATCTCGGCCGACAGAGCCACACACTATGCCCCCAGGCACACTTCCTGTGCTGACAGGCTCGCGTCCTGTGCCTACAGGCTCGCATTCTATGCCGACAGGCTCGTATCCTGTGCCGACAGCCTTGTATCCTATGTGGATAGGCTCAAATCCTGTGCCGACAGACACACAGACTATGCCGACAGGCTCGCATCCTGTGCTGACAGGCTCGTATCCTGTCCCAACAGGCTCGCATCCTATGCCGACAGGCTTATATCCTTTGCCGACGGCCTCGCATCCTACGCCGATAAGCTCGTATTTTGTGCCGACAGATCTACAGACTATGCTGACAGGCTCGCATCCTATGCCGACAGGCTCGAGTCCTGTGCCGACAGGATCACATCCTACGCCGATTGACCCTCGCCCTATGCCGATTAACCGAGAATACATGCCGGTGGAACGAGAATATGTGACTGTAGGCCAACACTATTTGCCAATGAATTCACTGTCTGCTGGGTACTATCATCCAAGTAATCGACGGTACATGCCGCCGCGCCAATCCCCCGGTCATCCTATATCGCATCCTCATCCCGTACAGCCATCCGACCCTGTCCAGCAACGTGGATATCTTATACAGCCGAACCAAAACGAGATCTCGAGAGAACTGTTTGTGGAACTGACTCGACTGATGCTCGAGCACTGCTTGTTGTCTGCGGGCGGCGCGCCTGCCGCGGGCCTGGCGCCTGCCGCGGGCCTGACGCGTGCCGCGGGCCTGGCGCGTGCTGCGGGCCTGGCGCCTGCCGCGGGCCTGGCGCGACGCGCGGCGCGCGGACGACTTCCTGCGCGATTCCAATCGAAACGAATATACTAGTTATGCCGATCTTCACTCGTTGATGGTATATAACATTAGACATTTTTTATATGACATTGAAAGCCGTGGAATTTAATGTAATTAATACTTATTCTTGATTATCACTCGGTTTCTCTACTAGCCCGCAAAATTCAAGATTTCTTCCGTTTTTTTACAGCAAACTTTTACAACAAACTTGAATTTAGCGGGCTGTCACTTAAGTAATGCTAAAGTAGAGTTTGAACAGTTCTTAATTTGATATTCTCAATCGAGAAACCAGGTCTATATAATTATGTTATCCATGTAGGTGTGATATGCAAGTTGTATAATGAATTCAATGTTTAAGCGTATTCTCACTAAAAGTATGTTTAGTGCGATGAGCACGTGTAGCGTACCTAGAAGCGCGTAGAATATGCCCAGCACGCGCACATGGACTGAACGTACGCTACACGTGTTCCTCGCAAGAAATGCATCCATCATTTTATCCAAAATAATTATTAGTCTACTAGGCAATTATGAATTATACATGTTTTATTATCAATTGAAAAGTGAGCACATTTACGTGCCCGATTATATTATTATCAAATCTCTCGATGTATGTAGCTAACTCTATGTATTAAATGTGTAGTCTTATGAAATAAATGGTGACCATTATACTAAAACCATTACTGGTGTTTTTATTTATGTCCACACACACAAAAGGGAGTAAAAATAAAAGTCTTTACTGGACATAACTACATGTAATAACATTTCGAATATTGTACTTGATCGAAACGTACTCTTACCACAATAATCGGGAGTTCGATATAAGAGTGGCCTGGAAGAGACAACACGTCTAGTGTGCCGATCAGATACGTACGGAAATACAATCATGACGACAACTTATGTTAATGGAAGGATTGTTTTTATAACAGAATGTAAGAAATTTTTAACAATATTACATACATATTACATCCTAAGTAATTTTAGTTATAGGCTAGAATCTTGAAAATTATTTTTATACTTTTCCTCGTAACATGTAATGTATGGTAGGTACTTCTTTGAACAACCTGCAACGAAAGTCGATTAACACTTCAGTTCTTTTAATCATATTTATTGAGCACAATAGGTTTGTAAAAAATATTGCTACAAATGTAAATTTTATAATAAAAAACTTTTTAATATCAATTAAATAATTGAAAATGTTTTTGGCCGTTGCACCTTCACATTTCATATTAAAATTTGACATGGCTTGGTATTAGACTAAGAGCCGGTGGAGGTCGACCTTCATCCATCAGATAACTTAATGAGGCATATTTTTTATCAAATATAATTTATTAAACCTTTGACCGCCACGGACGTCTATGAACGTCAAATCAAAAAGTGCACACGACGCCACGGACGGCATGGCACGTCGAAAATAACACTTTTACCATTCAAAATAAATACACACATCCAACAGAATCTAGGGATATCTTAATCCTAAATTGTTTACGAATTCCAGTTTAAAATCTTTTTAGTTTCCATAAAAAGTTTATATACAGATTGAAACCTCTTCTATTCTATTTTCAAAATTTAAAATGTAAATTAAAAAAAAACAAAATACGGCGGCAAAATTGTTAGTAATTCGTTACGTTAAGGAAAACTAAAATTGTTTTACTAATATAACACTTTCGACTCCACCCACTTTTCATAGAGTTCATACGCCATGCCGCCATACATATTTATTTATTTAGGTTAGCCAACAATTGTTTACACAATACATTTGACAAATCATTTCCTAATACATTTATAAGTGCAACAATTACTTACAGACTAACACAACATGCATCATTAATGGTTTTACTTATTTCAAAGCCAAAAAGGATAGGTATTTACAATTATAGTTATTAATTTTTTTTTTTGGTGATTCATGCATAACAATAATAATAACAGCAATTACCTTCTAAATAATTAAAAAATAAAAACAAATTGGTAAATAACATTAACATTGAAATAAATAAAAATAATTTAATTCAAATACAAAATAAAATAAAATTACATTAACAGTGAGATCATTAATTGTGAGAATAATGCTCAATAATTATTTTATAAAAAATTTCCGATGCCGTCATGGTGTATATCCGTGACATCGCTGCAAATGTTTACATTGTACACATGCGTGAAATGGGTGAGTTAGCACCCAGGACCGTTCTGCGCTGCGGTGGGTATAATGGTGTGATAGGATTTCGTGGATATCGGGCTGGGGCACGAAATTTTAGGAGACTCCGTAGGTTTGGGCAGTCAATTTTATTTCTAAGCAACTTACAGAGGAACAAAGCATCAAAAACTTCTCTTCGTGTTGATAACGAGTGCATTTTAAAATATTTGAGACGAGTATTATAGGAGATCAGCTGTTTACTTTTTCCTCTAGAAAATGCGGGTGCCACAAAAACCGTTTTTGGCCTCTTTCCAAAAGTAACTTATGTGTGGCATAGTGTGGTCTCCATACAACACTGCAATACTACAAAATGCTTCGTACAAGGCTATAGTACAGCATTATTTTAGTACCAACCTGTTTAAAGCCCTTGGTGTTTTTAAGCACAAACCTTTTTTATGCTTTCCTAATAATATGCTCGATGTGGGGGACGGAAGAAATTTTTTTGTCGAACAGTACTCCCAGATCCTAGATTTATTGCCTATGAAGTACTCCGAGTTTATCGGGTGCGACTTTCTTGAAAAAGACAAATGGTAGCATTTTTTTAAATTAAGTTCCATTTTGTTAGTCTTACACTATTCAACAACTTTGTTCAGATCCAGTTGAAGAAGCGCGATATCGCTCGATGATTCGATTCTGCGAGCAAACTTTAGGTCATCACCGTAAAGAAAGCACTCGGAAAAGTAAAAGCAGTGGGGAAGGTCATTTATGTACATGATAAATAATATAGGGGCTAGATGTGACCCCTGAGGAGCACCGGAAGTCATGCAATAATTGCTCGCAGATCGGAAACCGTTAACAACAACATAAAATTCGCGCTTCGATAGATATGATTTAAGCCATTTCAGCAAGGGACCGGTGATACCATACGCAGCTAGCTTGTGTATTACTATGGAATGAGGAATCTTATCGAAGGCCTTGCTGAAATTAGTGTACAACACATCAAACTGCTTATTTGAATCAAATCAAATCAAATCACTTTTATTTGTTAACACAGGTAAAGAAATACAGTCTTGAGTTTGGTGTATAGAACGCTACCTATGTTATGCCAGGAGGCGTACAAATATGGTGTGCATCTAGCTGAATATTACGAATTTAAATTTCAAAATAAAAAAGATGTTTGAGACTCATGTTTAATTAAAATTTCCGAATAAATTATAACAATTATATAGGTAATATTATTTAAAAAAATTGAGTGATGTCAGATTTAAATGAGGAATTATTTAGTTATAAAATGTAAAAAAAAAAATAAGAAATTAAGAAGAAAGAAAAATCTAAACAAGTCAGAATAATAGAAAATGTCAAAAATGATTAAATGTCAATAGGTATTAATAATAAATTTCAACTCCAAATTAATTTATCATTTAAGTTTTATTTTTCCTATGCCATACCTAGATATAGCTCAATTTAGTATTGAGCCATCATTGAAAAATTCATCCAGTGTGTAGTAACATTTGTCACAGCAAGCAAGCTATTAAGTGCCTTTTTGAATTTTATTAATAGCATCCGGTATTTTATTATAAATTTTTGGACCGTTGCCGAAAAAGCTTTTACGCATTAAGGCTGTTTTACATTTAACGTTACATAGTTTGTTACAGTATCAATACTGTAACAAACTATGTAACGTTAAATGTAAAACAGCAGTACGCAATGGATTTCTGCTGACTGCCGATAAGCTGACAAATAAATGCGGGTTTTTTTTTTTACAAACAATGCAGTTTCCATTATATACATTGCTGGCAGTGTCAATATTTTTAGTTTTTTGAAATACGGAATGCAGCTGTCTGTCGTTTTTAGACCACACATAGACCTCACACAGCGTCTCTGCATCCTAAATACAACCTCCCTATTAGCCGACTGCCCCCAGAAAATTATATCGTACCGTAAAACAGAAGCTACAAGTCCATAGTATGCTATTAGCAATGTCTCAATATTAACCTTTTTTGAAAGTTGGAATAGTGCATACGCAGATTTACTTAGTCGTTTACATATTAAGTCAGTATGAGTGTTCCAAGTCAATTTATTATCAACTAGCTTCTGCCCGCGGCTTCGCCCGCGTGGATGTCGGAAATTATCCCACGGGAACATGCTACCGAAACAAAAAGTAGCCTATACGGCCTATTAAGGCATTAAGTCAGCTTTGTACCTTTTTTGTATGCAAAAAGTTTAAATAATTAAATCTATGTTACTCCATAACATCAGCTATCTGCCAGTGAAAGTCCCGTCAGAAGCGGTCCAGCCGTTTCGAAGATTAGCCGCAACAAACAGACAAACGAAAAAAAAAAAATGTTTTTTATATAAGTAGGTACTTAGCGTGTATATTTTCATTTTCATACGCATTTAGTCAAATCTGTTATTTTTTAAGACCCCACTTCACTCATCAAAAGGTAGTATCATTATTTATTATTTACGTCTACGCTTTATAAAAGTAAACCTAAGTACCTACCTACTTAATTAAAAAAAATAAAAAAAAATAACAGAAAATAAAATACCTACACTATTTGCGCTGTAGCATGGTGCGGGTGACAGTTTCAGTAACATTTCGTTTCACTCTTGAAAGTTGCCGCGATTTACAATTTATGACTTAGTATTTCAGTTGTACCACATTCGTAATATATTAAATAATTAATAACTGTAGTAAATTAAATTAAACCCAACCAGAATGTTCTAATCAAGAAATAAAATCAAATTGAATGAAAAATTAAGCAAAGAGCGTATAACGTAACGCCATAGACGTATTTAGTGATGGGATGTACTGCTACGATGGATAGTCGATATTTTTTATAATAAAAAACGTATATTGTGCGTAGGTCAATTTTTATTTTTAAAAGGTCTAATTATACAACAGAACATTTATAGGGTAAGGTTGCTTAAAAGGTTGCTAAAAAAAAATACATGTTATTCGTCTAAACTCATATCAGAGTCAGGAACATCTGAATTGTCACTCAATTCATCATCTGAATCTGTGACGGATATTATTAACGATGACTCAATTATGTTGTCAATATGTATGTCACGATCCCAATCAGACATAATGTCCCTTTTTGTTTTATTCACGACCTTCGACCAGTCTTCAGGTTGAACATTGTTGATGGCCTCTTGTAATAGGGCCAACATCTTTTTTTAATGGCGGCGAAGTATTATTTCTTGCGGCGTAACCTAAAAATAAACGAACTTATAAAAAAAAAGTATTCAAATAATCATCAATCAGCCTAATCTAGTATCTGGTAATGTTTTTAAACTAGGTACATGCTACGATCGGAAAGCTGATTTTTTTATAAAGCTTCAAAATGGGAATTGAAATTAAAAGCATACCTTTTATTTGGGCCCAAATCAGCTCAATAGCGTTATACTGGCAATGGTAGGGTGGTAGTCGAAGGACCTGGTGGCCTTTTTCTTTTGCCATCTCGTCCAGAGCATAGGTAGGAGTTGGTGGCTTATGGCGTCGGACTAAGGCAATAAGCTCCGTCTTTAACATTTTTATATCTGCTGTAACTCCGTTTTCACTCAGCCACTTCACCAACTCGCTTTTGCGGTTGGATTGGTTTGGGGGTTTATTAACTTGCACCGAATGGTAGGGTGCGTTGTCCATTATTATGGTCATAGGCTCTTTTAAATTGTTTAATAGACCTATGAACCAATCTTTAAATTTTTCGTAATTCATCTCCTCATGATACTCCGTAGTTTTTTTGACTTAAAAGCCAGCAAACAATCAGGGACGAATCCACTTGCTGTACCTGCGTGACAAATAATAAGGCGTTCGCCTTTGCCTTCCGGCACTTTGGTACACGATTGTGCCGTATCGTCGGTCCAACTTTTACCCACTGTGTGGTTGGCGTTTAGCCACGTTTCATCCAAAAAGACAACTTTGCTCCAATCACTTATGTTTTTGGCCTTCCTTAAAAATCTACATCTTGCTAGGGCAATGTCAGTCCTATCCATAATAATCTTTCTTTTGTTAACTTTTTTGTAAACAAAGCCAATATCTTTTATAACTTGCCGTAGCGAAGTAATACCTCCTTTGAACAAGTCAGCTTCTTTTAATGATTTTAGAAGCTTGAGCAATGTGGGTAGCTCCATTCTTCTATAATAATCATAAATATGATTTCTAATAGCAACCTTAGCAAAATCATCCAAATCTGTGATTGGCTTCACCTTGGTCCGCTTTTTGTTGGGTGTCGATAATTTATTTTCAAACATCCCATCTTGGCCAATTTTCTCACGTGTTATACGCGAAACAGTATTGCGGCCAATATCAAGAGCTTCGGCTACTCGTTCTACAATATGATTCAATGGTAACAACGGTCCATTATTTTGTTGTTCTCTTTCAAAGTAGTCTCGGAGGCGAACAACAAGCTCCCTGGCCTGACTACCCAAAACAGTTTTTTTTGTATGCTTAGGCATGGTAATAACAACAAACTCAACAAACTTATAACAAATAACAATTTAACAAAAATGAAAACAAACAATGAAATCGTAATACGTGTCACATTAAGTCACAATATAACGCGCTTGCACTCGTACTCGCACTCACAGCATCGCACGGGTAAACAACATGGCCGCCGCGCCGATGCACCATAGAGCAAAAATGTTGTCACGAAAAAAAAAACATAAACCCGATTTTGATTATTTTATATAAGTACAAAGATAATTATGTAGCCATAAAACATTTATATTGACAAGTTTATACACGTAGCACACACGTAGTTACACTGCACAACTGAATAATACACTAATTTTCATAACAATATTAAAGAGAACTAGATTCACGCTGCGAGTATCGTTAGCGATAAAAATGAATTGCATAACCTCACATCCCTAGTCATGTGGTACTGACAAATGTCAACGTCATACGGGCAACTGTCACCCGCACCATGCTACAGCGCAAATAGTGTAGGTTCCTAAATAAACCTATTTCTGATGATAACTAATCTAAACTCAATAAATAAGCAAAATCCCTAAAAACTAAGATATTAGTTTTTAGGGATTTTGCGATATTGGCGCCGATTCCCTTGTTCACAAACTAAACTAAATTTAAGTTCAGTGCATCTTTTTCTTTCTATTTCATTATGAAAAGGACAGAAGATAGATATTAGTTTAGTCCTGTCAAATTAGTCAGCGCCTGACGTAAATTGACGAATATTTTTATTAGCCATGTTTTTAATCACATCTAATTTGTCTATGGAGTATCTTAATTTGACAGAACTAAACTAATATTTATGTTCCGTCCTTTTCTTAATGAAATAGAAAGAAAAAGATGTACTGAAGTTAAATTTAGTTTAGTTTGTGAACAAGGGAATCGGCGCCAGTGTATCTTAAGATAAAATATTATAGTATCTTAGCCGTGTGCAGCGCCCCTTAGTGAACTCCACTGCGGGTGACGTAACCTACGACAAACTTATTATTTGCGGTTGGTACAGTAATCGGATCTAGGGATCGAACCGCAAAATTAAGTTTGTTTTTTAAAAAGTACCCAGTGTGGTGCCCAGGATATTAAAGAATAATTATACCAAGTTTTATCGTAATCGAACCGGTAGTTTTTGCGTGATGCCTGAACAAACAGACAGACAGACAAAAATTTTTTTAATCACATTTTTGGGTTCTGTGTCGGTCTAGTAACACCCCCTGCCATTTATTTTTTTGATATTTTCAATGTACAGAATTTTCACTTCTACAGATTTATTATAAGTATAGATAGTCATTCCCAAAAATTTTGCACTATCAACTTCCTGAATTTTATGGTCTTTATAAGTGATATTAATGTTATTATTTTCACGACGCTGATGGTATTGCATGATGTTGGTTTTGCTTAGGTTCTTTTTCAAATTATTATCATTAAGCCAGTTTATTATTTTAGTTAAAGATTAATTATTATCATTATCATAATTATTTATGTCATTGCATTATATTATAGCTGTGCTGTCGTCTGCAAAAAGAACCATTTTATGTTGAATTATTTTTGGGAGATCATTGATGTAAATCAGAAATTGAGTCGAGAAGGATAGGTATATGTACATATCATATTGCAAGTGAAGCCTCCAGGAGGGTCGTCGGTATTAGGTACTCGTAGGTTTGAAATTGTATTATAAAACACTAAAACGAAGTAAAATATTTTTTCAGAATGTCTTGTTGTTATATTTATATCCCTAGGGGTATTTACATGTCCTAGTGGGGTGGAGAAGTGAAATAATAAAAAATATGAAAAAGGATAATCGCCCGCTCTGTTCCCAAGACAGGGGTTCCAACCTCTTCTGAAATTGTCACGCAATGTAATAATTTTAATTTTTGACATGAATGGCATACATACATGATGTATTTTTTTTTAATGTTATTACGTAGGTACCTACTCGTAGTTATTTTGTAACAGCTGATTAACGTTCAGTCTTCTATTATTACCTTGATCGTCGCTCATGATTTAAACAACCGGCTAAGAGCGAGTCGGTGTTGCGCACTCAGAGTTCGCAGGAAAAATATTTTTTTTCATAACAAAATTTTTATTTTATGCGATTGCTTATAAAAATGCTAAATCCTTAAAAATCTGCAAAACTCTTTTACAAACGGCTAGCAAAAAAAGACATCGTTTTATTTTCGTGCAACATTAAACACACATACCTACCTCCCAACTAGATTTATTTCAGAATTTTCACTTTGCATAGAACAATGGCCATTTTGAAAAAAGAAATAGCGTTACTGAGATGAGACTATCACCAAAATTAAGTACTTACCTACCTACATTTTTGTTTTTGTGTAACCATCAGATATTATTAATTTATTTTTAAAAGCAGGGGATTTATTTGAAAACAGTCTTCAAAAATACAACTTCTGCTTATCAGAACGATAATATATATCTTATTTCTTAAAGCATCCGTAATTATTTTGTTTATACTTTTCGGAAAGGAATATAATTTCTAAATCCAAATTAAATCCCAGAGAATGTCGACCGTATAAACTCATGTCAATTATTTAAATAAGATAAGCCACTTGCAGAATTTGATGTACTTAAAGTAAAAAAATGATTTAATAAAGCTTGTATATTAATTAAAAACATGATTTTACGTTTAAGAACCGGTAATTACCGTAAATTGATCGATAACGAAGCCCTCCTTTTTTGTCTTGTGTTATTTGGCACTCCTTATTATTTTGTGTTTATCCGTAGGTACAGACGCAAGCACATCAATCTACTACAATCTGTCAAATTTCTTTAATAGATTTTCAACTTTATCGCTAAAGCATTAGGATCAAGGTTGATTGGGAAAATTTGATAGTTTCGGGTAGCTTGACCTGCAGGCTGGCTTCTGTACAAACCAATAGAGATGTTGTCAATATGTTTTTAACACATATGCACGATATTTTCGTGGCGTCTGTACTCTACTTATTTTAAAGTGAAAAGTTTGTTGTACATTTTGCGTAATTACTTTATTCTCTGAACTTATACGAATATACAAGATATTACTAGTTGTATTTTCACGAACATTTTTCACCATAAGTCAAAAACTATGTGGCATAGATAAATATTAAAAACAAGATTTATAAAGTGCAAATGAAGCTCTTTCATGTGACATCCCATTTGACCTATTTACCTCACTTTAAAATGAAACCCCCGTTTAACAATATTAAAAAAAAAAACACTTTCTATACAGATTTCTTCTTTAGATATTCTTTCTATAGAGATTATTAATTCCACGAGTCTATAAGGATTAGTAGTTCCTAAAAAAGCACCTGTGACAGACGAACGGACTGACAAACGAAGTCACCACAAGTGTTATTTTTACCATTTTGATACGGAACCTAATAGCCTTGATTGTTAAACTCATGTTTTCTAATCTCAAAACTAAAAAAATGTGAATATTTGTAAGCGTGAAAATGGTTTTCCACCCCTGAAACTCGTGCTTCCTGAGACCCATTTTTTTTTGAAAATAAAATTGCTTGGGTTTCAAAACCAAGGCGTATACTAATAAATCTTGTTAAAATATACAACTAATTTTATTTTTATTGTTTATAATGCCGTTTTCGCGAAGAGAAACCTACATTTATTATGAGCCCTTCGCGAGGGCTCCCGGCATCCCGTAAGGGATTTGAGTGAGCCCTCCAGGATGGCTCCCGGCACTGAACGTGTTAATTAATGAAAAGGGATTAAATTGTTTTTCTTTTTTAATTTAACGTGCCGTGTGAGCTTTAAGAGTCGTCACGTCGTCATTTGAGTCGAGATGAAATGTTACGAGCCGAGAAAAAATGGTGCTATTCAACGCGTCGTTGCTGAGGCCCTACACACCAGCCAAAACGTGATATCAAGGCCGTGGTCACGTTATCGCAGTACTGGGGAAGTGGCTGAACAGCACACGGGTAGATATCGTATTACAACGCAGAGACTGGATCGATTTCTCCAAATGACGGCCAGAAGACAACCCAATATCACAGCGATGCAACTAGTACAAAGGCTTCAGGAGGACCACGAGCTGTAGGTAAGCGACCAAACCGTGCGAAGGCGGTTGCATGAAGTTGCTCTTCATGCTCGAAGACCGCTACACGTTCCTGCATTGCGACGTGGCAATCGCGGTCGGCGGCTTTCGTGGGCGCGGGAGCATTTACCATGGAGTGACGAACAATGGTCTTTGGTGCTGTTCACCGAAGAGTCCCGGTTTGGGTTTCATCCGGATTTACGAAGAATACGCGTTTGGAGAACTCCCGGGAGAGTTAGCCGTCTACGGCACCCTCAGGAGGTCCACTTATACAAAGGCGGGACAATCATGGTGTGGGCAGGAATTCGTCTTGGCGGACGAACCCAGCTCGTTTGGATCCAAGGCAGCATGACTGCACAAAAATACCACGAGGAGGTAGTAAAGCCTGTTATTGTCCCACACATAATCCAAATGGGCCAGGAATTTCTACTCATGCACGATAATGCTCCTTCCCTTACGGCGCGGCTGGTGTCGGCCGCTCTCCGAGACCACGATATTCAAGTTTTAAATTGGCCTGCACACTCGCCCGACTTAATCCTGTCGAGCATGCCTGGGGCATGTTACAACGAAAATCTTTGAGAGATTTCCCGCCACGACGGAACAACAACTTTACGAACACTTACAAAGAAAATGGCACCTCATACCGCAGCAAGACATATACAATTTAATTTTAACTATGAATAATCGATGTCTATGCGTATTTAATGTAAGAGGTGGCAACACTGATTATTAATAATTAGATTTTATAAAAAAAAATGATTTTAATTAAAATTAATAGTTTAATAATAAGCCTCCGAAGCCGCTGCTGCATAGATTTGTTGTTGGTTACGGTTTTTTAAAAGTATTTTTATCATATTAATTTTCTACGGCGATTAAAAAAAATAACATTTATATTTAAAAAAAAATCACGAAATGTTTTTTATTTTGTATTAAATAGGTACCTTACATATCATTCTTCATTTTGTACCTACTTATATCAGAAAATTCCACATAGATTTTTAGATATTTGATGAAATATAAAATATCCCTAGATTCTGTTGATGTATACAAAAACATGTTTATAGTGTTTCTTTTTTCCTATTGTTATTCCTTAGACATATTTATTATATAATTACACAAAGGTATACAATGTGTAACGGAAAGGGTAAATACATACCAAGGACACGGCTTCTTTGGAAGATATCAAACGATATTGGAAGGGTTTTTTAATCCTATCTATAAATGTTCGGAAGTTATGAGATTTTTTAATACATTGATACCAGAAACCAAACTTTTAAAATTGAAATAAGCACAGCACTAGCACTAATTCAGCTGATCGGTGTCAGCGAACTATTTGTAAGTAAAAATAAACCTCTTACTCCTGGTAATTCTGAATAAAAGGTTCCTCATGCTTATTTTTTGAAAAAAAAAATTAAACTCAAAATATACTTTATTTTCTACACGAAAAGGTACACATTGCATTGTGAGAGTTCAGAATACGTTGCGCCGTGCAGCGCTGCGCCTCGCGACGTTGCGATGCGTCTCGCGGCGGCGCGCGGCGCAGCGCGGCGCAGCGCGAAATCTCTGGCCTCTTCCAGTATCGTCGCGTCGCGTCGCGTCTCGGTGTGACCTACCCTTAAATGTCGTTAAGTAATAGCGAATATTACGAAATGTTGACGTGTGTCGGTGCAGAACATGGTAATCATCTCAGTGGGTTGGGCGTGGTAGTAGAAGCGTGGCTTAGCCTCCGCAATCCCTAGACCTAACCCCGTTAGACTTTTTTTTTGGTAGTGGTACATTAAAAATGTAGTGTACGCAGTGCAGTGTGATACAATGGACCAAATGAAAGTGCGGATTGAGCCCGCATAAACAAGCGAGCCGCCTCGCTTGCTCGTTCGCGGCCTTGTACAGACGCCAGCAGGTCAAGCTACCCGAAACTGTCAAATTTTCCCAATCAACCTTGAACCTTAATGCTTTACCGATAAAGTTGAAAATCTATTAAAGGAATTTGACAGATTGTAGTAGCTTGATGTGCTGGCGTCTGTACATACAATACCAAGGTCGCCACATCGAAACCCATCTTTAAAAATGTAAGTCAATTTACTAAATTAGGCAAAGCTTTACGATTTTATTGTTTACTCGGTAATAAGTAATAATAAGGGCTGAAACTAGTTAACCTACCTAAATTTTTTTTCGATTTTTTACGCAAGTTTTGTTATCTCAGTTTTTACGTGCAATTTCTGGCTTGATACTAACGAGTAAACTGTAAATCAATAATTACGCATCAATTTTTACATCACGGTAAAGTAGTTTTATGGGCGGCCGACAAAGAACACCGCCGCCTGCAGTAGGCTACTACGATACTAGGCGCGCAGAATTCGCGCGCAATCCCTTTGGCGGTGGAATCTTTTATTTCGTCAGTTCGGGCCGACAAAGAATGCGGTAGACGATACTAGGCGAGCAGAATTACGGAAGAGATTTATCGTAATATTGGCCATTAAGGTGGAAGTCATTGAACTACGTAGTGCGGTGACACGTTTGTTAGGATTTGAATTTAAGAAACCGAAAATTTGGCATCAATTTTTAGAGTATTTTATTTTGAGTTGAAACCCTTCCAATATCGTTTGATTATATCCAAAGAAGCCGTGCTCTTGGTATGTATACACCATTTCCGTTACACATTGTATAACAATTAGCCATTCTATAATGGGAAAAATCACAATGTAAGAACATCATGCAAAAGATATCATTTGGCGTGCAAATCTACGCCACGGACGTGAAGAGTCGTCAGCTAGTGATGGGTAAGGAAAACAATTACGATAAAAGCTTTATGAAATATTTAACGAAAACAAATTAAAATACTTCACTCTAATATAATATGACGAAAATTATTGTTCGTCTACTTCATTTTACATCAAACTAAATACAAAGCAAAATATAAAATAAAATTACCGTATGTAGTGACAAACTTTACAAACTTATGAGTAAAAAGTGCAAACCGATAATTTTGTGGCAACTCTCGCGCATAAAACTCTATTTAGCGGAATCCTTTACAGTACTTTGTACGCCACAGATGGGATGAGACGGCGCGCAATGACGTCAAGGCCGGACACTGGTAGTGTTGTACAATACGTTAATACCAGATAATAGATATTTTAATAATAAGTTCTTTTCACATCAAAAAACTGAACATTTTATGGACTAAAATAAATATTACTAAAATTGTATTTACACATTTATTTAAAACGTACGAGCAATTAATACGAGATTCTTGTGGTATCTCGTACAGTAGAAGAGAAGGTAGACTATATGTTACGTATGTAAGTACGAGATACCACAAGTATCTCGTACTAATATAATATTTGGACTCGTACTAATATAATTCATACTCTAATGGTATTTGTTTTTTTAATATAACTTAATTCAGATGAATTACTAAAGGCAATTAACACAATTGGCTATTTGACAGATATTACAATAAAATATGAATTGTTTTTGGTAGGATAGGTTGTATGTAGATAATAAATGTACATATTTTATTTTCGTAAAACAAATTTGCGATTTTTATATTTGTGGATTACACGATTCAAAACGGGGGCCAATTAACTCTCAGTAATTAAAAAAAATATTATTCATATATTTAACACTTCATCAGAGTACTTTAATAAAATACTAGTCACGTGACTAAAATACTACACATCATACAATAATAGCGCTCTGGTACATCTCTAACTCAGATATGGCAAAGTTCGTAAGCGCAGCGCTGCCCACGCCAGTGACGGCTTATCACGTCAGTGGATGTCGTCACAAATGAGATTAGTGCTGCGACTTTGTTATTTAAAATATTTGGATTACTCTTTTTATTATAAAATCTGCTTTATCTAACGATGTAATTTCTGGTAATGATTACTAATTAGAGAAAAAGGGTGAAACATGGGTAAAAATTAATACAATTCAATGGTACTTATAAGCAATTTTTATTCGTAAACCATGCACAAGTAAAATGTATCGATGTTTTATCGATATCTGTTTGATTTCTTTTGCCGTCACTATTATTTTGTAGGTATGAAAGAACGAATTTGTCGCTTGGCGTAGAGAACACGGATTTTCGTTATTGACGTGGCGGTCAAAAGGTTAACAAACACGCCTATGATAACTTGCTTATCGAAAAGTGTACATAGCTATTTTTAATCGAATTAATTTTAATAATTTTTTTTTATCACCTTCACTCTTTTCATAACCGAATGAATTTCATCTCAACTGATAGTTTTTTAACACACAGAATATTTCTATTGCCTACTTATTTCTGTGCATGGCTACCTGGCAAGCAGATGAGAACCGGTAAGTCAATATAGGTAACTACACCGATCTGTTAACCAATCGAAATTGATGTCATAAGATATTGTTGCGCGCCACAATTAATGCCTACATTAGTTACCACTAGCGCCATCTAATATCGAGTAGTAGAACTAATAGAGTCAAGATCTTTCTAGAAATTTCGATGCTAGAACTTTCTAGAACTATCGACATCTCGGTCGAGTCGGGGCCGGTATGTACTCGAACATTCTAGATGTTTCTACAATAGAAGGTTCTAGAACTATCTGCGGCACTATATAAGACGCGATCTCTCGACGACAGACACAGAGTTGGTTAAGCGATACAAGTGAATACATCGAAAGCGATCTTCAAGTGCTACTTAGGTGCAATTATGCTTTATCATTAGTGTCTTTGAGTTGTTACGAGTATTAGTGTTGTTTAATTAAAGTGTAATTTTTGGTAATTTATATCGGCAGTTTTAATTGTCACGAACCCCGAAGCTCGTAACAATATTTTAATTATAAAACCAACCGTAGTATAGGCTTGCCTGCAAAAAATCGTACATGAAATATTATTGCCAAGCTATGAAGTTTTAGAATTGGAGCTATTTGATAGGTACGAGAGAGAAAGTAGAGCGTCTGAGGTCCGTGTGATAGAACGGACACAACATAGCAGCTGCACGCTACCTGACCGTTGAATGTATCCGAGTGTGCATGCTCGTGTACAGTCGAAAATCATTTATTAGTGACAACTCGTGCTAAATAATATTAATTGGGATGTCAAAAATAAGTAAAAAGTGTTTTTTGTGTAGTAAAAAAAAATGAAAAATTTATTATAAGTAATAATTTTTATTATTCACCATTGGAATCATCGGAAGCTAAATAATGATCTTCAGATTCTAATAATTCTTCTTCATGTCCATTATCCGTGATTTGTGCGATGTCATCAATTTTTAAGTGTTTGGTCCCCAACCAATTGCTTAAAAATGATCATCGTCTAAAAGCCAACCACAGTTTTCAGGGCGCAATTTTAAATAATCTTGATCAGTCGCATGAAGCCACATAGAATTGTAATATAAATCGTTCGTAAAATTTTTTGGGTTGAAGAAGACCAGCATGGTGGCAAATTGTTGCAGTCATAACTTTTTACTTTTTTAAAAAAAGCGCTCATTATCTTCTTTCGCGGAATAACTCTTCATAAAAATGCCTGGCCTTCTTCACACTAGTGCAATTTTTTATACCATACATATGAGCGGTAAACTCCTGAACGGTCTTCATTTTTTCATTTATGAAAATATCAGCTTCGTCTAGTAATGACGCAAATATGTTCTGGTATGATTCATTTTTGGAGAACAGAACGGCTGTTTAGGCCGAACTTTCCTTTCTTATAAAATGCCGCTGTGTAATCACAACCAGTACACGCATGGACAGCTGGTAGGCTTTGGCAGAGTGTGGTTCCTAATTTTTTAGCCAATTCCGTGCAATTAATGCAATCGAGGTCTTTTGAATTTTTATTTATTTGTTTAACTTGCTATCCAAACTTCCGATTGTTCCAATTTATGTGTGTTTCCAAGCAAAATAATCATTACGTCGGTATCAGAAGATTTAATTAAAATCTTTGATCCCGGTGTTACCTACTCTGTATGCATGAACAATTATCCTAGTATCCGCCTCTTCGTGATCACACATATGTATATTCAATTTCTTCATTTTTTTCATTCGATTTTGGTGCGCTTCATATGAGTAACAACAATTCTGAATAGTTAGAAAAAAAATTGTTTTTAATAACTGTTACTAAATTATCATTTTCTCAATAGACAGATAAAAACTGAACCAAGGCTTCTTTGAATCGGTATTTTTTAAAATGCGTAAAAAATCTGGCGGCCCGCTTTGTTGAGGTCCAGATATATTAAATGAAACGTCAATCTTTTGACGATTTTGGCGTTCTGTATCTTTTATTGATGGCGACATATTATAAGGATCAAAAACTAAATGCACTTGTGCAGCTTTAGTCGAACAAATTTTTATGAGTATCGATTCAGAAACGTTTTCAAAGGTTTGTGGCATTGAGGCTCCAATTAAGTACAAATAGTAAAAACCATCGATTATTTCCACATCAATCTGTGTTGGCTCTGAAACTTCGACGTTTGATTTCAATGCTTTTGCTAATGTCGACTTAACGGTTTTAAACATTCCACCATCCTAAGAGAAAAGAGCAGGTGGCATCGGTGCGAGCGGAAATGTTAAGCAGAATTCTATATTTATTTTGTTTGTAATAGGTAGGTACTGACTGCCAATAATCGTCCAAAAATGTCTCGTTCCATCTTCAGTAACACTTTCTTATTGTTATCTTTGTTCTTTAGAACTTTAGATACACTCTGATGCAAAATTAAATTTTTTATTCCGAGATATGGGTTTTTCAAATCTTCCAGGAACTAAGTAAATTTAATATTTATTGATGACCTTCTTCTTTAATATTTAGTAGAAAATTGGTACCTATTAAATAGCTCCAATTCTAAAACTTCATAGCTTGGCAATAATATTTCATGTACGGTTTTTTGCAGGCAAGCCTATACGGGTGGTTTTGTAATTGAAATATCTTATGATATCAATTTCGATTGGTTAACAGATCGGTGTAGTTACCTATATTGACTTACCGGTTCTCATCTGCTTGCCAGGTAGCCATGCACAGGTAGGCAATAGGAATATTCTGTGTGTTAAAAACTATCAGATGAGATGAAATTCATTCGGTTATGAAAAGAGTGAAGGTGATGAAAAAAAATTGATTAAAATTAATTCAATTAAAAATAGCTATGTACACTTTTCGATAGGCAAGTTATCATAGACATGTTTGTTAATAAATTATATTTGATAAAAAATATGGCTCATCAAGTTATCTGATGGGTGAAGGTCGATCTCCACGGTCTCTTCTACTATATGTACCTGATCGGGCCCACATTACAAACAAATAAGTCGACAGAGACATGACTACAGTAGGTACCCAATGTAACCGCTACACACTACTCAGTCTTAGCAAATGATACGCACGACTGTCAGACCGTCAGACGTACGGTCAGACGCACTTCCCGCAGACGTACAATCTTCAGACGCACGTCCTGTAGACGTACTGGCTAAGCTAATGGCCGGCCACTGGTTGTGGCTTACGGACGCGGGCGGTTTTTATTGTTATTGACTTAAAACTTAAAACTCGATCACAAACTGACCTGACTTCAATCAATCAATATAAAGTTTTGACCATTTGTTTTTTTACGTTACCTATTTTCTTTGCACCCACGTCCTTGGTAGAGTAATGATAAAAATAAGAGTAGCACATGCAGTATAAATTCATTACCTATGTAGGTACGCACAATATTCTATAATCAGACCAATCATCAATAATGCAAAAAAAAGTTTAATAGTCTGATATAGGTACGGTAGAATGACCAATAACTTTCAAAATTACAATATCTATTAATTACAAAATGCTCAATTGTAAATGTTGGGACAACTATTTGTTGGCCTGGACCCTAGACGAACTCAAAACTGGATAAGCTATAATGATTCCGTGTCATGCCCATGTGCATAATATCTATGGTACGGAGCGATGGGTATTATCACCAAATATTATGTCTACCAAAGAAAGCTTAAGTCATCCATGGTTCTAATTCATGCACTAAAATTGCAAGTATAAAAACTAGTAATTATATGACAACAACAAAATTAAAACCATCAACTAACAATAAAAAAAAACTTAATACAGTAAACGAATCAACAACACGGGAACATGGGGACGTAATGGCAAACTTAAAAAAATATTAGGAGACTACTAGCACAGAATAGAACAGAGGAGAAGGTTTACACGCACCTACTTATACAATGCGCGGCACAATGGAGACTTGCGTAACCACGTTGTGCACATAAATGTGAAGTAGTCACACGAGTCCATTTTTGTCAAATCATCCTAAACGTGTAATCACACTATAATCCGGCATGAGCTTGCCAAACTGCAGTTTCACTGCTCGACTGACCTGTGCTGATCACTCAGTCAGTACCAGTAGGTATCTATCTATACTGCGTTTGCTATTTTGTTATTAAACATTTAAAAAGAACTTTAATGCCCACTCTTAAAGTTCAGTTTGCGCTACAATTTCTAACATTTTTATGATTGTATCAATAGTCATTCTGAAATCAACTTAATTTACGCCAGCATATTGTTGATATTCGTTTAAGTGGAAATACATCAATTGTAAACAAGAGATTGAATATACTCTACAAACACAATAAGTATGTGCGATTAGACTGGAGATCCTGATAATTGTACTTAAAAAAACGAGTATCAATTGCAAAATGCATCTTTATCGCACGTTGTAAACTGGGCCTCTGCATCTATCATTTGTGCTACGTCAGTAATAATATCATCGGTTACACCTAGGAATACTTGTATGTGTTGGCACGCTTTGTACCCATAGTAGCTACATATCTGAGAAATACAGCATCGGTAACGCAGCACGATGAGGAAGAAGGATACTATTCCAAATTATACATTCAAATGGGTCTTACAATACTGACATACCTACCTTGCTCGAGACACGTTCACGAAAAGATTTCTCTAGCGTTGAACACTTTGATTTATTTTGAAATGGAAGCATTTTCATAAAACAATGTTATAAACAATAATTAATAGTAATTCTTAATTCTGCGTTACCGTTACTCATGCCTGCTTTAATTATAAATGCAAAAACGTACACTTCCTACCTAAACTAAGTCTCATAAGTATCTTCTTTACATCAATAATTTGGACGTCAACGATTCGAAAAGCACGTTCACATGATTCTCAACTTTAATTTCATATTATTATAAAGATCACTTTCTTAATGTTAGAGCCACAGAAATAATCAAATTGAAAACATCAAGTCGACGGCTACGTTCAGCCCTGGAGGACCCTACTCGTAGTTCCGCTAATGGACGAAGATCTAAGCTAACGAGTAGATAATACTAATTACAACAACCGGTAGGTCCACATGGACAGCGGGTTCTGTAGCAGCGCCAGGTGCGGCGGCTCCTTGCCGCCCACCAGCAGCAGGTGCAGCTGCGTGTCGCCGTTCTTCGGCACACTTCTCGCGCGTCGCTCGCTCAGGTCTTGGAGCTCGATGTCTCCCGGACCTACGCCGGAATCTGGAGTCAAAGCGGCTCCTAAGTTCCTCACGTCAGGACCTAAATAATGAGGATTGCTGAAACCGAGCGAATTGCCTGACAATCTGTTGACCCGCTCAGCGCTCGCGTAGTCAGAAGTGGACAGTTCTGCTTCTTCCTCGTCAGTTATGATGGTGTCCTTGGTGAACCTGACGGACGCCGACTTCGGAATGGTGACCACGGTGACTTTGCCCTCAAGTTTCACTGACGACATGCCATCTCTCTTTTTAATGCTGTTTATTTCTCGCCTCATGTCCTCTTCCTCTTCAGAGTCGAGGTATACAAGCTTGGTAGCTTCCACTGGAGACAGGACCGGCGTGGGGAGGATCATGTCGGCGAAGTCGGGGACAGAGATCGGTTCTCGGGACATTTCCGATCTGTATTCGATGACGTCACCTTCTCTCGGGCTCTCGCCTCCGTCTGCGGGCTGGCGCTTGTCGATGACGTACGCAGAGTGTGACTTGGACAGTGCGGCGGCCTCCTGGCGCACGAGGCTCTCGGTGGAGTCGCGCTCGCCCGCCAGCACGCTGTAGGAGCAGCGCGCCGCGCGCCGCATGTGGAACGACGACAGCTTGGAGATCTCGCGCAGCAGGCTGGCGGGCGGCTCGGGGCGCGCGGCGGGCGGGCGCGCGCCCGGCGCCGAGCGCACGCGCGCGGGCGGCGCCGGGACCAGCAGCGCGCAGCTGTCCACGCGCGGGGACGGCCACTTCAGGCTCTGAATCATTCGCTCCCAGGTTTCCGTTGCTGTAAATTAAAAGAAGATTATTTATTAGGCAAAGGATACTTCGACAGGGTATTTGAGAATGCTAGGCGCAACGCTGTAGTTTTACCGAAGTGAAACCTCCAGAGCTCGTTGGTGGAGTGACCGTGCGTCTCTCCGCCGAAGATGTACAGGTGTGCGCCGGCGCGCAGGCCCGCGTGCCCGCTGCGCGCGCTCGGTGACAGCTTGGCGGGCGTGCGCACCTGGCTCCACACGCGAGACACTGCAAATAACAGACGTATGAGAAGTAGGGTAGGTACGAAAGTATAAGGTATATTCGATAATCGCGTGCATGAAGTTTTATTTATATTTTTATGGTTGTATCTGATTTTACAATAGAAATATAATATAATTAGAGATCGTCTAATCTAAAATGACGCGCCCCACCTCCGCATTTACGCACACAAGGAAACTTCAAATATGGACGCAGTACACATAAACATGCAATTGTAATTGGTCGTTCAGTTGCCGGTTAGACTCAAACGTAGAAGCTCGGATTTGTTGTCCAACTAGTTTAGTTTGACAATAACGCGCGAGAGGAACGGACGTCTTGTTTCATACAATGTGACGGCGCTGCTCCATAGAGCAAGCATTGTCGGATTTATCACTCGACTAGTCGACCGTCTTGTACACGTACTGATCGTAGTTCACTGAACAATCGACGATCCCACACAGATGCAGTGTCGTTATTGATATTTGCACTCACACATATAAATGAACGAATTATGTAGTGGGGCGCGTCATTTTAGATTAGACGATCTCTACTTGTACACCGAACCCTACCCTGTTTCTATCTGTCTCTATCACTCAAAGGTTTGCTGGAAAAGCTAGTAAAATAATGTTTTGCACCAAGGCTAACCTACAAGAGTTATGTTAACAATGACGTGGGGTACTCACTGGTATCGTAGTACCAGAGGTCGCTGCAGTCGCGCAGGTCACACTGGCCGCCGTGCACGTACAGGCGGTTGTCGTGCAGCGCGGCCGCGTGCCGGTGCCGCGCCGGGCCCGCCGTGGCCGTGCGCACCTGGTGCCACGACTCCGAATCTGGAATACAATAGCTTTTGACTTTTTAAGACTTCGGGTGTTGGAGTTTCTCGCTGTTGACGATACTCCAGAGTTGTAGGTTGTAAATGATTAACACCAAACCACTAATACCTCTAAATGTTTATTTGTAAATAGAGTTTTTAAGTTATGTTTAGTTATCTGAGCCGCTCTTATTTATTATTGACACCTTACCACGTGACGGAGGTGCAGTTACAACTAATTCAAATGATTGAGTTCATTATGCAAAATGTATTTTGCTGTATGAGCATTATTGGCTCGTACATCGGGAAACATACCGAGCTGTAACGTAACATCACGGCTGTAAGAATGAGGATGAACTGCTTGCGTCCGTAGGATCTACTTGAGTTACGACCACCCTACACGTGTCCCCTGGGTAGTGCTAAACGAGCAGTAGTAATAATGGTGGTAGGCCATAGCATCGGCTGCCGGTTTAAAAGTTACCACCCACCAGACAAAGTCATGCTGCCAATCGATCCGTTGTGTTCCGGCATGATGTCTGGAAAATCCGTACGGAGGATGGGTCTGAGCAGTTGTGCTGCGATGTATGCCGGCGGTATGATGCGCCAGTTGTTGTGTCGGGTGTTTGGTCGTGGAGGGTAGCGGGATCCAAAGCACAGTGCTCCGCTGGCCGACCGCAGGTAGTTGGGGGCCCAAGTAGTGTGCCAGCCATACACGACAGGCTGCCCCGCCAACTGTGAAAAATCCCAAGGTGGCCCCATCGTGCCGGTTGGCGACCGGACGAGAGGACCCGATGGCGATCCCTGGAGGGGTTCGGGCGTCCCCGCAGTCTCCAGATCAACCCTCCACTGGCGCAGTAACACCGGCCGTGTTGTTGGGTTTAACATCGCATCACCTCGCTCAACTGCCGTCTTCCTTCCTATTCACTCAATATTTTTGTTTTTTAAATGAAAGGTCCAATTAAGAAAAGTAAGTGTCCACAGCGGAAACACGTCCTCTCCTTCCGAGTGCACCTCTCAAATATTCGAGGTCTGCACTTAAATCTCGATGCGGTCCATCACCATTTTGAGCCTGACAAGCCACACTTGCTTTTCTTGACGGAGACCCAGGTTAGATGTCCGTCAGATGTGGCGTACCTCGACTACCCGGGATACTCATTGGAGCACCATTTCCTGCAGCGTGCCGGAGTCTGTGTGTACGTTTGCAATGATATCTGCTGCCAGCGTCTCCGTCACCTTGAAGACCCTAACTTCTCGTCCTTATGGCTGTTGGTGGACACTGGTATGGACAAAATTGTCTATACCTGTGTCTACCGATCGCACAGCGGTGACCAGGAGACTGTTTCACCACCTTAGTGAGGCCGCTGATAATGCTCTGCATCGGCACCCTGATGCGCAGCTCGTCGCTCTGGGGGACTTTAACGCCTGCCACCAAGACTGGATTTTCCGATTTAAAGGACCGACCACGCTGGGAGAGAAGCGCGAAACTTTGCGCTTTCAATGGGCCTCTCCCAGTTGGTAAGGCAAGCGACTAGGGTGCCAGATGGAATCGGTCATACCGCCAATTGTCTGGACCTACTGCTGACCACCGATCCGGACAGATGTGTTGTAATAGTTTCCTCACCATTAGGAACTTCAGATCACTGTCTGGTGAAGTCTGTGTCGTCCTTCTCCCCACCTGACTGCGACTCATGCGGTGAATGACGAATGTGGCGATACAAGTCAGCAGATTGGCATGAGATGCGTCACTTTGTAACGTAATGTACATACTCACAGTTATCTACATTCATTCCTCCAGGTCAGACAAGCATTCCGTCACCTTTAGGCGCTGATCTGACTATTCCTCACGACACCAGGTCACGTTTAGTCATCAAACTTTAACATAACACTATGACGATTTAGTAACATCCAAGGGCTGGAAATTTCGCCCACATTCATTGATATCATTTTTCCTATAAACACTATACTTTTAATACGCTTTTAATACGAAATAACTATATATTTAATTGTATTTTATTAATATATTTTATTATGACAGTCCTGTCAACGACGTCTAATACGTCGCCATGACAAGTTTGCTTATAAAATAATTCTTATCAGCCTGTAACTTTTAGCTGAAAATATATTCAGACTTACGCAAATCAATAGGTACTGGCCATCATATTTCAAATTCATATTTATTTCTTCAAGTTGCTATTCTACGAGTTGACTTGAGGAATCCAAGCAACGCAACTGACAGTTCAAGTTCGAGTTTGGGTTCCAGTTCGAGTTCGAGTTGGAGTTCGAGTTTCGCCTCTAAAAGGAACCCTCAAAGTAGTGCTGGTACTCCGGAGTCACCTAGCCAGGGAACTCTTGGCGTGTCCCTCTCTGACTCCGGTACCTGACGTACTAGCGCTACACCTTCGTCCTCCGTCCTCCGTATCAGTCGGACCGCTGGCGTGCCTCGCCGGAACACCCTCTACTGGGCCGCGCCTCAACCGAGGGCCGCCTCTCCTGGCGGGCTGACCGCGTGCTGCCGTGCCTGCTCTACGTGCCGCCGTGCCTGTTCACTCGCGCCGCCGTGCCTGCTCCCTCGCGCCGCCGTGCCTGTTCGCTCGCGCCGCCGTGCCTGCCCTCCCGTGCGGCCGTGCTGCGACCTACTACTGCCGCGTGGGCCCCCTACGGGTATCCTCCGTGCCGCACACGCACCAGCACCTCTCCACGCCCGCACCCACCAAAAAGCTCTGCACAGCCGTCCGGTAGCAGATCTTTCTGGTCCCTTGCCAAATCGGTCGAAGCGAACTTCTGTCGGCCCACACTGCCTCACTGGCTCATACGGCGGGAGAGAAAGCAGGTCTCTTTGCATCTCTCTTTGCCCACAATTCACGTCTTGATACTGGCAGTGCTACTCCACCGAATTTGCCTCACTGCGACACGTCGATGCACGAGTTTCGTATTAGGATCAAGGAGTTTCTGAGAGCACTGTGTCGTCTGGACGTGAATAAAGTTAGTGGACCAGATGGTATACCAGCGATTGTTCTCAAGGCTTGTGCGCCCGAGTTGTCTCCTGTATTGACACGATTGTATCGCCTCTCATTTGGGACTATATAGTGCCCATGTCCTGGAAGTTTGCCAACGTGCAGCCCGTGCCCAAAATAGGCAGTCGTGCCGATCTTAGCAACTATCGGCCGATTTCAATAACCTCCATACTCTGGAAGAGCGTGTATTGAACTCGGGCCTCATGGCATACCTGGAAGGTAACGATCTCAGTGACCGTCAGTACGGGTTTCGCCGCAATCGGTCTACTGGGGACCTACTAGTGTATGCCAATCACTTGTTGGACGAGGCCCTCGCGGGCAGTGGTGAAGCGATTGCCGTCTCCTTAGACGCCTCGAAGGCCTTCGACAGGGTATGGCACGCTAGCCTTATGAGTAAGCTTCCAGTGTACGGCATTTCCCCTGGTCTGACGGACTGGGTAAAAGACTTCCTGAGTGAACGGTCTCTCCAAGTTATTGTCGACGGATGCTCATCGGAGCCCATGACGACTAATGCCGGTGTTCCTCAGGGGTCTGTTCTCTCTGCAACTCTCTTCCTGCTGTATATCAACGATCCGCTGATGCCCGGAATCTATGGGTATGCAGATGACAGCACAGTTGTAGAGAGATACCTGCCGAGTGCTCGGGCTTGTAAGGAAGTAATCCGGTTCGAAAGACAGGCTATGGTAGAGCGTACAAATGTCGCACTTCAGGCAGTCTCCAAATGGGGCGAAGCCAACCTTGTGGGATTCAACGCGGCCAAAACACAAGCGTGTCTGTTCACCGCCAAAAAGAGTCCGTTCGCCTTTTTTTTTTTTCTTTTTTTTTTTCTGGTGGGAAATCATCAAATGACCCCTCCCGCTCTGGGTGGAGCGGAAGGGAGTGTCAGACTCTTACTGACTAAAACCATGTTCCTTCCTTCCTTCGCCCTTTATGTTCCGGGGTAGCGGTAACCCTTTCGGACAATCCCGCTGAATCCGTTCGCCTTGGCTCCTGCTTTTCAGAATGTATCCGTGGAGTGCACCGACCGCCTTCAGCTCTTGGGAGTTGAAATTTCCTCAAACCTAAACTTTGGGCGGTTCATTGAGTCCAAAGCCAAGATGGCTACTAGGAAACTTGGCGTTCTTGCAAAGGTCCGGCAGTACTTCACACCGGGACAGCTTCTAATGTTATACAAAGCACAGGTCCGATCGTGTGTGGAATACTGCAGCCACATATGGGCTGGTGCTGCAAAATGCCATCTAGCAGCTTTGGACTCAGTGGCGTGCGAAGAGGCTAATTGGTGATCCAGATTTGGTTAAGACCAATCTACAAAGCCTGGAGCACAGGCGTAGGGTAGCCAGCCTTTCGGTATTCTACAGGATGCATTTTGGAGAGTGTGCGCGGGAATTACATGACTTAATTCCACCTTTACGTTGTTGACACCGCTACGATCCGGACGAAGCGTTTCGCCTCGTCGTTTATACCGCGTACATCGAAGGACTGGAACAATGTGCCTGCACCGGTCTTCCCGTCCGATTATAATTTAAGTGTCTTCAAGGCTAGAGTGAATAGGCTCATAATAAATTAGTGCGCTTCACCATCTACGATTGCATCACTGCTTTCCATCAGGCGGGATCGCAGTCAAGCACTAGTTTATAACATAAAAAAAAGAAGGAATAGGTCCGGTTAGAGACCCTGTTGCCATCAACCTGGCTTGAATTCAGACTGTGGCGCTTTTGAGAAATTCCTAGGGAAACCCTATAACAGTTTGCCTGAGCTGCAGATTGTACCCAGGAACACTCAGGAACACTCAGCAGTGGCCCTTGCGACTACTAGACCAATAAGGTATTTAAGACAAAGGATAAATCGCCATTTAATTGCCATAAAATGAACTTATTCATGACTCACCGTAATGAAACGCCCAGAGCTCATGCGTGGAGCCCCTCAGATCCTTGTACCCTCCATAAATGAGCAGGCAGTCTTTCAGCGCGTGCGCAGAGTGACCGCGCCGCCCCCGGGGCCCGAGGCCAGCGCCCCGCGGCTCGCGGGAGCCCCGCCGGCGCAGCGTCGACGTGTAGTTCGACTGGCCCGGAAGTTTGCGCCAGATTTGTGTCTGTAAAATAATGATAGACTGATGTTCAAACAAAAGAAATAGAAAAGCACGTACTAACGGCCGTAGCTTAAGTAAGGGTAGGTAATCAACAAGTTATCGAGGTAACGATACTTGTTTGGAAGTCAAGCTCAACCTACCATTTAATGTAAAACATACGGTCTGCTCGGGACCATTTGTTGCGTGATACTAAGCAATGAAGCCCTACGTGGTTTTATTGATAGCATTAAAATCAACCGAGTGTGTAACTGTGTAAGCCTTAGGCCCTAACACCCCATTGGCAAGACCAAATAAATAAAACAATTGAAGAATATTTTGCAATCAGTGACAAAACCTCAAGATAACATGACGCAAAGACTAGGCATACCTACTAAAGTAGCCAACGTACCCGTTATCTCCACGTTGTTGATGGACTGGCGGTTCAGTCATTCTAGATGCGCCTTTGTAACGTACACCGACTGCCATCCTTCCTACTATTTAACCGAATCACATGATAGTGAAAACCGAGAAATGTTAGGCTCAGTCGGATGCAATTTAATTCCTATATGAAAAATTTATCTACGTGAATGTCCTCCGAACCTCAACCTACATAGATGACGAGGTTCGATAGCGAATAAATCGCGTGGTCCCGAAGTCTCGGGTCTCGGCCCAATAAATGCAATGCGACAATACCTATTGTGCACGCGAGCTTATGCTAAGTAATGGTGAACACTTCAAGGACGAGTGGAGTTTGTTTGGAGCTGACCCTAGCTGTACAACACTCCGGTCAATCATGCGAGTAAGTAGGTATATGGAAGGGTTTTTTAAGTACCGGAAGCAGCCAGAACCCACGATTAGTAGCACCAACGCCAAGCGACTTCCGCTAGTAATTATGTAGTAAGTAATAGGTATATAGCTTACAAATTCATTCTGTAACAGGTTATTAAACAATCGTTTACAAGCTACCAAGTGTATTATAAATGACAGGTTGTTTTAGCAATCATTTTTAACAGTCAATGAAGTACAAAAGTATGTCAGCGGGATTGTCCGAAAGGGTTACCGCTACCCCGGGACATAAAGGGCGAAGGAAGGAACATGGGTGGGTTTTAGTATAAATAAAAGGCGTGATGGCAAGGTAAAAAAGGAGTAAGTAGGTATGTATATATATAGGTATATATTTAATTTTACTTGAGATAGACATGTCTTGGTCAATAATTCTTGCTTTGTATAATTTTCAGTTTCTGCTTAAGTTGATTCAATTGATACTGGATAAAAAAAGGAGTGTTATAATAGTCACTTGCCAGAAACGAGGTGGTGAGCTGAAAGTAACAATACTGCCTAAGACTAAAGGAGTGTAATGGCCCAGGCACCATCTTGGATTAAGGAAGTGAAAGACTAGGAAGGAAGCTTAAAGACTAGGGGCCCCTTAGGGCCGAAGCCTGCCGGGTCAGCGGGATTGTCCGAAAGGGTTACCGCTACCCCGGAACATAAAGGGCAAAGGAAGGAACATGGGTGGGTTTTAGTCAGTAAGAGTCTGACACTCCCTTCCGCTCCACCCAGAGCGGGAGGGGTCATTTGATGATTCCCCATCCGGAAAAAAAAAGCTTAAAGACTACTCTGTTTTGGGATCCAGTACAATTTGAATTGGGAATAACTTACTGCAGAATAATTCACAAAGTCTAAAGGGTTTTATAAGAAGTTCTGTAATATAAGACCTATGGTAGATTCATGAATGGGATTACCAGTTGCAGAGTAGGGAGAGTTCCTAAGCCTAAAGGAACAGAAACGATGTAAACCCTGCAACTGGAGTTCTATTAGTATTATGAATCATGATTAGCCGAAGCATCATTGTTTTATATTTAGTACCTAACATAAAGTGTGTGCTTTCAGATACATGTTTAGTTAAGCTAAGTGAGACTGATGGTGTAAGGCGTGTCTGAGGACATGCACGGCGCAGGAGGGCCGTGTTGGCTACACCGAGTGAAGCTACTCGATTGCTGGCAGGAAAGTTTTTCCAAGGAAGGAATTTCCACAGAGAAGAGAAAACTGCCCGCCATTTATGAATAGGATTATTATTGTCTTTTGCGGCGAAACGCGTTTTGATTTATGATTTAAATATTTCGGATTAATATATTTTGTATAAATAACTAATACGTGTTTTAAACACCCTCCATAGAGAAATAGTTAATATAAGTAAGCAATAATGTTTATCATTATAAGTTTTTCAAAACTACCTCTCAAAGCCCCATATAGGGGTGTTAAAGTTTATGAAGAAGAATTTGAACGCGCGGCCCGATTAACTCGAAACTCAGTATTAATACTTTTGACAGAAAATAATTAATAATAAGTAATTGACGCCTGTCGGCGCAAAAAGGGGTAATTTGATTTTTAAGGGGAGGTTTTTAGCGCGTGGCTAGATTAACTGAAAAAAATGGTATAAATAAATTTGAACTTGAAACTTGGCACAAATACTTATCTAAGTAAATTATAAAGTTTGTAATTTTTTGTTTTTCTAAACTGAAGGGAGATTGGGGGTGTTTAAGTTTGTACGGAAGAATTTTAACGCGCGGTCCAATTGACTCGATACACAGTATGTATATTTAAGACCATAAAATGTAATAAAGTGTATCAGGGTTTTTCGAAAATCTACCCCTGACGGGGTGAAGAGGGGTAGTCAATTTAAACTGGGAAGTATTTTATTGCGTGGCTTAATTTACTTGAAAATTGGTATAAATAACGTGAAGTGGTAAACTATGGGACACAAATGTTAGATGATAAGGTTTTATATTTTTAGTATAATGAAGTCCACATACTCGTATATAAGAAACACAATATAAAATTTATGATGGAAGGTGAATGTCTGTACAAGGAATATGAATTGAATTGATATAATTAATTAAGGAAAATATATTTTTTATGGAGAAGAGAAAAGCCACTGACGTTTGATGACATGTCGAGTCACCAACTACTCTATGGTGACTCACCATAGAGTACCAACGCTACAACGTATAAGACAAATAATGAAAAGGTTACAAAAGACATTTATCGCCTCTGAGGTGAAAAGAGGGGATACAGTTAATATGAAAAATCTCATTTCATTGATTTGAACTTGAAACTTGGCTCAAATGCTTATCTAAATTAATCATACATTTTCAAAAACTACCCTTTGTAGGGGTAGTAAACAATAAAGTTTATACTTATAAGTTCTTTTAAACTACCCCTCAGGAATGGTTTAAGAGGGTGTCAAAGTTTCTATGGAAATATTTTAACAAGTTATCAATGGCGCCGATTCCCTTGTACACAAACTAAACTAAATTTAAGTTCAGTGCATCCTTTTCTTTCTATTTCATTAAGAAAAGGACAGAAGATAAATATTAATTTAGTCCTGTCAAATTAGTCAACGCCTGACGTAAATTGACGTATTTTCAGTAGATATGTTTTTAGTCACGTCTAATTTGTCTATGGAGTGTCTTAATTTGACAGGATTTAATTAATATTTATCTTCTGTCCTTTTCTTATTGAAATAGAAAGAAAAAGCTGCACTGAACTTAAATTTAGCTTAGTTTGTGAACAAGGGAATCGGCGCCAATGTCGAATTAACTTAAAACAAAATACCTATAAAGAATCATGTGTTTTAGGGTTTTTCAAAAATCGACCCCTGGCGGGGTGAAAAGGGTTAATACAGTTTAACGAGCCAGATTTTACTGCGGAAATGGGTATAAATAACGTTTTTGTCAAACAATTGAAACGTATCAAATGATTTTTTAAAAAACAGACAATAGGGAGGACATACTTTATAATTATGAACAATCTTATTCCTTTCATTTATAAACTTGAAGCTTTTCTGAATAAATTATAAGATCATAATCATAATTTTCAAAAACTACCTTTTGAAGGGTGGAGGGTGGGCTTAAAAAAATAGGAGAAAGTACGAAATCCACGCGGATGAAGTCGCAGGTGAAGTGCTATGTATGTATAAAAAAATAGAATAGGACAGAATATTTCTGCCTGGCGTTTTCGCAACTATGTTGGGGTCAGCTTCCAGTTCAACCGGATGCTAATTTTTAAATAGATGCTTAACTATACAATTAAATACAATTGAAGTGTCTGTTTGTAATATCAAAATAACAGATTTTACTAAATGCGTTTGAAAATATATACGCTAACTATTTATAAAAAAAAAACATATTTTAAATTTTTGTCTGTCTGTCTGCTTGTTCCGGCTAATCTTCGAATCGGTTGGACCGGTTTTGACGGGACTTTCCCGCGACTTCATCTGCGATCCAGGATGAAAAGTAGCCTATATTCTTACCCAGCTCATGGTCTATGTATGAGCCAAATTTCATTCAAACCCGTTCAGCCGTTTTCGCGTGAAAGCGTAACAAACAAACTTACTTTCGCATTTAGAATATTAGTGAGGTATTCCCGAGGTTAGGATTTAAACTTTTCGCACACCAAAAAGATACAAAGACTGACTCAATGCTTTAATAGGCTTTATAGGAGCAGTGGTGGCCCAGTGGTAAAGGCCCCGACTTACGAGTTGTAGGTCGTGGATTCGAACCTAGCCAGGCGCTTTACTTTGTGTAAATATTTTCACCACCTTTGCTCTCAAAACGGTGAAGGAAAACATCGTGAGGAAACCGGCATGTCCTAGAACCAAAAATTCGAAGACATGTGACATCCACCAACCCGCACTGGGCCCGCGTGGTGGATTACGGCCCTCTCCCTCTCACAGAGAGGAGGCCTGTGTCCCAGCAGTGAGAACATTATAGGCTACTTTTTGTCTCGGTAGCATGTTCCAGTGGGATAATTTCCGACATCCACGCGGGCGAAGCCGCGGGCAGAAGCTAGTATAATATAACATCGAGCCTGTATTTGTTTACAGAGTGTACCTATAGTACACGCACATGTCGCCAGGTATGTTTAAGTTCCACACGTTACAGAGGGCGTCGGGCGAGGCTACTGCCGACAACCAGCTACGAATCTACACTTCGGGCTGCTACTGAGAAATTCCACACGTAAGAACCAAGGGGTTCTACGGATTAGTTTGGGCCAATAGAACACGTAAATTGTTTTACCTCTGTATCATATATCCAGAGCGGCGTTTCGTTGGAGAGCGCGCCGGCCTCGCCCCCGAACACGTAGAGCTGCGCCATGTGCGCGGTGGCGCTGTGCTCCTGCAGCGAGGGAGGCGGCTCGCCGCGGCACTCCAGCTTCTCCCATTTACCAGTAGCTGGAAGGATATAAATAAGAATAATAATATTAGCCTGTTTCTGTCCTACTGGCCCCTTCTCGTACAGAGAAGGCACGCTAGCTCAAGGCGGGTTGGTGGGTTTACTTAAAGTAATTAATAATAATAATAATAATAATAATCTTTTATTGTTCAGAAAAATACATATTTAGGTCAGACAGATCACTGGTCTCCACACTAGGATTCCCTGTGTCGTGGAGGCCAGTCTCTTTCATCATTGTTCAAAACTACAATGTAACTTAAATTATTTGTAACAATTAACAAAAAATTATAACTAAACTTTAGGGGGATACATGGCGTCTTGCAGTAACTGTGTACAAGAGTGTGAAACATATTTTGTTAGGGTGAGTGTATGTTGTGTGTGAGTAAGTGTATGTCTGTATGTGGGGTGTGTGGGTGTTTGTTGAGTGAGTGTTATGTCTCTAAAAACTAATATATCATGGCAGCATTTAATAAGACGTTCAAGAAGTACTTAATAGTTTCTCTGTGCCGCTGTAATCCAGATCTTTTAGGTAAGTCATAATGTGAGCTTTGCATTTCGATTTAGTCATTTGTAATACATCAATTTTGTCATTAAGCTTTTTGTAAAGGAACGGACCCATGTAGTGAAAACACCTCTTACCAAAATCAAGTTTACGTTTTGGTTTATGCCATCCTGGTTTCCTTCGGGAATGCGCTTTGGACTCGATTTTGACTAAAGCCTCTTTATGGAACCTTAGAGCTATGGCCATAATATATATCTGTCGCACTCGCATTGCACCCGTCTCTCGATATAAGGCATTTGTTGGGAAACGTCAATTATAAGTCCAGGGTTCCCCACGATGTCTTAAGTTATTTATTAAGGTTTAAATCATTATACATGAAGGTTTTCACTTTTTTGGATCATAGGTGATGCCATCCATAGATATGACTAACTAATTCAGTTCCCGATGTTTCGAATATTACCTACCTATTTCGCAGCACTAGATACTCCAGGAAAGGTAAAATCACTAGTTAACTACCTAATTAAAAGTTGTAGATGTTGTAACAGAAAGCGCATAGGTCATATTTTTTATAATTTTGTGTCAAGGACTTGTCGGGTAGAAATAATGCTTGATATTTATTAGTAAAATGAAAATAAAATAAAATCATTTTATTTTCATTTCCAAGCCAAATATAAATAGCAAATGTGCTATTTATATTTGGCTTAAATAACGTCAAATTAAAAACAAAAAGAAAATACAATAAAGCAAAATCTTTTCCATTATAACATCCAAATCACCACAAAACAAAAGACTCATTACGCAATCTGTGCAACAAAAAGTTCCGACTTGTAATTAGCGTTTGAGTCGGTTGATGAGGCTCGACCTAATTAAAACGCCAGTCGGAAGCTGCAGCAGACGCTCCCGGGAAGAAAAGACCCGTTTTTGTGGAGGACCCTCCAGCGACTGCTGACGACAGCCTCTTCGATTGATATGGAGTGCCGCATTCAGGTTGGCGTCCCACAAGGAACACAAGTTGAGGGGATTGTTTGTACCTTTAGACCATTTGATTGTAATGTAATTTGCTTTGAAATAAAATACATGTTTTGTCTATATTTAGCTAGAAAAGCGAACTGTTTGTTTACTTTGTTCTCAAAATACAGGGTGGTGATCTAGTCACCGGCCGGTCGATTCTTCTTTGTAAAAATCTTACCATGAAAATTTAGGTATGGAAAATGTTTTAGTATGATGACCTCTTGACAGCTGCATGTGACTAAATCGCAAACATTGAAGATGCCTGTATGAAGGTTATGAAATTCCTAACCTACTTGCCATGTTACAATAAAGTACCTACTAATCTAGAGAGTAATTCCTACAAAGTAATCATATAAAGTTATTCAAGTTGGGGTCATGCTGACAGATTTTAAGAGGTCCTTATTATTACATTCCTATATTTCCACCCTAATCTGTGTACATACACTGTAGGAAGATCAGAGGCCTATTTAAGGTCAGCGCTCACTAGGCGGCTCGGCATGGTATGGCACAGCAGAGCATTAAATTGGTATGGGATGTCGAAACCTTCGGCGGCATACCTCAGCTTCGCGCGGTATGCACAAGTACCCTTGTGAGGATATCAAAGAAATGTGGTGTGTGTGTGTGTCCTAACTAAGAGTATGAATATAAGATTCAAAATAATTTGCCATGCCATGCCGCTTAGTGAGCGCCGGCTTTCATGTATTCCACTTACCGAGGCTATACCTCCAGAAATCCCTGAGCGGCACCGCGCCCCCGGCGCCTCGGCCGCCGAGCACGTACACATGCCCGCCCAGCAGCGTCGCCGAGTGCTTGCCGCGCGCGCACGGCACCGCACGCCCGTTGCTGCAGCCGCACTCCACTGAGCTCCACATCTCATCTTACAAAAAACAAATAATTTTTCTAAATCATCATCATCTGCCTAGCCTTTTTCCAACTATGTTGGGGTCGGCTACCAGTCTAACCGAATGCAGCTGAATACCAGCATTTTACATGGAGCGACTGCCTATCTGCCCTCCACAACCCAGTTACTGGGTAATACGATACCCCTTGGGAAGACTGGTTGTCAGACTTTCGGGCTTCTGACGACCCGTAACGACTGTCATAGATCCTCGAATGACAGCCGGGACCAACGGCTTAACGTGCTTTCCGAGGCACGGAGGGGTCTTGGTATGTAAAGATGGTAACCCATCCACGGACCAACCGCGGCAAGCGTCGACCTGATCGATCGACCCGTGCGACTGTTATTACTTAGCCACAAGCCCATTATTTTTCTAAATACTCATACAAATATATGATCACCGTATTCTAAGATTTTAACAATACAACAACCGGGAACTTTGGTAACATATTGAAGTCATATGGTGTCTACTCTCAATTGAAACTACTTAGCAAATGTAGGTACAGTCATCAAATAGGGACCATGTAATATATAGACCGTATTAACTTTGTAAATAGATTTTCTGGCCCTTTGGGTAGCGTTTTGCCTGCTGAATAGGTCCCCTGGGGCCCTTTCACATTAAGAATGGCAATAGATGTGTAAAAAGGAAAGAAAATATATACAACACATGCTTTACTAGCATCAAAGGCAAAAACCCATTAGATTCAGCTTTAAACGAAATATAAAATTGCATGCTCCAAGGCTTTCGAAAAGGTAAACCACATTGTAATCGAAAGTTTCCGACTTCAAAGTCCTGTCCCTTCAGATAAAATGCATTACTCCCCTACGTTGTGCATAAAAATCACCAACTAGTCGTCGTGTGGGGTAGATGAAATGCCAGCGTCCCCTAGGGCTCCTCGCTAGGACCCTCCGTTTCAACGTCACTAAGTATTGCTTATTTCGAATGAATCCCTTCTTGTTCTGTGTAGGGACGTGTTTACGAGTTATCGTTTACAATGTGTAAATATTAGTTAGAATCGAGGTTTTAGTCTGTTTGTGGGACGTTACATTATTGACGATTGCCATTGTGTTGTGATTTGTTAATCTATAAACTTTGAACAAGATCAATTCATAAATTGGCAAAAGAAATTGTTCTTTTGAATCAGTTTCTACATATGTATTAAGTTGGACAGACACTAATTTTCACCGCCCATATTTCATTATCTAATGCGTAAACCCACTCATTCTGCATGCAATAATATTACATCATAGTATGTGTGTAACTCACAAGACACAATATTGCAGATCGTGTACTATGCCTATCTTTGTAAAAACCACAGAATTAAACAGATTAAAACTTTGTAGAACTTAACAATTTCCTGAGTTGGCCGGCAGCCAAGCATTCTATAGCAAGTTCAATATACGGATAAGGAATGGTCGAAGGACGGGCTGGAAAAAAGGTTTCCTCATTTTGTCACAAAATTCTGCGAATCTTTCGAGAACTGAGAAATTGTTACTAAAAAATTTAATCTTGAAAAATTTTTATGCAATAAACCCTGAGGATAGAAATGAAGAGACAATGAATTACCAGCTTAAGTAATACTATCATAACCTCGGGCTTAGAATTCGATAAATCATACCCTTCAGGGCAATAACATTAAACCCTTTTATGAGACAAAACCAAACCCTTCCTATAATAAGACTTATGGCCTCATAAATGTCCGTCCATTTTCCTAAAGTCTCGTATATTTTACTCAACAATTAATTATTTAGTTGGTCGCCCTATAATTAGTCCCTGTGCAGCAACCCTTTGTTTACCACGTGACTTGTTTGACAATTCAGCTCAGAGCCCTGGACGTCGGCATGTTGGTACACTTGTTGGAAAAAAATAAAAACATAGGGGAGACCAGGAGGGTCTCTCTACAGTCGTAGAGGGTGAATGAGACGAAGACGGTACGCATTTGTGTAATCAGGAGTGACTTTGCCGGACTTATCGACTCCTTTATACCTATTTGCTAAAACAAACTTGTACCTATAGAAAATGAGAGAGATAGCAATATCTCTGTAAGGAGGTGAGGTTCTTAATGACACTTATTTCCACATTAAAATAAGTTTAGGACAGTTGTCAGTGTTTCCAAGGTGAACGGTTGGAGTTTAAGAGATAATTTCAGGACATGCCATAACTTTAATGCCTTACAGCTTGTTTCGCCAGGTTCAATTTCCGACGTACCTTTTACAACTTTTGAGAATTATTTTATCTCATAGGTAACAACTTCCTATTTTATTTTATCTTAGAAGTTTGCAGGGAATCTGGGGCGGTAGCAGCACTGATTTCCATCACATTTATTTTCGCTGAATTGCAACATTCCTTATGGACAGATGTTTTATTGGTCATCAGAGACCCCATTCCTTAACAAATATTCCGCTACGCTCAGCTCTTGAATGGCCAGTAAACAGCAAGGTTAGGCTGGGGTGAGAGCACCCCGAGAGGGCATTACCTCGTCTCGCTAGCTAACGAGTGCGGCTTCGACGGGTTAATCGAGAGCCTGTGCCTCGCCAGCGGATTAGAAAGAGCTCGGCGAGGCACACGTCGGCACGATGTAGGTAAGGCACACGTCGGCACGATGTAGGTAAGGCACACGTCGGCACGATGTAGGTAAGGCACACGTCGACAGTTTAAAAAGCGTTTAAACAAAGATGATCGTATGTTACGTGGAGCATGTTGTTGTTTACTTCCATTACGATGCTAATGTCGGGAAAAGGGACCGACGCAAACTGTTTATAGATACGCCTCGTAATCTGTTGGTGGGAGTCAGGTAAATTGTGTTTTGGGAGGATAACGTGAAATAGGTGAGCTCGCGTTTAGTTGAAGTTGCAAAGTTAATTCACATGCTATGCTTTTTGGCGTATGTTATTCGGATTTCACCTTTAGCTATATATTTTTTATTGTTATCTCTAGTGTCAAACAATTATATCGGAGGAGATGGCGCTGCGCTGTCAAGTAAACATTGAGCTCCGTATACAATATGTAACAAAAACCCTGTCCGATCCTTAAGAGTATTATTCGGCATCGTACTGCGTACACATATGCGTAATCATTTAATGGATTTGAGATTATTATTTTTCCCCAGTGAATATCATTAAATTAAAATAAAAAATAAAAACTGACCAAAGGCAACACTGATCGCTCGACAAAGTTCACGTCTTACTACCTACAGTTTTGTGTCAAAGAAGCCGCCCGTGTCATGAACCGCGCTTTGTCGCGTGCCGCCAAACATACCTACACTACGCGCGATGCGCGTAGGTATCAGCTGATATTGTTTTGTAGGCATAGTAATCCGGATTTCAGATACTCTCTGTATTTTGTGTTTTTGACTTAATTCTGTTTATCAAGAAACAATTAATTGAATTAAATGTAGCCCTGATAAGGGCTTTTTTTTAAATGTGATGTGCTTCTGGCAATGTACCTACTTACCGACTCCAGGTGTTAGTTTATTAAAACGTTCACTTGTTGTTGTTGCATACTTCGGCGATCGTGCTCCACATGTCCACCTCCAACACTAATACACATTCGACACCTTTTTGCTAAATTTACAAAAAAAAAACACACACAAACACATTTACAAAATTCCGTTCTTGGTTCGTAATCAGTGGGCAGAAGGGATTGAACCCGCCGGTAGTGATAAGGGTGCTGACCATCTCCCTTCAGCACACTCCAAACCGCACTGTGGTTTGTGTCTAATCGTCGCGCAACAGAGCGTGTGCTTTGCGTGGGGTCCGCGGCAAACATATCCAGCACTTCTTCCTCAATTTCCTCGTTGCGCTCTCGTGGTCTTCCAGCATCAGTGGCCTGCGACTCGTGCCCATGAACACTGCCTGTGGTGTATACACCGTTATGCAGGCGTTAGAACGCACGCTCCGACGGTACTGTCACACCTGGTCTATTAGCGAAACGCACCTCGTACGTATTACGCGCAGCTGCATAATTGCAGTCGGTCTTGCCTAAGCACATCAACATATTAAAATATTCCTGATTAGAATACGACATTGTTCGCGAAACGACAGCGCTTGATACGTACGGACGTCAGATCGAAAGCTATCTCCAGGAAAGACTAGCAACAAGTATCGCGTCGGTAGGTAACTAGGCGGCGATATCAAAAGAGTCGGCGACTAGTTGAAAGAGTGTCTACGACGCGGTAGTGTAGGGCGGTGTTCTTTGAAATAAAAATAGGTAAAAATAAAAAGATTTAGCCGGCGGGTGGAGTGTTGTCAACTTATGAAAATTTGCCATATTCAGTGTTAAATTTCGCATGGATTATAAAAATTAAAAATCAATAACTTTTGGTTTTTATGAGTTACATTTTTATAACAATTTTTTCTAGTACATATGTTGACCCAGGAATACGCCTTTATTGGATCGGACAGGGTTTTTGTTACAGATTGTATAAATATTCGCAAAAATAGTAAAAGCGTTGATATCTTTAAAATGATGTGTTCGAACTTGAATAAATAGTGTAAATCATCTGAGATAATGTTATCAACTCGCGAATTTAACCCCGGACAAAGTTATTACCGTGATTTTGCGTGAACAGTTCTAAGTGACTTAATACAATTAATTGAGTGAAATCTGTACTGATATATATGTGAACATACTAGTTTTCATCAAACAATAAGTGATTACGTCAAAATGAACTAAAATAGAAGAAAAATTGCAAAAAAGTGAAAACCGTTGAGATTTAAATAACTACCACAACTGCAATAAATTATTATTGCAGTTGTGGTCGAACAGAGTAAGGAAACGAACCTTTATTTCGACACTTTAACTCAAGTACTAAATCGTACACGTAAACGTGTACTGAGAATCTCGTGTCACCCGGTTCGATCCCCGCCGAACGCAGGTTCTTTTTGCGATCTATAAAAATTTGTTCATTGAATTATTACGATGAACTTCCTAAGTAATTTATCATTGCGATGTCAGCGAACATACTCGGACCCAAATACAAGTAATTTGAGTGAAGTTTCGGCACATACGAGTACCCCCTCAACGATGAACGTATATCCAGTATGCCTGACTTGTCAAGCGATGAATCACATAACGAACTGATACTTAAATTAAAACAACAAATTAACAAACTAGAATCAGAACTCAGCAGTGCCCATCAGGAAATTGAGACTCTTTCTATTGAAAATACAAACCTCAAACGAACGAATATTGAATTACTGGAACAAAATAATTTATACAAAACTGTTACACATAGCCCCATAAAAAAAAAAACAAGAACACCACGTAGGAATGAAAAAACAAGAAGAAATAAACAATTACAAACATTATGTGAATTACAATCACCACCAACAGTAGGTCAAACGGCAGATCAAAGTAACACCTTGATTCAACCATTATCCAGTACCGAGCTGCAACACCAAAATAAAATAAGCGAAACAAGGACTAGAAATAAAATTCACATATTGAGCACTAACACCAGGAATAACATATTATCTATCTCTCAAAAAACATTCTCCGAAGATTACGATATATGCCACTATCTCAAGCCGAACTGTACCACAGACCTACTAATTCATAATTTGGAAAACAAAATACAAGATTTTACAATTAACGACTTCTGTGTTATCCTAATAGGCGAAGAAGACTTTCAGAATACTCGTGACTACTTTGCCCTTATATTCTACATAAGAGAAGTTGTACAGAAGTTAAGTCACACTAATATAATAATATGTGCACCCACTTTTAAGTATGGGCACCACACTAATATGTTCAACTGGCGAGTAGAATTTTAATAATTTGTTATATCTCGACATACTAGAACATGAGCATGCGTACTTCTTGGATTCAAATAGAAATCTTAAGTGTAGCTATGAGATGTTTAATATACATAGTGGCACGGTGAACAAACTCGGCATGGAAACCATTTTCCAAGACATCTAAGACTACATTAATGGAATAATACAGTATGAAATACAAACATTGGATAGCCTTACACACACAAATCTGCTGGCTGATGAAAACAACTCTGAATCCATGTTTTTTCGAAGTAAAGTAAGTAAGTAAATCATTTATTTGCGTAAAACATGGTATACATTGATGTTAATATTATTACAGTAGCTCAACATGTTTCGCTTAGATATAACATAGCATGCAAAAAATTTCCATTTTGACAAAAGAATCAACATCTCACATCCATAAAATCTTTCGAATCGAAACTAAACACCTATATGTATTACATCAAAATATAACTGGATTATTTAGCAAAACTGATCTCTTGATGATAAATATGGAAGAGCTTGCAGACAAAAGCAAATCAATTGATGTGCTATGTATTACGAAACATTTTATGATGGCGGGATCCGAAACATATCTCCATATAAATAACTATGTTTTAGCTAGTTGTATTAGTCGAAATAATAGCAAAAGAGGCGGAGCGTGTATCTTAGTTAATAAGGAACATAAATGGAGGGAAATTCCAGATGTTAAGAAACATACTATAACTAATGTATTTGAATGCTGTGCTATCGAACTTATTGATTACAAAGTTATTATTGTCTGTGTCTACCGAGTACCGAATCCGAACAATGTGGTAACATTTCTGTCAAAACTTGAAAAAGTCCTTCTACTCATTACAAAAATAAGTTGTAATAATATTTTATTAGCTGGAGATTTTAATATTGACATTTTAAAAAGTAATAATGCATCCCTAGATTTCGAATGTTTGTTATTGAATTTCAACTTAAAGCTTGCTTTAAAAAAACCTATTACACTGATTAGCATGACTTGTTTAGATAACTTTGCCCATGATTTCAAAAAACATTGTAAGACTGAAGTGTTGGATTTTGGTTTATCAGACCACACGGCCCAATTGATAAAACTTCCAATAAAAAAGCTTTTCAAATTTAAATACTGGTATAAAACGGAACTAGATTACTGTAAAGAAAACATTGATAAATTCAAAATGTGCCTGAATAATTTTTCTTTCTCAGAAATCTACACAACTAAGGACCTAGATAATGCTTATACATATTTCATGGATAATTTTAAATTATTCTACAATCTGTGCTTCCCGCAGAAAACCTTAGTGATGAAAGTTAATTATAAATCTAAGTGGATATCAAGCGGACTAAAAATTTGTAGTAAAAGGAAAAGATTATTGCTCTGGCAACTTAGACAAAAAGCAACAAAGACGAATAAACAAAATTATATTAATTATTCCAAATTACTAAAAAAAGTTATATCACTAACGAAGCGTGCGCAAAATAATTACAGAATTAAAATGTCAAATAATAAATCAAAGACAACGTGGCAAATGATTAATAAAGTACGGCCAAATTTACCAAGAGAACCCATAGAAAAAATTAAAATCCAAAATATAAGTATCACAAATCCTACAGAAATAGCTAGCACATTTAATAATTACTTCGTTGATAAAGTTAAACCAATCCTGGGTGCTGGTAAGAAAGTAACATCCCTAATTAATAACAGACCTAATTCAATGTTTTTAGCTCCAAGTACACCTCTTCATGTATTTAAGATAATAAATGGCCTAAAAAATACAAAAAGTGTAGGATATGACGAAATTTCTACAAAAATTGTAAAAGAAGTAAATAGTCAGATATGTCATCACTTAAGTCATATTATTAACCTGTCTATAACAAATGGCACATTTCCAAAGGATCTTAAACTAGCAATTGTTAAACCATTGTTGAAAAAAGATGATAAAGAATTACTTGAAAATTATCGACCCATGCCCTCCTTTCTATATTTTCTAAAATCTTTGAAACTAATTACAATACAGAATTAAATAATAACTTAGAAAATAACAATATCTTATGCAGCGAACAAAAACGCATTCGAAAACATAAAAATATAAATATGGCGATCTTTGAGTTTAAAAAAAATATAATGACTGCTGTTGATAAAACAACCCCTGTATGCTCCATCTTTTGCGATATGACACAAGCCTTCGATTATGTTGATCACAAAATATTGGCTAGTAAATTGGAGCCATACGGTATAAGAGGAAACGTTTTAGAACTATTTAAATCTTACTTAACTGATCGAAAACAAATCACACAAATTACAAGATTTAACATAAAAACTAAAAAAGAAGAACAATACCAATCCAAAGTAAGATATGTTAGATATGGTGTTCCCCAAGGCAGCGTAGTAGGACCTACGCTATTTATTACCTACATCAACGACCTCCCTAATGCAACTGTGTAACCTATGACATTATTCGCAGATGACAGCACAGTAAACATTATATGTAATGATAAAAATCTATTTGAAAATGACATAAATAAAGCACTGACATCTATAATAACATGGCTAATCAATAATAATCAAAAAATAAATATAAATAAAATAAATGTAATGAACTACAGTCAAAGACCTCAAAATTCAATTAAATATAAATATAAATTAATATATGATAATAATACAGGGTGGCCGGAACATTGACGTCCAAAAATAAAATTTAGGTCCCTCGTATCGTGGGGTATCCGAATCACCCCCATGTATGTTCCGCGACTTTTCATAGTTTTCGAGTTACGAATTTTTTTCTGATTTTTTGAGAATGATCGACCTGACCAATCTAAAAAATGGCTTTGTCGAGATTTTTTTTTTGCAACTGAATCTTCATGAGTAGTACTTTTATGCATAAAATAATCAGCTTCGTAACTGTGATGAAAGTTATGAAAAAGTTGGTCTAAAGTGCTAATTTTTTTATGATTATGAAAGCTGAGAGTCTGGCGCATTCTTGAAGCCTACTTAGGAACCATGAAGTTTCCTGTTTAAATTTTTTATTTAAAGTTAAAATGCTAAGCCATAATTTACCGAACGTAATTTTTTCACTTTAGACCAACTTTTTCATAACTTTCATCACAGTTACGAAGCTGATTATTTTATGCATAAAAGTACTACTCACGAAGATTCAGTTGCAAAAAAAAAATCTCGACAAAGCCATTTTTTAGATTGGTCAGGTCGATCATTCTCAAAAAATCTGAAAAAAATTCGTAACTCGAAAACTATGAAAAGTCGCGGAACATACATGGGGGTGATTCGGATACCCCACGATACGAGGGACCTAAATTTTATTTTTGGACGTCAATGTTCCGGCCACCCTGTATAATAAATCAAGTAGAAAGAGTCAAAATTCCTCGGTTTAAAAATTGACAGTAGAATCAATTGGAAATGTCACACAGAAGACCTTTGTACAAAAATAAGTAGTTTATCTTTTGCGATGTACAAACTGGCACCACCAGTGAGTAGAAACGCATTATTCATGGCATATTATGGACTTATTGAATCGGTGCTTAGATACGGTCTAATATTTTGGGGTAATTCGACAAACACCGACATGGTGTTTAAAATGCAAAAGCGTTGTATTCGGGCTATGTTTAAGATCAAACTACCGACAGCTGTCAACCACTGTTTATAAAATACTATATACTGACACTTCCGTCGCTATACATCTTGGAAATAGCTTTATTTATCAGAAGCAATCCTCACTGGTTTCCTCTTTTGTCAGACAATGTCACTAGACATAGACGTACTAAATATAAGAACTTCTTACAGCCTCACTCTGCGAAAACAGCACTCCTTCATAAAAGCGTGTTTTGTATGGCACCATTAATATAATAAAATTCCAGAGGTTATTAAAAATATAAACCAGCCAAATTTATTCAAAAGAGAACTTAAAAAGTTACTTACAGAAAAATGTTACTATTATGTCAAAGATATTTTAAATGATAGTTTCTAATATTTTTGTGTTATATTTTAATTTTGTTAAATTTTTTTCTTTCTTTGTTAAATTTCAAGTGGTTATAATTAATTTTGTACGCCAATGGTGGCAAAACATGTTGAACCTCACAGATTTTCAGTTTTACATCCACATTTGCATTTATATGTATAATGTTACACATGTTTACAAATAAATATATCTTTATCTTTATCTTTATCAAATTATTTTAATCGGAAAACATTGTGTTATTTTCCGGTTTAAAAATAAGAGTGACTCGACTAAGAGCTCAAACAATATTTTTCTGTAGAAGATGTCGCTGTGAGTAACTCAATTTCAGGAATCCGGGGCACACATTTCTAACTTCGTATCGCCGTCGTTCCGATTTACCATCTGAACCATTCAGGAAATGAGATTTGTCTTAAATAATAAAGGTGACTTCGTAACACGTCTTCATAAATCATTCGATACTTCCGCAATATGGATGAGAGAACTACAGTAAATTACGACCTCCTTCGGCCAAACTTATGAATGAGTGGGAATAAATGGATTACCTAATAGTATGTTTCTGTTTCGGGATCTTCTGATAATCCGTCAGAGGCTTACAACTCGAGAACCTCTTTGCTTGATACTTTATTGATGAAAGTGGTTTCAACATAACACATGATTGCCACTTATCGTGACTAATGGAGGCTGGCGGATTCGGAGGAATCACGTTATTATGTAACAAGACGGATGTGACAGAATGACATGTGGGCGAGCGTTTGAGCAGGGAAGTGGACCATGGTCTAATCATAGCTTGAGTCGATAAAATATTAATGTAATTAATTGAACATACATTCATATTGGAATTCATAATTATGACATCCACTAATCGTCACGGGGCCAGCATGATGCAGTGGCCAACTCTCTCTCACAAAGAAGAAACCCGTGTCACAGTAGTGGGAACGTAATAGGCTGATTATGCAAAGTTAATATTTTATAGATACAAAACATGGGTTCCAAGTAACAAACCAATATTGCTAGAAAAAGTGATAATCCTAGTCGAAAAGAAGATCAATTCAATCACAAAATAAGACAAACAGGCAGAAAAAGTAGAGAAGATCAATGCAATAACTACAAAATTCTACGAATTTTTATAGTAGAAACTGAAGATGGTGTCGTTCGTGAAGCAATAACTCCTGATGAGGCTGCGATCAGTGGGGATGGCCGCGTTTTCTGTCCCGAAGCGCCGTGAATACAAATCACCCGATTCCGCTTGCATAATATCCACATAAACGAAGTGGACGGTGCTGGGGTTTCAATTAATTTAGACGTTTTCTTTTCATTGTAATTGAGGTTGTCCTGTGAATTTGAAATGTCGTCTGCTGGGCATCAATAATTATTATTGCTAAGTTCATTATGACATCATTATTTAAATGCCATTACATGAGAGATGGAATAGATTATTCTGTGTGTGCTTTTTATCGACAAACTTTGATTAGTCATATAGTACAATGACACACTCTCAGGAGAGATGGAATAGATTATTCTGTGTGTGCTTTTTATCGAAAAACTGTGATTGGTCATATAGTACAATGACATACTCTCAGCAACACATATGAAACACTCTAATGTCAGTTATATCTTGTCCCTTCATCTCATGAGCGTAATCTTGAAAGAAAATTTTACTCCTTTAGCTCCTTTAGCAAAGTATGGGTTTACCTATTCTTATCAAGTCAGCGGGACTTGATAAGAATAGGTAAACCCATACTTCTCAAAAAGTCTCTTTAGCACCACCAACAATCATTCTCCAGCACACAAAGGAACTAAGTACATCTTTTACATTTTTTATCTTCTAAGTCCTTTGTCCGCGTCGCCAGTCGTTCCCCAGAGATCACGGTATCAACGCGGTGACGTCGTGGCGTCGTTATCTCGAGACATATCCACCTTATACCGATCAATACACTCCAAAATGGGTCGCTTTGCCGATCACTTCTTTATGTCTCATGAGGAAATACAATGATAAGTGACTAAAATTATTTTTGGTACACTAAAGGCCTAAAACATAAACTTGCCACTATTTCAGAAAATACACTAAGGCCAGGTTGGAAAATCTGACAGCTGAAGACGGGGTACCTCAGCTAATCTGACGTGATCCAGACATAATTCATAAATCATAATCATTTATTTGCCAATAATGTAGGTATACAGATAAGATGTTTTTATGTCAATAGTCCCGATACATTTTACCTTCCGGCGTGCAAATGCTTTCAACAATTAATATTGTAGATACAAGTTACCACAGAAAAATTAAAAATAAATAAAATAATTGTCAGCTTTAAATTAATTGATAAAGAATAGTCAACAAATTAATTGTCTACTTAGATACACATACAATGTCAAATAAAACAAATCATACTAAGAACTAAGGGTCATCACAAAAAACAAAACAAAATATATATATATATATATATATTCAAGGATAATCTTAAATAAATAGGTAAGTACATATTATAATTGTTGAGACACTAGATTTCAAGGAGCAACATTTTACTTGATTGTCTTGTCATACAAAAATTCATTGATTGAGTAGTAACTCTTGTCCAGTAGCAGTTTTGTTAACTGCTTTTTAAACATTTTAATAGGTATTTCATTTAAATTTCTAGGCAAGTTGTTATAAATAAGAGGACCCATTTGTAGAATATTTTTTTTAAGTAAGGCTGATTATGGCCGCCTGTGTACAGTTGAGTTTTATATTTGGCCCTTATCGGTGTGCTGCCTTATATCATCCATTGATGTAAATAAATGCAGATTTGTTCTAACGAATAATGCGACTTCTAATATATATAAGGATGGAAATTTCAGAATTTTTAGTGATTTAAATACTGGTTCACAACTTTCTGTCGACTTAAGACCAGTCATTGACCTTAGGCAGCGCTTTTGTGCCTTAAATATTCGTTCTCTCTCGGTGCAGTTACCCCAAAATATTATATCAAATCTTAATAATGACGCAGCTAGACCATGGTATGCTGTCAACAAGGTATTTATATTTAATTTTTTGGAGAGGATATATATATAGTATATAGGTAGTTTTACTTAATTTTTGGCACACGATTTCGGCATGAGGTTCCCATGTCAATTTATGGTCAAAATGTATTCATAGGAATTTTGCCTCTAAGGTTGACTCTACGTTTTGACCATTATATTCGGCAATTACATTCTGTGGCTGAAGCCTCTGCTAAAAATGCATTACTTTAGTTTTTGTAAATTTATAACTATTGTTTTAAGTGTCCTGTTTATTTCAATCTCGTATTTATTTTTATCTCCGCATTCAATTATGGCTGTACTGTCATCCGCAAATAATGTCATCGGTTGATGAATTTCACAAGGTAGATCATTGATATAAATTAAGAACAATAATGGCCTGAGGACACTACCTTGTGGAACCCAAAATTTAATAAATCTACTATTGGATAGATATTTGAGTTCTCGTTTAGTTCTAGTACATATTGTTGATATCTTTGTGTATTGCTTTCTACCCGTGAGGTAAGATTTTATTAGGTTAAATACGTTGCCTCTTATACCGTAATAGTGAAGCTTATCTAGGAGTATGTCATGTTTTACGTAATCGAAAGCTTTTGTCATGTATGTGAGAATCGCACATACAGGGTTTGTGTTTGGTGTTTGGACGGAACTATACATACACAGTGAGCACGCCTAGGTATTTACTGTACATGGCGCAAAAGATCATGCTTCTCGCGGCTTCAGGCTGTGCCAATGTTATCACTAGGTATTTGTAGTAAAATTATTTATCTTATTCAATTAAAAACTGCAGAGTAAGTGGGTGCGACCTTCCTAAATCTTAATTACCTACTTTGCTTTTTTCCTCATTCTAGCATAATGTTATGACAGTATGTGTACCGTATCTCCGAATAGTGAGTGCTGCCGGCAACCTGTGATCCGCACGCCGTGTCAGGAGGGTGTCTGCTGCGAGCGATTGTCACGCGATGCTCACTTGTCGACACGTTCAAACTACACGATGTGCTACCGTTGCTACTTGTATTGAGAGGTAATTTGCGTGTTTACTTGATTTTTTCCTTTTTCAAATTCATAGTGGGGATTATGCCATAGTGAGGAATACGCCGAGATTTAAATGTAAATAAGTAGGTAGATACTTTGTGTGTCGCAGGTAAATCCCGGGTAAAATATACTCCGGGTACAGAGGGTCGGCTCAACAAGCCTGAGAGTTTACTTAAAAGTATAGAGCTTTATTTATGATGAAATGACACTGAAGTAGATAACGTAAATGTTATGGTAAATGGATGTAAATAGCATTCAGGTTTGCGAGGGGTTCTCAAAATAGGAAAATATTCATAGAAGAAATGAAATAGTTTCGGGGTTTATTAAACTTTTTACATTTCTGAGAGCTCTTCACCTCACAGGCGCGAGAGCCCGAGGGACCCCGGGACTCCGCTGGGAAATGTAAAATTAATCATAAAATGATTTATTTTGAAAAAATAAGGTTTCATTTCAATGTGTCAGTTTGAAAAGATAGATATATTTTACTACATCATTTTCCTTACATTTTTTTTTTTAATTAATAAGAACTAGTATTCCTAGTAATTTATTACAATCTAGCCTAACAGACTAATAAGCAATTTAACTCTAACTTAATATTTTACGAGATAGATTATGTTATAACTAAGAATAATTCCTTACATTGAGACATTTTTTAAGACCTGAAAGCAAAGACATTAAGTGATGTACTCCCGAACGTCAAGAAACGAAACTGAAGGCCATTCTAGGACCATCGATAGCTGATTTGTAGTATTTCTGAATTCAAGGTCGCTTAGGTAAGCTACAGCAACATTGAATTCGTACATGAAAAATATCATCCTAAAACACGTCATGCACAGTAGTCAGGTAAAACGGTACTCATAAAACTTTAAATATTGCTGAATATTATGAGTAGGTAGGTAAGTAGGTACTAGAATAGGTACCATAGTTGCACAGTATAATGATATTATACTGTGATAGTTGTGAATTCAATTAAACAAAAATAAGGCTAGGTGACTCCCCTTCCATAATTCTTAACTTAACCTTTTAAACAGGTGGATTTGAAGATGAACAGAAAATCACTTTCAAATATTTACCCTTTTCAACTTTCATGAATACACCTCTGACCAAAGTACATGTGCTCCTATCAATACGTTATCAACAGCATATGCTATTATATCGACAGTGCCGAGGGGTGTCAGCAGACAGGCAGCCGGGAAAGAGGAGTGAAGTGCGGGGCGCAGGGGGGGAGCAAATTGGATTTGGCGCGCGATTGTTACGTACGTCGTACGGTGTGAGAGGTGTCGCCAGGCTTTGAACAATCAGGGAGAACGGAGCAGTCTGGTCGGTTAGAAACCTTATTTTTGAGTATAGCTAGGTATCTAGCACTGCAGTATGCTACGTAGATGTATACTTTTCAACATATGTAAGTATCGTATCATTAACAGTGTTCTGACTCTAAGTAACTGTTTATTCAAGTGTGTCGGAAGTACTTATAAATAGAAGTCGTTCAAACGTCGAGAAGTGGCAAAACTGTTGCTTACTGGTAATGAGACGACTAGCTAAAGACGTACCTACCTTTTTTTTAAATGTTATAAACTAGTGCTTGACTGCGATCCCTCCTGATGGAAAGCAGTGATGCAATCGTAGATGGACGTACCTACCTAACTAATAATATTGTAAGTAGTTTGTTTGAATTTCATTAGTAGCATCGTCTGACGGATATCGTAGCGTAGATGTGATTCGACCAACTATTTATTGGCATTCAGAGCAATTTTGATTCTAAATAAAATTAAAAGAAAAAAAAAAACTTTTTAAAAACAAGTTTTTATTACTTACCTACTTGTTAATAAAAATAACTAAAAATTCAAAAATAATTTAAACCTGATAAGAAAAATACCAAAAGCGTGTTACATTTTGATGGAGCGTTAAGAACATTTAGCATATTACACCTTCATTATTTTTCTTTTGCAATCACAATGTAACACGCTTGTATTTAGTTCTTATCAGGTTTAAATTATTTTTAACTTTTTAGTTCTTTTTATTAACAAGTAATAAAAGCTTGTTTTTAAAAAGTGTTTTTTTCTTTTAATTTTATTTTTAACTTTTTAGTATTTTGGATGCGAGATTGACTACGGCGTAGTTCGTAGCGCGTAGCAGTGTTTTTCCGTTAACGAACGACTGAACGAACTTATTTTCCCAAAGATGGGGTCGCAAATTCACGTCCACCAAACCACCACCACTCACCACCCATCAAAAATGGTCCACCCATCAAGACGATTCAAACTCGACGCGGTTGTGTCGCTTAATTACTGAGTTCCTATGGCCACCTTCCAGCTCCATCTTCAGACCCTGGTTACCGTCTAGCACCAAAGTACTCGTCAAGACGAATCAAACGAGCCCAAACTCGATGGGGTTATGTCGTTTAATTACCGAGTTCCTATGGCCACCTTCCGGTACCATCATCAGATCAGCTCCATGTCATAATCATTTTACATTGTCATCCGATTTACACATGCATGCAAAATTTCAGCTTAATTGGTAACCGGGAAGTGGATCAAATGTAACTTGCAAGATTTGATTACAGACAAACATCGGGACAGGTGAAACTAAATAAAAGCTTGTATTAATAAAAAACCGGTTTCTTTCCACTTTTTCTTGTTTGAGGTCAACCGTTGCTGCTATTTTACAAGAGCATATTACCCAAACCACATCCCAATCAAGGCATGGTTTTAATAAGTTTTTGTCTTTTTTTCTAGGCTAGGATGCGTTTCGATTTTCCACCATTTCAGACTTCATATTCGCCTGGTTACTTCACTGGACCCCACCCCCAGCACCCACCCCTCCTATATGCAATGCTCATCCCGTCTGCTCCGGATTACTGGCATCGTTCCGTTTCGTAACAAATGCTGTTCAGTGGCCGGATCTGTGTCGGTGCACAGTTACATTGCATCCAGGGATTATGTTGTCAGCTGGGAACGAAGGGGATTGGCTGTTATTGTGAATAGTTTACTGGAAATATCAGTAAAAGTGTAACATGTTAGACTCGGCAAGTATACACGCTAGATGGCACAGGTATTCTAAGACATTTCTTATGATAGTCCCTCTAATGGTAAGTACCTAGATCTTAAATCTCTTCGGTTGTACTGCTGTAGTACTTGTAGACGCATAAAGACTTCGATTAGACCTCTCATAGGTATAAGACACGTATACAGGTTTACAGGTATAGGTATCGGTACCAATACCTGTAATATGAAAACATTCTAGAAACCAAATATTTTAAAAGGAGTTTTATAAGGGCTCTTTCTTGATGGCTCTTCTTTATAGGAAACAAAGAGCCCATGTGGGTCTTATGTGAAATAAAATATTTTGAATGTTTCGAACTTTAAAGTAATAAAAACAAAAAAGTTTAATAAACACTGTCCTGTTTATTAAACTTATTTGTTTTTATTATTTGCTTGAGCTAGTTTTGTACTGCTTTAATTATAGAAACTTCGCTTAGTTTGCAAACACGCAGAACTTAGGAGTTTGCTACTCGTGGCAGGAGATCGAGTGCGCTTTTTTTAAAAAAAAAAAAAAAAGAAATGTTTTCATCTTACTATTTTCATACCCTCATCATTTGTGAGTCTATTTTAATAGCCAACCCCCGTTGCACGCACATTAAGATGGATGAGCATCGCTGTCTATGATGAGTCAAAGATACCCGTTGTTACATACATACATACGCACATACATTATACTTATTTACATGTTTATATCGCTGCATCCGGTTAGACTGGAAGCCGACCCCTACATAGTTGGGAAAAGGCAGGCAGATGATGATGACATGTTTATATCGGTCTGTGTGGATGTGAAACAGAGAGACATCAATCGGAAAGAACCGTAAAGTCGCTCAGCCAGTCTGTCTCGCAGTAGCCATTGTGTGACTACAATAGCACCACTGATGAGCTGGCCACAATAGTCGGCCTGGGCTGTCTATTGTGGCCATCTCATCAGTGGCCCTATTGACGAGCAGGCTACAATGGCCCGACCAGATGAGCCGATACGAGCTGAAATTGTAGTCCTGATTGAAGATAGCGCACGTAATCAAGAAGTGGGTGTACCTGCTGATCGATTCTGTAAAAATCTCGCCGTGAAAAGTTAGGTGAAGTGAGCTTAGAGTGAGCTGTCAATAGTGTCAATCCCTAGCATTAGTTGGAATGATAACTCACTCCACGCTCACTTCACCTAAGTTTTCACGGTGAGATGGTTACAGAATCGCACTGCTGGCCACGTAAACTAGTGGCGACAAGAGACATTGGCGCCAATTCCCTTGTTCACAAACTAAACTAAATTTATGTTCAGTGCATATTTTCTATTTCATTAAGAAAAGGACAGAAGATAAATATTAGTCTAGTTACGAAAACCCGTTATCAAACTGGTTGTCACAGTGCAAGTTTGATCGTTGTGTTATATCTATGGTTTTAACTGACCACCCCTCCGACCCCGCCGCCCCCGACTGTCTACCCTGACGTGTGGACTGTTATGATTTCCATTTAGACAAATTGGGATAAACGGGATTTCGCAGTTATAGGCGGTTGCCCCGGATTCCGAATTCGAACGGAAATTATTATTATTGGTAAAATTGAACGATTATACAAGAGATTGCTGAAATGTTTCAGTGGGTACATGGCAGTTAGGATTCTGCCGCGTAATTTAGCAGCAAAGCAGAGTGGATTTACTACGCACTCCGTTGCGCGACTAATCGCAAATTGTGCCTATGTGGAGCATTAGTTCAGTGCACACTATCATTATTAGTCGTACGTAAGGTACTAACTCGCTAAGCCTGGTATGTATATAGGTACCTATGTACGCAGGTATGAAATGTTGCCATAGTTACGTGAAAAACTAAAGTGGAAAAAATACTTCCCTAGGTGTCAGGGAGCATAGGGTGTATTAATATAGAACGCTCCAAGCCAGAGCGTCCATATACCAGCGGTTGTCGAAGCCGAGAAGCGCTGGTTGTCAACGCTGGCAGGCACAGGCAGTTTTCATACATTTATTAAATCAGCGCGAACCGTCGCCGATGAGCGCCGACAAGTTCCTTAAAAATGTCTAATTACTGCAGTGTTGTTTTGACAAGGGATGCTTGAATAAGACCGTGAAATCGTGACACACCTACATGAAGAAGAGGTACTTAAGGTGAGGTAGAGGTACGGACAACATCCGGGCAGCCCTCTTTTTTTTTCTGGGTGGGAAATCATAATATGACTTCTCCCACTCTGGGCGAAGCGGGAGAGCGTGTCAGACTTTTACTGACCAAAACCCACCCGTGTTCCTTCAGTTGCCTATGCCAGGTGCCAACCTCGGTATCTCTTTCGAACAACCCGCGGCCCTGGCAGGCATCGGCCCTAGCGGACCCCGTCAGTTCGTGCTGACATCTCTTTGAGGCGCGCGTGGAACACAACGCGCCGTCGACCCGGGCCTGGTCCTTGCCGGGCGGCGAGCTGCTCATTGCTCACCGCCCGCAAGCCCGCGCCTACGGTGCCTGGGAGTCGGCTGGTGACTCCCGACGTCCAGGGCGTCTCCTGCGGCGACTAGGGGCGTGAGGGCGCAGGATTGCCTCTCCCTCACGCGCTCCGCCTCCTCCTTTGCGAGCATTACTGCTTCGCAGAAGGAGGTGACGGCTTCCCATGCACTCCCGCTTCGTACCATGGCCTGGACCAGGGCCGGACGCGAGAGATCGCCGCCGCCGATCGCCGCCACGGTCCGGGCAGCCCTGACAATATTTGAGCTAGTCTTACAAGAACCAATATTTTCTTATGAAATCTTAATATCCTCTTCCTAATATTAATGCAATCCTCTCATTACTCACTGCCTGACACCCTCCACCCGACAGCATCCAACTTGAGGATGTTATACGGAAATAAGAAATTATCGTCGCTAATGGACGGAGCGGGCCGGTTCGGGAAAGTGCGCACTTGCACTACTGACCTACAGGGTTATTTCCACCTCGAAATATTGGATGGATGATTGAGCAGATTCTGTAGCTCCAAATTATTAAAAGACGGTGCCCGTTTACGACCTTCCAGAAGGTTTTAAAATAAAAAATCCTCATAAACGGCCGCCACTGAGTAATTAAAGTCTAGTTGTGTTTAATTAGGCACTGAGTTGCAGTCATTTTATTACCTACTGCTCTGTCGTAGTCTCAGATATTGTAATACAAGTAAGTAGTATATCATCGCCAAGAGTATAATTTAGTTAATCCGCCTCCTAGAGGAGCCTATGTTCAGATGTAGATATTTAGCTACAACTAACGAGCTAATATGATAACAGCGCCCCAGAAGAAAGGATACTGCTGGTCATTAGGGTTTCACTAAGACGATATCCATTCTCGTTTAGCTGTCTAGCCAACACTGTGAGCCAGGAAGACTGCAGTGCATGCTGTTGGCTCTTGCTTTAGTACAACTATACGCAAATTACCTAGATACTACGTGTAATTGACCTCATAATTGCTCCTTCGCTTTTGACAACCATTCCCAGTAAATTAAACTTCACATAGCGTAATATTACGCCTGTATTCCCCGAAAAGTTAGGCAGAGGTGTACCTGTAGTACGCCGATATTTCGCTAGTTGTTTAATTCCCATGTAATGGAGCCTATTGCCATCAACTGAGCACACATCCATACTCCAGGCTGCTACTGAGAAATTCCAGAAGGAAAAAGTCATGACCTTAGTCCAGCAGTAGCGTGCCACCACTAGACCATTGACCGCCTCGTTGGTTTTGCACTTCACTAAGATTAAAACTATCAAACTGTCACATGGACATCAGTAGAGCTTGCCGTATTATGAAGTGCAAGTGACATTCAACCTTAGCGTAATGAAGAAATAATGAGGTTAACTATATACTGCCGTGAGATTATTAAAGTAAGACAATCGAGCAGAATACCTAACAAAGTCTTTATTCTTGGTGTCTGCTGCAAAATTCATAGGATCTGTCCTTGGAGCAGCTGAGCACTGACTCACTGAGCATAATCATAACAGTTTACGATGGGGCTGGCTCGTAACACAGCGATATATGGCACTACAACTAGTACATACATATACAAAGGGACAGAAGGTTCAAAATATACATAGAGCAGGACAGGCCTTGTGGCATCGTTCATGTCCTCGGAAAATATTACTCGCAGTTAGTGTTTTCACAACAAGTCATATTTTTTAACGAAATTAAGTATTGTGCAAGAAAACTAGCTCTTTGGTTGTGAGCTCAACGCGTTCGATTCTTTCGCAACATCCTAGGTCAGAAAATTTCACCTTCATTAATCGAGATCTGTGTTTAAACCTCAAAAACGCATAGAAACTGCGACAAGCGGTTGTTAAAGATTAATTAATTAGTCATTTGTTTATTTCAGAGAAACGCCTTTAAATAATTTATTTCTTTAATTAAAACGGATTAAAACCAATTACAGTAATTAAGGACACAATTTGTACAGGGTGGGCAACTTGGAGGTACAAAACTTTTTTTGCCGCCATTTTGTTTTGGCGGCAAATCGGGAAACGCAAGATAAAAATCTCAAAACAAAACCAAAATGCTTAACTGAACTGAAAACCAATTTCTAGCCGATGATAAATAGGATACACCTAAGTTTAACCACCGGTGTGCGGCCGCACCTCTAGCCGCTATGATCAAGGCTAAACCTAGTTCTAACCGAAGATAAGTGTAGGCTACATCTTTTAACCGCATGTGACCGGCTGCATCTAATTGTACCCGGTTAAAACTGGGTGCCGCACTTCGGCTATTAGCCGTAACATGTACACGAAACACAAGATAAAATAAAAGATACACAAAAGATAAAATATAAAATCATCAATTAAAACAACACTTTCATAAATCCCTCTCACAGTACTTCTGACATGCCGACAAAATCTTCGTCCATTCGTCCGCAAACAGATCGTCTGTTGGAATAGAATCCAAGAGATCATTAAGTGCGGCCAGAGTACGTGGTACTGGGGAGTTAGCACATGCAAGTGTGTGACATGGTTACCATATGGGTGGACCAAATAATCTTTAGGATTATAAAAAACATGAAATCATAAAGTGTAAGTAACAAATTGCACCTAAGTTATGTTATTATTGTTAGTATACTTGTTAGCTTACTTTGTAAAGTATTCTATTATTTTAATTATTGTGAATGTGAAGACTATGTGGGTCATTTTATTTATATTATTTTTTATTTCTCTCTCTGTTCTGTTGGTTTTTGTCATGGTCTGGCAGTTTGAGTAATTAATATGGCCTACCCAAATGTCCTTTCTTTGGTATTGTTCGTCGAATCGTTGAGCTCTTTATGTTTTGAGTTGAGCTGCACGATTTCTGACAAATGCGTGCACTGACTGGACAGGTCCTCTCAATCTGTGTGGTTCTTTCCTCAAAAGACCATCTCAGACGTCGATCTACATGGTCTTCATATGATCTGACCAAGATTATATCTGGACTTTAAAAGAGACTGTGACCTCTGAGTTTGTTTCGGCCTTTCTTCTCAAACTAGTCAGATAGGAAACACCGACCTCATCTAGTTTTAAAATATGATTGACGTGTCAAAGTGTTTGTAAAAACCTACTTACAAAATAAAATCATTTATCAGTACCTATACCTCACCTAGATTTAGTACTAAGAGACCAACAGTGCAAACAGTGCAATAGACAGCGTCCACCTTTCAATAACATCTGCGAACACACTCTCATCTTAAACGCCGCTTATGAGATCTCCAGCTCTTAGCAGCAGCAGTTATTCGTGGACCTTCTGTTCTGTACTCTTTATTTTCAGCTAGGTAGATACCCCCGGAGCTCTGTTGCCGACTTGGTAGACTCATAACTTACGCTTGAACGCGCTCGTGGACGGCCAAGGGTACGGGGGCATGAGAGATAGGAAATTGTTTGCTCAGCTAAGAGACTGATTTATCAGGATGGTTTCGACAGCGGAGGGTCTGTTAATGTAGGTTTAGATAGATGTAAGGATAACACAACAACAACATTTTAAGAGAGTAACGGTGGACTTTCTTGCTCATTCTTCTCCGTAAAAAAACCAACCGCTTGGAAGGGGCGACTCGAATCAATTCTCTTTTTTTGTAAATTGTGTCCAAAAGTGCCTTTTATGTGCTTATTTGAAATAAATGATTTGATTTTGGCACAAATTATTTAGGAACTTGTCAATGTTAATGTTAATCTATCACCACGATCATAATATTTACAAACCCTTAAAAATAATGAAGCAATACCAAAGTTAAAACCCCTGTTGATTTCAATCAGCGACTGCAAACTGAAAACACTGCCTTTTTCAATTAGAAAACACGACATTACAAAATCTAGTCTATTGAGACACAACAAAGCTCATTCTCGACCAACAAAAAATTCTAAACACTTCAGCAACCGATTATCAACTTCATACTATTCAAAATAAGGTCTGTTTAACATAAACACGTGTTCAACGACTCCCTCGGTAAGTGTTGAATCAAGTTTCGTAGGAATAAGTGCCCTGTGGGGATAGTTTTAAAGTTATTTACCGTTTGGTGGGCAGGCGGGTGAACGACCGCCACCCCCGTTATGCAATGTCCGTCTGTCTGTCATGTCGTGCTATGATGGAGGGTAGTGCAAAATATGAAATACCGATGCAGGATATGAATCAATGGAAAGCAATCACAGTTGAAAGGTTTAAAGTGATCGCGATTGCGGGAATCCGGTTAGTTTCGCGCCAAAAGCGCTTCACTAGTCCAATCGACAACTCGCAATCGATTATGGATGGAATTATTGCTTGTTTTTTACCCATTTAAAAGAGATCTGTAGTTTGGACGGCTGAGTGGAAATATCACTGAAAATATCTTAGTGATATTTCCACTCAGCCGTCCAAACTACAGACCTCTTTTCAGTCTCAATCTGTCAAAAATACCTCTAATTTCATTACATTTTGATAAAATGTTGACATTAATTGTCGCAGACGAGAATGCGACTAGATTTTAATTACGGGAATTGGCCTTCAGATCTATTAACGAAGGCTATCAATATAAGAGGATATTTTGTTGAACTACCCACCTAACTGATTAGTTTACAACATAATAGGAATCAAATAAATACGGAAAAAATCAATATGTAATAGGTAGAATGTTATGTAAAAGATCGAGTTTGGAGGAAATGTGGATTGAGATATTTAACAGAATGGAGCACGTACTCTCTCCTCGTAATGCTGTAGGTACCTACCCGTAACATTATGAAAACATTTTTTTGTACTGAACCATACCTGGGATCCGGAGTTCGGGTTACGGAGATATTGAAGGTCAAAGTTCCAACCTTTTCACGAAAACGATTTTTAAATATTATATTATAACTTATGATAACTTTAAATACCCTCATAACTCCTGTGCAGATGTTTTGCGTGTTGCCGTAGATAAACAGCTATTTTTCACACCAAAAATAAAAGTTGTTTTCCAGCAATAATTTTTGCTCAATGTTACCTTGTTAACTTAGTGTGATGTACAGCGTGCGTCGGTGGCGCTGTTGCGAGGGGTACCGTTACACCCTGTCTGTGAATATCTTGCCTCACAATCATTACTTCGTTTAGTTTTACTACTGTCTTATTCTAGGCTATTTGTGGTCGTAGCTGATAAGAAATTGATAACCGTTTTGGGGTAATTTTGTTATCGTAATAATAGTAGACAGAAAGAACCCGTTCTTGTAGATATGAAACTTGTAAGTATAGTATTTACTATATTGTAGGTAAACAGTTGATAACTGACCTTTGATTAAAAAAAAATTTAAATAAAAGCTTGTAATAAAATGTATTACTCATAATTAAAACTGTTATAAACAATACTAAGACAGGGTTGACCTTGAGAAATAACACAGAAAGTTTGTAAGTGAACGTAAACTCACATCAGTCAGTTGCAGGTGGTTTTGATATTTTCCTCGAAGTTTCAGTACAGTACGACCGCTTGCAAAATGTACGTGTTGCGGTAAATACAGCCGTTATGTCCTGCTCTTATTTAACTGAGCAAGTTATTACAATAGCTATTTGTTCCCGTTCCCATGGTTTGAAACAATGTGGGAGCATTGAACGAAGTGGGAGGCAATATAACTATAGTCTAATTAGATTTTAACCAGATTAGCACTTAGAATGCTGAAACTGTTTAGCTAATTATGCAAAGATTGAAGTAGGTAGTTAAGTAAGTTTAAGTAGTTACAATTAAGAGTAGTTTAAATTTATTGTCCAATGGCAGCTTAGATCCAGAAGGAGTAAAGTTTTATTATTAGATCCAATTTCACAGTAATAAAATCAAGCGACTACAGCGTCAGCATGGCGCGGCCAGCGGAAGTTCTAACTTTCACCTTCATCCTTATTTGAACAAAAGAAAGTACGACCACCAAACTCGCCTGTTTAAGTACCTCGTTATCCAAACATTGTATATAGAAATAGATAGCTCGGTTTATATCCTTCGTTTAGTGCCTGCTTTATAATATTTTATGACGCTCAGTTATGGTTCACTGAACAATCTCGAGGTTAGGGCAGTTAGAAAAATATTACTACAGGACATTCTAGATACTATCAATTGATTACTCTATTCGGACAGAAGTTACCCTTATAAATATTATCGAGGGGTTGTACTCCCTGATTGACAACGATTTCATCAATCATTCCGTGGCCCCGTGTCGGGCGCCAATACACCTATTCTGCGGAATGGGAATTGTAAGACCGTTTTAATTAAAAAGTAAATGAATAACGTGAGGTCAAT